>AP028441.1:5298972-5699451 GCA_036509395.1 Antheraea yamamai
ACTGACTGTATAGCAAACGTCTACAAAAAAGGGAAAGGAACTTCGTTCCAACCGGGGGTCCATAGACCTCTCAAGCCTAATTTTACATTACCGCCAATATATGTAGGTTAGTTTTTATCTTAATTGAACCCGGTAGATGATGTTACGAACGGATTCTAGGCTTATTTTAAAAGATTTCTCGCATACCATTTGGGTATATGTTTGAGTGAGTCCCTTGATAGTTTGAATTCAGAATTGGAAACCGTAGGTGTGGCTGCAATCGGGTTTTGGGTTTATTAAAATTTTTCGCGTTTCCAAATACAATTGAAATTGGTGATAACCGATTTGGTGCAAATGAAGTTGCACGGGTCAGCTAGTAAGTATATAAGCTAATAAAAACATCTAAGAATCATTTAAAAGCCATTTTAACGTCACATCGTTTCAAACAGCGTCGCTTATTATAACCCTTCGACTGAGTAAATGACATAGGCTGTACTTAAATCACGCCTTTTTAAAGGTGCCAATGTATTATTCAGATAAATCGATAAATACTAAGTGCTAAGACCTTGTATATAATACTCAATGGTCTGAGAAGTAGAATCATTTTATTTTTAGTGACTCTTACTTGCTTTTTACATCCCACATTGGTATACTGGAATACAAAGGAAAACCGAGATAGAATCAATTACTAACAGGTGTTAGCAACTATGTTCACATTTTTTAAGTGGAAGCTTTGTTATTAACTTCCATTGTACATTAAATCTTTAATTATTATTCATTATCATCATCACCAGCTTGCAAGAGACCAACTGCAGGGCCATAGGCCTATTCCCGAAGAAAGGTATGGTAATCAATATATATAATATGGGGCCTCGCGAGTCATTAAAGACTAAGTTTCAGGAATTCGGTGTCTTAACTTTGCTCTCCCAAAATATTCTTCATAATTTAATGTATGTCAACACAAAACTTAGATATGCTGGATCTAGTAAAAGAACAACATAATTAAAATACCAGAAACAGCAACAAATTGGTCATTCCGTGCTTCAGGCTCACTAAGTCTAAAAACAGTTTTTTAGGTAATAGTTTTAGGTTTTATAACAAAGTCCCAAACACATTACCGATTTGCCGGATAGTGAGTTCAAGAACCATGTTAAGCGGGTTTTAATATCTAAAGGCTAATATCTAATAGGGTGGATCAATATGTGAATGATTGTGATCTCTGGAAATGACGCCCCTCTCTAATAATAAATGAAACTATTTGTTTTGTAAAAATATATAACATGAAGAGATAAATCAGATCGAGTTTCTTGCCGGTTCTTCTCGATGGCTGAGTTGTTTTCCGAACCGGTGGTAGCTTTGACGTTCAGAAGCGCCTTCTCAGTGCCTAAATTGAATAAAGGATATTTTGATTTTGAATCACCACGCCAGCCCACGACGTATTCGTGATTTCAAACTCTGAGAAATCCAGTTCTGTGTTTTTGCATATTACTGTAATACTGCCACATTTCTCAGGTTCAGATTTCCTCATGGTTTTTTTCTTCACCCGATAGTGTTACCAACTTCACTTTCACAATTACATTAGACGAATTCCGAAAAATTCTTTGGTACATGTCGGGGTTCGAACCTGCGAAAATTGTGTAGATATTCCATCGGTCAAACCACTACACCACCATGACTACTATTATAGACTATTTATCAAGACATACCGTATTTCAAAAGGAATAACTGGTTTAAAGAAAAATGTATAATACCAAGCAGAATCCTACATTTGGGACCCGAAGGATAGAGACCATAAAAAAAAGATATATGGTAGGTATGTCAAACGCCCTTAAGCTGACACGAGTTTACTGAAGTTAAACTCATGGCTCTTTATCTAAAATATACTAGCGCACTCGTAAACGTGTGGATAGCGAGTTTAGGTAGTCGTAAACGTGTGGGACCAGGCTTAAAGTCCTTCTTTAAGTTCGGTCCGAAAAGTACATTCAAATTAGTACAGTGGTTTTAAGAGATGCTCTAACAAACATCAAATATTTTAGATTCTATATTATATTATATTAGAAATCGATCGATCACCACTTAATATGCGTTAATTTCTATATAACAAAACAAAACAGCGGTAGAGACGTATCCAGTCTATTCATAAAATAGAGTTTTAATGTATTAATTTATTTTAGTATTTTCTTTCTCTTTCTGTTTTACTTTGTTAGTTGTCATACCATTTTAAAATATGGTTTTAGAGCAAAAATGGTTTTACTATTTTCTTTCTCTTTCTTTTATAATTTGTTATTTTTAAACCCATAAATAAATTAAAACATTTTATTATTTACAAAAAATAACCTTGGATTGGTGGTCGTTGGCCGCAAGTTCTTTCACGTTTCACGGAGCCCCTCCCGCCGGCTCATAGGGGGCGAGTGCATATGCACTGACACTATCCTGCCGATTGTCTGTATGTAAACAAAGGCGCATATGGGGTTGTTTATAACTTTTGTATTTGTCTAGATAATTAAGTCAAATATTAGGTCTTTACCTATGAAATTGCCGTTTTGTATGAAAAAATTTAAACGAATTTTTTTCATGTATTTTTTATTTGTATTAATCGAATTAATCACCCATGCAATCAATGCATCTTTGCCAACGCAGTGGCAGTTTATTGATGCCCTTCTTAAAGAAATCAGCTGGACGGGAGGCAACAAATTTTTCAAAGGCATTTTGTACTTACTGCCTCTCGGGTATTGAATTTTTTTCCCGCCAAGGAGTTATCCAAATTCTGGAAAAAGTAGTAGTCTGTAGGCGCAAGGTCTGGTGAGTAGGGCGGATGACGGAGAACTTCCAACCCCAGTTCTTGCAACTTGGAGACCGTCTGCTGTGCAGTATGAGGTCGCGAGTTGTCGTGCAGGAGCAGCGGAGACGAGCGATTGACCAATGCTGGTTGGAGATGTGCCAGCTTCTCCATCATTGTGTTCAGTTCTTCACAGTACACATCTGTAGTAATGCTCACCCCGTTTGGTAAGAAGCTGTGATGAATCACACCGGCGCTAGACCACCAAACAGTGACCACCACTTTTCTAGGGGTAAGTTTTCGTTTAGGGCATTGTTTAGGTGCTGACCCAGGATCCAACCAACTTGCTGAGCGCTTGCGGTTATCAAACAGAATCCATTTTTCATCGCAGGTAACAATGCGGTTCAAAATTCCTTCATTTGTGTGTCTGTTGAGCAGTGCAAAGCTCGTCTCGACGCGTACTTCGCGCTGGCGATCATTGAGTTCGTGGGGCACCCATTTGTCAAGCTTTTTTACCTTGCCAATTTGACGCAAATGGAACAATATTGTTTTGACGCTAACGCCGAAAGCTGCTGCTAATTCAGCCGTAGATTGTGTATCATCAGCTTCCATAATCGCCTTTAATTCGTCATTGTCGACCAAAGTCTTCGGACGACCGCGAGGTTCATTTTTCAGGTCGAAATTCCCAGAACGGAAGCAAGCAAACCAATAACAGGTGGTGCGTTGGTTTGTAGTGCTAGCTCCGTAAACGTCGTTGATGTTGCGTGCCGCTTGTGCCGCGTTGCTGCCACGACGGTACTCATATTCCATAATTACTCGAATTTTTAACGTATCCATGATGACAAAAAAGATTGAAATGCGATGAAAATGTAACACTAATCAATAAACAAATGACTACTTTTGGAAAAAGAATTCCATGTTTTTAAAATAAAATTAATTTGAAATTAGAATTTTTAGCCAAACAAAAATTATTTTGATTAGAAATGGCTAGTACTGTAGAACGGCAATTTCATAGGTAAATTAAACCTATTATTAAGGACATATTTTTTTATTGATTTAGAATGAGAATCGAGTTCGAGTACCCTTTATTAATATTGCGAGCGTTCAACCAGTCACCGGGGGTTGACTTTCGAGTGCAGCTGCCTGAATACACGTTCAAGTGCTTGGCGACAGTTTTTCAAATCAGTCATTTGTTGCCAGCCAGTTTGACATCCATAATTAGCTTTTATACTATATTTTCACTCCACGAAACTTTAAACTCACTTCTGGAGTACAACTTATATGAAACAACCCCGTTACTGCTAAATTGTCACTGACTAGCTGACCCGTGTAACTTCGTCTGCACCAAATCGGTTATCACTGGCTTCAATTGTATTTTTAAACGCGAAAAGTTTTAATAAACCTAAAACCCGATTTCAGCCTCACCTACCGTTACCAATTGTAAATCCAAACTATCAAGGGACTCACTCAACCATATACCCAGATGGTAAGTGAGAAATCTTTTAAAATAAGCCTACAACCCGTCCGTAGCATCATCTACCGGGTTCAATTAAAATAAAAACTAACCTACATATATTGGCCGTAATGTAAAAAAAGCTTGATAGGTATATGGACCCCCAGTTGGAACGCAGTTCCTTTCCCTTTTTTGTAGACGTTTACTATACAATCGATATAGTTTACATTATAAAATATCAAGTTGATAGAGTTAAATTGTAAATTAAACGATAAAATATATTCATAAAATAAATAATGATAAATTAAACACTGAATGATATCATGACTATTTTCAACCTGTATTAAAACTTTTTCACAATCCGTTGTATTGAAGAAAAATATAAATATGAAAAAGATATGACCACGACGCGTCAACTGTCACTTGCCTGTGACTATTCGTCTAAGAGCTAGCAACGCTTTCGACAGCGAATTCAATAAGCCAGTTTTTATATATCTTTATGTTCTTCCGAACAACCGTTGCGTTGCGTTGCGTTTATTAGTACGTATCGCACCTTTACAGGCAAAAATATTGATTTTTAAATAATTTTAGAATGTTTTGTTTTTCACTAATTTTGAAACGCTATTATAACATGAAATTATTATTGCCAGACATTTTTGTTATTAACAATAATGTGCTCGATGCTATTTTTTGTAAATAAAAAAAGTATGTTCAAGTCATGTTAAGATAGCTGTAATTTAAATATTATTTTGTTTAGACATAAAAGAGGGTAAATTAAAAATAATATGTATAGAATAACTTAGCTATAGCTATAATTTGGCGCAACACTGGCTGTATGATAACCATAGCGATAATTGTGGAAGCGCCTGTTATAGGCGCATGTATTCAAGATGGTGTCATTCCCAAGTTAAATGTCTACGTTTATCGTTGTTTCTCATTGTTTACGGTGAAATCTCAATATCCAATGGTTAATAAAATCAAAATATGTTCTTTGCAATGGAAAACATAAAATGGCTTGAAATGAATTATTTTATTTATAAAGAATATCATTGGCCACATTATTGTCAATAACAAAATTATCTGGCAGTGATAAATTCATGTTTTTAATAGCGTTTAAAAGTTACTGAAAAATAATGTTCCTAAAATTATTTATAAATCAAAATTTTGACCTGTAAAGGTGTGATGCGCATTAAAAAACAAAACGTTAACCGGCTACCAGATATCCTGAATCCTGTTTGGAAGGGCATAATATATCTTCATATTAAAGAACCAGCTTTTCTATAATTGTCGTTCTTCCAACGTTGCTGGCTCTTGTACTAAGGTGTCGCAAAAAGTCTAGTTACATTAGCTACAAATTTTTGTTTTTCGTTATCCTGAGTCAAATTTCGTCAAAATTGGTTCAGTACTCTCAGAGTGATACGTGTTCACAGGGACAGGCAGACAGACAAAATTGTAAAAGGATTATTTTTGGCGTCTATATCGATAACAAAGTCTACCCCGATTAAAATTTTCAAAAAATATTTAATGTACAGATTTGGCTTTGTCACAGTTTTATTATAGTATAGATATACAAGGATGAAGAGTTTGTTTCCTTGAACGCGCTAATCTCAGGAATTACTGGTCCGATTTGAAAAAATATTTAAGTGTTAGATAGCGCATTTATTAAGGAAGGCTATATCCAATTGGGGTGGAGCATTAATGAAGAATCTTCCAAAACTGAGATTTTTTCGGGTTCGGGTGCCAAAAGTAACATTTACACGTGGACGAAGTCAAGGGCAGAAGCTAGTATATTATATCGGTGTATAAACTACTACCTTACAAAATTTGGTGAAAAACTGTCTAGTAATTTTTGCATAAATTTCTTCTCTTTTATGTTTTCTTAAAAGTAAAATAAACAGACATACAAAAGTGATATATATGTAAAACATAGCCTAAATATTATACAGGTGTATAAGCTACTACCATACCAAATTTCGTAAAAATCCGTCCAGTAGTTTTTGTGAATCCTGTACAAACGACAGCCAGACAGACAAAAAATTTAAAAACTATAGAAATGTGTTCTGTCATTGTTGTAAGCTCTTCCAGAGTATTTTTTCTTTAAAATATTTAATGAACAGATTTCGTCTCGTTAGCATTTTATTATATGTGTATAGATAATATTATAACGATATAGGAGGTTCGGATGTCTCAGTTAGTGAATTTTAGGTGATATAATTTTAGTAGACGCAGTTCCAGTTTGGCAGCTCCTGCTCCCCGGCCTATAGGTGATTGAAGGTACCATAGGGTTTTAATCCGTGCAAGTCGAACATACCCCACCCTCAGCTGCCCGTCTATGGTGGGAATCCGTAGGGATTTCCCCATGTAAAAAATAGGTGATATAATTTTAGACAGCCTAACTAACAATCGTAGATGATATGAAAGAAGGTAACCTAATAAATAGCTTAGCTTAATTGAATTGCCAATAATATATTCTAAGAAATGCCTAGAGATAATGGACACGCAAACATTACAACTCACGCTGTTAGCTTCTACAATCTTGAAACTATGCACAAACTAAGAATCTCCTAACATTTCCCTTTAAATGCGTGAGAAGTGTATAATACTTCTCTACTGAAATCATTTGAAAACTGTAATTGTTTGCGGAAATGTTTGAAACTAGATTACCATTTTATTTCCTTTCATATATTTCACCGAGTGTAGGACACGCCAATTGTATCCAACTGGGATGGATTATTTTTTTATACATTAAATGTTTTATCGTTTTACCACAATCTCATGGCTTAAGATGGTGAACACGCTAAACCTAGCGGCGGACTGGCTAAGTACTTGGCCACAGACTTTCTACTTGAGAATGGTAGCTAGCCAGATGGGTTTAGAAAAAGCTCTACCCATATCCTATACTCTACCTTATTTCCCTTCGTCGAAAGCTTCAGTTCATTCGCAAAGATTAGAACTTACATTGATTGGCACGATGTTTATACACGCTAACCACTGAATCACTATACAACCGCCATACACTACGAGTAATCCCCGACAGAATAGATGAAGCGTGTCACTTTCTGTAATCAAGCAATCAAATCAAATCAAACTATACTTTATTCAATTAAGGCCCTGACAAGGCGCTTATGAACATCAAAGCTACCACCGGTTCGAAAAACAACTCATTCATCGAGAAGAACCGGCAAGAAATACGATCTGGTTTATCTCTTCATATTATATATTGTTACAAAATATAAATTGTTACATTCGTTATTGGTGGGTGCACAGAGAGTCATTTCATGTCATTTCCAGACGATAATAATAGACAATAGAGTGCGACAATAATAAACTCGTGTTATAACCTATTTGAGAAATATTTTCAGACCAAGTTTCCTCTAAAATTGCATAGGTATAATCAGTCCGAGCTATAGTTGTCTCTCACGCACTTTGTTTATTTGTTTAGGTACAGTGAGACAGTAATATATTTCTCGCTGAAACAGAAATTGAATGTTCAATAAAATTTCAAAGCGTACGTGTAATATTAAGATGAATAAATTTAAGTGATACGATTTTCACGATGGAGAATCTGTCAGTGGAAGATTTATACACGAAAACGAAGATGTTTTTGTTTTTGTACAGGGAATGGAAAGAAAAAGTAGAAGTCGAAGACCACGAGGAGAATGACACGATTACTTACAAGAGACTTGATGTATTCCGCTTCAGACGAGACCTGTCCAGGCCGGGATTGACTGGCGAGGAAATTATTGTAATGCCCCACATATTTATGCTGGTAAGAGAACGTCATCATTTCCTTCCTTCATCATCTCCCTTCTTGCCCTAAGTAGGTTCGGCACATCATGTTTTTTTCCTTTTCCACTCTCCCCTGTCAGATGTCATCTCAGTATTCGCACCTTTGATACATATATGGTCTTCCTTTACTCCTATATCGTCCACCATCATACTTAAAACTTCTCTAGTTATATGGTTTTCATCTCTCCTCATGACATACCCACACCATGCTAACCTATTACTCCTCAACTTCTCTATCACTGGTACTATTTTCAAACTTCCTCTGATATATTCATTCATAATCTTCTCCATTCAGTTACACTCCACATCCACCTTAACATTCGCATCTATGCCGTATGTAGTTTCCTCCGATCTGTCTCTTTCGTAGCCAAGATGCATACAGCCTGATTGGTCTTATAATAGTTTTATACTGGTAAGAGAAAATGGACTTTAAAATAGCTTTTACTAAGGAACCCTTGAACTCTTGAAGACGCAGTTTGAATACTGGATATTAGCCGATTGATCCTTGGAAGGGATATGTTCCAGCATGCCACTGTTGCGAGTGTTTTAAATGATGATAGCTCAGTTTAGCATATTGAAACACCGTGTTCATCGACATATGTATGTCTGATGATTGCAAACCTCTTGTATACAATTGTCATTTTCTAATAATAACTTTCGTTTGAATTTAACAGTGAATTAGCAAAGACGGTCTTCATCAATCAAATACCTTATTGAAATGACTTCAACAGTATTCAAATACATCATTCTATCTTTTATACTCCAGAGGGTTAGTGCTACTTGTTATGAGGTCCCCTTACAATGTTTACTACCCCAGAAACCTTGTTAATTAACAGTCTGGTAGTATGTTGAAAAGTTTCATCCACTAATTAAGCTAGTAAAAGATTATGATACCACTTTCGGGTTAAGTTCCGAGGTAAAATCTAAATATATAAAAATTCAGTGTCATGATGTTTGTCCACGATGAACTCCGAAACTGCTCAACCGATCTTCATGAAAGTTGGCATATATTTATAATTTGGTCCAACTTGAAACTTATATTTCTCTTAATGGCCTCAATATTTTTTGTAATTAGAAATTAAATATCAATTTTGATTATTGCTATTAATTGTTTTATCAGTCTGGAACAGATGGCGCTTTAAAATAATTTGTTGACACAAAACTGTAGGACGGACTCTTATAGTTATCTCATAGATGACGCCACGTTTTAATTTTGAATTCATTTTTCAACTCCAGTTCATTTTATGGTGCACGTGTTCTGTTAAACCACTTTCACGTAACATGGTTTTTTTAGTATCCGGTTTTTAGGCAGAGTCGTTACCCCAAAATATCAAATTATCCTAATTTTAAGTCAACATGTAATAATTAAGCTACAGCAATGCGTGGCCGGGTGAGCGTATTTATATTTAAACTAGCGGGCCCGGCAGACGTTGTCCCGCCCTGATTATAAAACAATACTTGACAAATTATATACCAAAATGTTCCTCATGAATCACTTTATGCACTGGTGAAAACCACATGAAGATCCGTGCAGTAGTTTTTGAGTTTATCGCGAACAGACAGACAGACAGACAGACGCGGTAGGGGACTTTGTTTTATACTATGTAATGAAACAATAGTGGTTTATTGTATACTAGCTTTTGTTTACGGATTCGCTCGCGTTTTGGTAGATCGTACTTATCCGCCATAAATAGTACTTTCGTTTATTTCAGAAGTTTTTCTATACCTCTAACAACGTATAAGCATAATTCCATGATGATCGGTTGACTAGTTAGGCGTGGGAATGTAATAAACAAAGATACTCCAAATTCGAATTTATAGTATCAGTTATGGCTTAGATTTCTTGCATGTACGCGTTAATCGTTAGAAAAAGCAGTAAGATTGGAAATATCGCATTTTATAATCTATTATTTATTAGTTAACTGTAAATTGTACGAAGATCAATCAAAAACACGCTACAACTCATTTCTTTATCAAATGATACTAAAGATATGTTCAAAATAGCTGTCTAAATAGCTACATGACACCTTTCGCAAAACAATTATAATTATTACACTTTTTAAAACTTATGTAATTTTGTCTTGAGTAATAGAAAGCCATAGGAAAGACACGACTATAACTTAAAATTTTAAACAAAAAGAAATAGTTATTTGATCATCTCTTAAATCATGTTTATAATATGTTTATCAGTGCCGCGCGATATCAGTCGTGTTTAATTTTAAATATTTCGCGTAAAATTTTAAATGTCGGAGTTAATAAACTTAAACAAATTTACTAAAGAAAGTACAAGAGCTGATCATGCAATTAAACCGTGCAGTATTGTATCTTGCTGATGTAGTCGCCATAGGCATTCACAATACGGCCCTTCTCTGCACACGACGCTCTGCAACGAGTCATACGTTGTTCGCAATATTATTACATGCTCGCTTAGCGTACTTTTCAAAGTACATATTGTACGTTATTATTCTGCTTCCAGAACTCAACTAATATACACGGATTATAGAATAGAATAAATGAATTAGATTGTTTACTAGAAGATTTAACATACTAGAAATATCGATAGGTACCTAATTGAAGGAATATAACCATTAATTTGGAAAGTAAAGTTGTTCGTTAAGCTGATGACAATATTTTTGCTATTAAATAACTTATCTTGCTTCATAAATCTCTAATGCGATCGAGTAAGCGGTTTTTCCTGAGTAAACTAAATAGTTTTACTGTTTACTGACCATACGTTTGTTACAAATGTAGGTTTTAACGAAGAAGATATTTCCCAGGTTTTATTTTAGATTTGCAATTATTATGTCGATTCTCCAGTATTATTTTCTAGACATATTTTCTTATCCAAATCTTTACCATCTCATTTATTTTTTCGAATTAATTGAAAACCAATACTTATCTAATAACCTAGTATGTATATAAGGCTAAGGTAACATTTCAAAATGATGGAGTTAGCTAAAATTCTTGTTTAAGTTTGTACTTTTCGATTGTGTTCCAATGGCCTGACATCATGGATAGCCTATTCTCGTGGACGCTATTAGGAACTAATGCGAGTACAAAACAAATTCTTCACTGTTCTTTATAGTTTAATTGTGGCTCTCACCTCCGCGCCTCATTTACTATCCTCGCAACAACGCAATAATTTTACCGACTTATAGTTTTTATGTTATTACCTTCTAACCAACTTCATCAATTAACATGCTGTAAAAAGTAAACTTTATCTCCATGAAATTTTCATTTTGATTTAGCTATTTGTTTTGATAAGAATTTGTAAAGTATACATGAAACCCGTGTCTAATAACTTTAGTAATTTGTAATTAGCAATTGTAACGCTTATTTTCTTTTTCACATAAAAACAATCTTTTCGGTTGAGATATTAAGCTTAGATATATAGCGTCTCGTATATTTTTGTAAAGGTGACAATAATAAATTTTGCTACGGATTTTATTCTGTCATTTCAAATCATTCCAGCAATGTTATGCTAATTTGAATTACATTTATTGTGATCAAGTTTTGAAAATATATACTTATCTAAATAAAAAGTAGTCTAATACCTATACCTTTCTAACAGTGAAAGAATTTTCAAAACATTTATATAAACATATATAGGGTTTTTAGGCCAGGAACCATCTCGGGCGTCCCCAGAATACCCTACGAAATTATTATCACAGTCTGATCAGTAGTTTCGGCACGCATAGAGGACAAACATACAAACATCGATTTTTATATATAAAAGAAGATTGTCATTATAAAATTGATTTAAATTACTCTTATTTTCTTTCTCTAATAATAAGGCAGATCAATATAATTTCATTAAAAAAACGAATTTAAGATAACTTGTTATTAAGTATGGGGGATTTCCTATTATGTCCAATTTTTTTGATGAACTGAGTCCTGTAACTACTACAGATTAGAATATTTTTAACATACTATAACTTATTTATTGAACAATATTACGAGCTGAGAAACGGAGCAATTACCTTAAAAAATATAGGTTAAAAAGTACGCTATAGTAAAAAGTAAAGATTTAAAGCGGTAGTAAAGTGCTAAATTAATAATGCGGGAGCGCCTTATGTGATACAGAGTCTTGAAAAAATGAACACGGGCTTAACACGTGTTTTACTAAGCAGTATCTAACTAATTAATTTAAATTAAATTAAATAAAAATGAAACTAGTCTCTAGCTAAACATCCGGTTTTTTATGAAAGCAATTCTGAATAACACTCGTTAACTCGTCAAAACATTCCAATACATACAGATATTGTGCAAACAATTTCATTTTATGAATAATATTTTTATTCAGATGTTCATTAAGAAAATTTACTTATTTGAAGTCAAATTGGTTACTGTGACACTTTATTTAAAAGTTGTCTTTTTAATTTTCATGTAATTGTCAAAATAAGCAATTTATAAGAGCAATATATTACGTCAAAGTGCGTACGGTGGAACAACAGTATAATCTCAGATTAAATACATTGTCAAATGTCAATAGTGTCATATAGTAGTCGTTAAGATTTACTTGAGAATTTCTCAAATTGTTTAATGTATTTATTTCTTCCAAATTAATTACACCCACAAAATTCATAATGTATTACGGAAGCTCTTATGTCGGCAAATAGAAGTACAATAAATCACAATAATAAGAACTGTCAACTTAGACAAGTGTTAGAGAATATTTAATTTTAAATAATGTCCATCTGTAAACAAATGTCCACCTGTAAAATCTGTAAACTCTCTTTTGTACTCAAAGTTTCTTAAAGCAAGTAGTCAACGCGTATTTAACTTTTTTGTAATAATGCGGTTAATTGACGTTTAATTACTTTTAGGCTATGGTGTCTATAATAAACCGAGAGAAGCCATCCATGCTTAACGTAGTGGGAAAAGCCATCAACGGAATGTTCGATATGCCTCAGGATATATTTATGCGAGCTAAAGCCTTGGATATAATGTTCAGGGGTGTCATAATTAATTGTAACAGAACTGAATTCGCAGCCAAAGCCGCCTGTTCAAAGATCAAGAAGGACGCAGTGGCCGGGCTTATATATGAACCTAACAATCAATTCAGATTCTCTCTTTTTGGTACTGTGAGTATGTTTTTTGTATTTTTAACTGAGTTCAAAAGGAAGGAGGTTGTCAATTCGGTTGTATGTTTTTTTTTAATGTTCGTTACCTCGAAACGTCGTCATTTATATTTCGATTTGGTTTTTTTATTAGAAAGGAGATATTTTCTATTGGGCCTCTTTTTCATTTCGCTAGCATTTAACCTTGAATTTCGAAGATAAATCAGGGAACTTCTCAAACTAGAGTAGGAAATATATAGCGATTAATATATTGGTTGAGATATTATGATAATCTAAGACTAGGTAGGTATCTAACTTTAGTCAAGGACGTACTGGTGAAATTATTTATAGTATTTTTTTTTCAAGCCGGTTTTATATATATCTATACCTATAATAAGAATGTAAATCTAACGTGTCTGTACATGTGTCTGTCGATTTTCGTGAAAAAAATTATTGCAGGTGTCTAGGAATAATTAATAGAATACATTTCAATCATTTTTAGAAGTGTATGAACGCGCATCACTGCTAAACTACTGGCTTCACAATAAGACCTCATAAATTATAAAGCATATCCTCGAGAGTAACTTAGTCTTTGTTTCATTAAAATTGGTCCACTCTATCAAAAGTTATTATAATTTTAATGGCGCCGCAGTTTAAGTATGAGAGAAAAGTAGATAAGTAAATGGAGTAAATACTTTATTAGTCATTGTTTTGTATATCAGGTTCCACGTGGACGAAGCCGTGGGCACAGCTAGTTTATTATATATTAGAAATAATATTTTGGTGTATCAGTGTGTACACGCGCCTTTTTTTTCGAACTGACTACGGTATTGACCTGACACTACTCGTGTACACGCGGCGAAAATGAAACTTCTTGGGTATTATTACAAAAAAGTTAAATACGTATTGAACCCTGACTTTAAAAAGGTCCCTTATTAAATGCACCGCGGCCGCTGAATATTCGCATCTTGCTCTTTTATCTCGCTTTGGTTACGTTAGGTTAGACTTGTGAAAAAGGATAACGCGAGCCTGCCTCGGGCGACCGCGGTGCGTTCATTACGAAACCTTTTTAAAACAAGTATCTAATACGTATTTAACTTTTTTGTAATAACAGGGCTTTAGTTTATATCGATTCTTATATAGAATCTTGGCACAAAGTTCTTTAATATTTGTTCCGCATCATTTTAAATTTGCGATAACTCCCAATATATTCATCGAAATGATATTGTATAAAGAACAATTTTGGTTTACATTAAATGCCTGATCTAACTAAAGCACTTGACTGAATAAGGATTAATAATGGAATTATTAAAATAGCATCACAAGTAACCAATTATTTTTAATGATATATGAAAAATAAAAATAATTACTCTGGGTTATCCTTATGAAATAGGCATACACTATCCAGGACTTTTCTGTATGAATTTTGAATATATACAATTCAGTAGTACATTATTTTTATGTATGATCTCATCAAGTGTACACAGCGTTACCAACGTAAGTATCCGAGAACTCCTCCTTACTACTTCATTAGAAAACATCGACTTTTGTCTATGTTATATAATATAACATACATTTATTATACAAGTAAACTTTCCGAAAGGAATTATCTAAACGATAGAGAATAAATACCATATCAAAATCCGTTATGTTGTTTAGAAAAACTGAGTATACGGCCCGAGTGAATATGCGTTCGGCGGGGCGTGGAGCGGTCGAGAGCGCATTCACTGAGTGAGCATAGTGCCCGCTCAGCGTTCGTGTGAATCAGTCTTTTCATCATGGCATCTGCGTTGTACGATATTTATATTCTATACTAGCTTTACCCGCAGCTCCGCACGCGTTTTGTTTAAATTGTATGAAAGAAATATAAAATTGTGAGACCGTGTACAATAATAGCAATGCCCTTTAAAAACAATTGTGAGTACGACACGCACGCCACCTATAGTGACATGTATTAGGTTTATCATCAGCAATATATTTGGAACCTTAAGCCACCATATAACTACCTCAATGCTCACTTAGACTGCATAAGGAACTAATGAAACAATGACTTAAAGATGTTGTTATAATGATATAATATCCCCATATTGTCAATAAGTAATACGTCTATGGCCTATTATCTTATTAGAAAGATCCCTTCTATCTTGAAAATCACTATTAATAATTATAATGTTAAATTGTAAACAACGAATGAGCTGACGTCTTGAAATCTTACATAAATATAAATCAAGATATAAAACTTTATATCTGTCCAAGCAGTTTTTAATATTCGACAATTTAAATAATGCTCATTGACTAGGATACAATATTTTTATATGTTACTTTGGTTGCTGAGTTATGTAGACGAAAGCGCGGTAAATAAAGCAAAATGACCGAAAACACAATATAATTCATATTACATATATATGAATTTCAATTATATTTATTCTTGGAGTCCAGTACAACGCACATCTTATGCACATGTTTACAATGAACAACATATTTTTGCTAAATTTCATACGCACGAAGTTGCGTGTAATTGCTAGTCTAAAATACATTAACCTAAATTACTTCCTATATGGTTAGCTATCTGCAAGTGAAAGTCCCGTGAAAATCGGTCAAACCCTTTTATACATACCACTGCGGGCGAAGCCACGGTTAACAGCTAGTATTAACTAAAATTACTTGAATTACTTTTTATAAGGTCAGATATCTGTCAATGAAAGTTTCGTGAAGACCGGTTTAACCGTTTTGGAGATAGCACTGCGGGCGAAGCCACGGTTAACAGCTAGTATAAACTAAAATTGCTTGAATTACTTTTTATAAGGTCAGCTATCTGCCAGTGAAAGTTTCATGAAGATCGGTCAAACCGTTTTGGAGATAGTACTGCGGGTGATGCCACGGTTAACAGTTAGTCTAATTTAGAGTAGCCTAAGTAACTCGCTGTAATTTCAACTATCTGCCAGTGAAATTATCGTCAAGATCGGTTCAGCCGTTTCGGAGATTACCCGGAACAAACAGACAGACAGAAAAACCGACAAAAATATGAAAAATTGTATTTTTGTTATCAGTAGCATGTATACTTTTGTACCCAATCAGTAAAAAAAAATATTTTGATATTACATACAGACACTTCATTTTTATTATATGTATAGAAGATTTATATAAACTTTGGGAAGACAACCATATTTCTGGGTTACCTTGTATCATCGAAATAATTTTTTCGACTGACATACGCACACGCTCGTGTCGCGGCTGCAAAACTCAAATTAGTTTGAACTTGCATGCGACGCCCCGCTCGACGCAAACAAGCACGCTGGTGCGGCCGCGCCTTTCGCCGTCACTCGAGAACCTATAGTCCGCGTCATAGCTTTAAGTTTGTTCTTGCGCATAGTACAGTCAAGAGGTTAATACAAAATAAATTCAAAATATTATTATAGGAATTGAATATTTACATTTATTAATCTTTAAGTTGTCTCGATATTATACGTATAATATATTAGATTTTAATGAATTATGATTCAAGTAGATATTTGCCTATTACAATATGTAATAAGAATGTAGCAGTATAACGACCATATTGCTACTTTCATAAGATTTTGTATGTGAAATGAAAGTTTGATTCCGATTGTCTCGTCTTGTAAACGGGTTAACAGCTTGTTTACGAAAATCTGTTTGTATGAATTGAGCAAACATAGCCATATATACGAAGTATACAGACATAGAATATTTGCAAAAATTGGAGATAAAAATGAACACAGAATAAAAATTAAATAATTACTGGGGTAATGAAATAATAATAAAAACTAGATATGGACTAGCTGAATAATGAAGTTATAGACAAAGCTAGAATATTAACAGATCGCCACATCATGTATTTGTCAGTTATAAAAATATCAATAACATTAACAACAACAAAACTATTCTGAATGCGACTGTACTGCAACTAGTAATGACAGAACACATGTGTCAACGTGGGTGCCATAGGAGCCAGGTATGTACGCGGGCGAGCCTGCTCCCGTTTTACCTCATCTGCGTCCCTCTGATACCTCAATTTATGTTCTGTGTATCTACTTCAGAGCGGTTAAAAAGCATCTATTTGACACGAACGCCTCACGCGACACCCCGCTCGATGCTCAACTTAAGCACCCACTCTGGCTTATACACTCAGAAAACACACAAATAGATGCGAAAAGTAACTCTTTTATAATATTAGATAGATTCTTATTATTTGGAACTGCAAACAAAATATGAATTGTAACGCTTATTACGTCAAAATGAATACGATATACTATTAAAATATAAAAAGACAATGTTCTCCGTACGACATAAAAAAAAGTCACGAGTAACAAACAAAATCATAAGGCCCGAAGAGTCTTGAACCTAATGAATACTTGAACTGTCACAGTGAAAATATTGCTTCAATATAATATCCCTTACAGAACAATATTACTTTTTACGTCGCTACTCTGAACTTGAACTGTACTTGAGAAACGTTTGTTTTTCTTAGTAATTTATATTGTATCTCAGTAATTTAGAATAATAATGGTCAAAGTAGGAACAAAAATAAACGTTTAATTAAAATTGGTTGTTATATCCTAATAGATGTATTTACAAAAAATATTTAAAAAACAAGGTTATTTCTTGGACCTCTTATATGTTAAAATTCAAATGATATTCAATTAAAGTGTAACAAGTCAGTCCTTAAGCAAAGACGTATATAGTCTTAAAGCCGCCCAGTACTAAAATCTCTTAATGCGAGAAACAGTATTATGACATATTCGATTCTCTTTTTTTTGTCTTTATATTTTTATCTTCTATATTTATTTAAAATACAAATTACGTAAAGTAACTAAATCAAAAAGTTTCATTAAATATTGACAAAACAACTATTCATTTCTTAAAAAAATAATATATTTTAGTTAATCACAAGTTATAAACAACATATTAAATAACATGGAAGCAGGAATAACCTGATTGTTGGCTTGGCGACCCGTGGCGACGCAAAACATAAACATTTCCAACCCTATCTGTATAAACATAAGATTCAAATTGTTTTGTCGGCCACTCGTTTTACTAGTGTTGAATTTTTGTATTTAATAAACATGAATATTTATGTAATAGAATAAATAAACAGTCATTATTTTATGGAACAAATTTGTAATGCTTTATCTTTTCATTATGCCATAGCTGATTCCTGTCGTAATCTGTTATTTTAGGCATATAACTTATACAAAACAATTTCGATGTTTCACATCTGCCAGGCGTCCCGTGACGTCTCATTTTTTTTTCCTTACCTGACCATTTTATCATTCAACTCCTACCGCAAACCCCATTAAGTAACTCCGTTCTAAAGAGTTTATTATATAAAACTGCTATCTTCGTTTCTTTTTTCGTTTTTTCAAATATGAACAGAATTATCGACAAATAAGATGAATTAATTCAATATGTTAATCAGGTACTTTAAAAAACTTATTTTTTAAATAAATTCCTAAATATGTAATATTACCTCCATTCATCTAAAACAGTGGTACTCAACCTTTTTTTTAAACGTGCCACAAACACATTTCACTTATGGTGTCGTGAGCTGCAAACTACAAATATTAACGTACTAACTAAAAAACGTAATTTCAAATTAACAACGTATTAATGTAGTGAATAATAGTTGTCCGATAAAACAAGCTTGGTATAAACCCTTACATAATAAGGAACGCATTGCATAGTTTTACTGATGGGCACGAAATTTAAAATAATTGAAAATAAAGTATAACCGAGTGGGCCAACAACTAAGACCCGGCGGGCCGCAGGTTGAGTATAGCTGATCTAAAAGCTTTGCAGGAAGATATTGTAATAATGAATTAATTTCATTAATTCCAGAGAAACAACACCGTAAACTCTCATGTGGTGACAGTTAAACGTGGTATTAAACAAATTATGGACGTGGGTCAAGTAGTAGCTCTGGACGGTAAACCACAATTAGATATATGGAGGGGCAAATGCAACGAATACCAGGGTACTGACGGGACAGTGTTCCCTCCATTCTTAACACGCAATGATAGAATGCAGTTATTTTCCTTCGAATTATGCAGGTATTTTGATTAAATGACTCGTTACATTTCAATATGAGCTAAATGTAGTTTTACTCGTTCCTACTATTTTACGTTATTTTTCAAGCTCTTTATATGTTGTTCGTGTAAAATATGAAGACCATAAAAAAAACTAAAAACCTTATGGACGGCAAAATTTGAACTTCGTTCTTGGTGTTATAAAAACTGGAAATCTTAAAAAAAGTAAACATGTTATATAAACGATTTGGCTAATTTTGAAATGTAGCGACACGAATATCAATTATATACCTTGTCCAGGCATTTTTATAATCCACAACGGTCAGTTTTTGTTTTAACTTGCAACGGGACTGTGCACTGCCGGATTCTTTTTGTCTGTGTGTGTGGTTTTTAGCCTTCCATTCGAAGATTAAACATTTGGTGCTCACGTATTAACACCACCGCAACTGAAGTCGGTCTAATGTTTTTTCTCAATTTTCCCGCGTCGGTTTCCTTAGGTTGGGTTAGACTTGCGAGAGAGAGTGAGGGAAGAGACCACTCGATTGCCATCCTGCAGTCGTTGAACCACACGGCGGCGAAGGTTCGATGACGGCCTGCGCGTGTTGGACATGGACATATTCGTCGCCCTAGTAACTCTAACACAGGCCCACGTGGTTAAGGCGCATTAGTGTTCATTGCGCCTCCCATCAGTTCGTCAGAGAGGGCCAAGGTCTTCCCTCTTGAGACCACAAGTCGGGGCCCTGATGAGGGTTCAAAACCTTCCGCGTCGGGTAGAAGCAGTGCAGAGGCCGTTCCTGCCCACCCGGCTAAATGGTGCAAGAAATGGTGGCTCGTTTTTGTCATCGCAAGTCTAACCTAACCTAACCGAAAACGGAGAACTGAGATAGAGCATATTATCTGCACTTGATAACTATCAAATCTGTAGTTGCGGTTGCGTTAATACGTAAGTAAAGATTTTCGTAATAATTTTCTGTGTACGTATATGTGACGGTGCACTATTAGAATGATCAACTACAGTGGTTAGCATTGTATGGGAAGTATGGAAATACCGAATTGAAAGTTGAACTAGACCATCCCGGGCCCCTTTAGATACATACATATGTATTACACTCACATATTCTCAACGGCTGCATTTAAAGTATTGGTTCCTAAGTAGTATCTATTCTGGAATAAAGTTTAGGTAAGTAAGTATCTGCTACAAGTAAATGAGCGCATAATAGTTATTTTTATTCTTTCATTTACTTAAAGCCAACATTATTAATTATATCAAAATTTTCCGAAAAATATTACAGCTATATTTTAAAATAATATAAGTATATTAAATTATTACCGTGTACTCTGAACACTATAAATGCAATATGAATGAGTGAATGGAAAGAATTTAGATACATACATGACATTATGAAGCTGTTATAGTATTCCCAGATTATTTATTAATTGCTTACGATTTGAGAAGTACTTCATACTTTATCCTTACAGGTCTTTCAAACCATGGTTCCAAAAGAAAACATTCTATAGCGGTATAAAAACTAACCACTATATAGCTAATATAGGAGACTACGCCAATGACCCAGAACTGCAATGTTTCTGTGATACACCTGACGATTGTCCTCCCAAAGGGATCATGGATCTGTACAAATGTATAAAGGTGCCGATGTATGTGTCGATGCCACATTTTCTTGAAACGAGTACCGAAGTTATAAGTAAAGTTAAAGGATTAACACCAAACGTTAATGAGCACGGGATCATTATTGATTTAGAACCGGTATACTGTATAATCTTTTTATTACTTATAGTATTAATTGAAAATAATAATTAAGTTTAATACACAAATTATATAACATGTAACCAAATTTTTTTCCCAAAATCTGCAATATGTTTTTCCCATTATACCAACTACATTTCCAGCACGTTGGTGGAATATATTGATTATTTCCATTAGCTTTTATGTATTAAAGACTAACGGACCCAATAAGCAGTTGTAGGTTAGACTGCAACATATGTTAGTATACTGTAAATATAATGAAGAGTTCAAATATATTGAGTAGTGGAAAAAATCTATATTTTTTATCTATATCTAGAACTAACAATAACGCTACTTACGGGATCTAACCACAAATACACAAAAAAAAATAAGCTCAAGGTATTAGAAAAAAAAAACGAACATACGTACACTAAAATTTTATAACAAACTAGCCGACCCGTGCCCACTTCGTTGGGCGGTAATAGACATTATCAAGCTATAACTTTTCTCTAGAACTCAATCATATATATCTCATAATTAAGGCAGCGTTCGTAAGAAACGTTTTCGTTCGACCATTTTTCTCCGACTCCCCAGATCCCTACAAACTTTACCTCTTTATAATATTAGTATAGATTATAGATAATATAATTAGTTAATAGCTTCTGCCTGCGACTTCGCACGCGTGGAATAGTTATTTTGGGCTAAGACGCACCGGAAGCTCTCAAAAGGAAAAAATACCCCGATTTTAAAACAAATTTCATTGTTTTTTCATTGATTCATTGTGACTCCGCTCCTATTAGTCTTAGCGTAATGATATGTAGCCTATGACACTCATAAATAACGTGGCTTTATATTGGTAAAAGAATTTTCAAAATCGGTTTAGTAGTTCCTGAGATTACCCCCTACAACGTCACAAACTCACAAACTCACAAACTTTACCTCTTTATAATATTAGTATATAGGTTATAGCCCCTGCCCGCGACTTCGTTCGCGTAGTAATAGTTACTACTCTGGGCTAACGCTGACACACAGCAGAAGCTCTCAAAAAGAAAAAAACATCTCGATTTTGAAACATTTTTCATCTGTGCTCCGCTCCTATTGGGCTTAGCGTGATGATATAGCCTATAACCATTCTCGATGAATGAGCTATATAACACTGAAAGAATTATTCAAATCGGACCAGTAGTTCCTGAGATTACCCCTTACAACGCCACAACGTCACAAACTCACAAACTCGCAAACTTTACCTTTTTATAATATTAGTATAGATAATATAAACAACGAGATGAATAATTATTATAATTATATTTTAACAATTCAGTTAAGCGGCACTGTGATGGACGCAAAACAACGGGTACAGTTTAGCATGCGTCTGATAAAGACCGACAAGATTGAAATTTTTAAAGACCTACCAGACAATATTGCACCTCTTTTTTGGGTTGATGAGGTAAGGAATCATAAAAAGAAGAAGATATCGTACATAAAAATAAAAAAAAAAACAAACCATATTTAAATTCATTTTACTTTCAGAGCGTCAATTTCATTTTAATTTACAAATATATCATATAATATTATTTTTGCATTGTGAGGTATTCTTTTTTGATACGATAAACTGTTACATACCAACATGAATGGACAGAGTTAATATCTCTTTAGGTACCTAATCGACGTCATATTATTACCCTAAAGATAGACAAGTTCATACGCGATTGTCCTGAGTTATAACAGACTTAAGCTGGATTGAGGTCACACGGCTCACCCCTCCCTACAACCTCGTTCCCGCCAACGTCTGGCACCCCGTAGGACGGTTGCGTACAAAGTTGTTACACTATAACTAGTCCTAATTAATACTATAAATAGCGAATGTGAGATTGTCTATCATATTACTGGTTAGATAACCACCCACACCCTCACCCCATAGGCTCACCCGGGGTAGTACCACCCTATCACAGAAAACCGATGTCAAATAGCAGTGCTTCCGTTGTTGCGTTTCGTTCAGTCAGTGAGAGCGCCGGAGGCACCCCTCCCACTCCCTTCCCCCTTCCATCCCTCAAACACAGGCTAGCAACGCACTTGCGACTTCCCTGGTGTTGCTAGTGTCTATGGATGGCGTTGATCACTTAACATCAGGTGACCCGCCTGTTCGTTTGCCTCCTATGATATAAAATAAAAGGAAAAATGAAATTTTGCATACAGGTTGTTGGATACAGAAAAGAACATAGATTATCTTTTATCAAGAAAAAATGTACTACTGTCCTAGGATAAATCAAAACTACATTGACACGATCCAAACTGTTAGTAGCAAGTATTCTATTATATATTGCAAATTGAATAGAACATGATTCAAAATTAAAATAAAAAAATAAGCCGACTTCCACGTGAAAAACCAATAAGGCACTAAGAAGCGAAAAATAACAAAGTTATTAAATTAACCAAATTAAATAAAAAATATTGATATTTGCGCTACCTAATAATATATTCGAAGTCAATGACAATATAAATTCATATCATCTACATACAAAGTTTGGGTCCACTCTCGTGTCCAACGATCTACATCTGTATAATATACATATTTTATTACCTGCAACATCGTTGGCATCGACTTCAAACATATTATTAGGTAGCGCAGATATCAATATTTTTTATTTAATTTGGTTAATTTAATAATTTAGTTATTTTTCGCTCTTTAGTGCCTTATTGGTTTTTCAGATCGAAGTCGGTTTATTTTTTTTCTAAAAAAAAATATTTTTCCATTTTTAGTGACCATAAATATATCTAGTTTCTATTGGGTATAATAATATTATTGAAATCGGTTCCAATTTGACGAAAATACGTAGAGACGAAGTGGGTGAAAATCAAATAAAGTATATTTCCCCCTCTTAGGGATTGAATATTTATATGAATATATATATTATGGAGTGTAGAGAGTAAAGAGAAACATCTCATTCAATGAAAATGTTTCCATCAAAATTCGTTAAATTAGAAGGACTCTACAGTAGAAATAGGGTTCATTATTGTTAAATTATTTTTTATATTCTATATTCAATTATATTTTATCACACTTCACGTTATTTTGTGTTAAATCTACAAGATTATTTCGGACTATCCAAAACCTTTGTCTATGCTAGCGCCATTTTGGAAGGTCTGGGAACTATTATTCAGTAAGCTAGACACTTTTTCAACATGTCCCCCATATGAGATAGTTCTCAAATATAGATCGCTAAGAGGATGATATGTAGCTAATAACAATGGTCTTTAACCATAGTAATGTGGAGCATTATTTACAGGGTGTTACATTGAACAAAACATTTGTGGACATGCTCAAGCACCAACTTATTATACCGCAACGGCTTCTCGCTGTTATCCGATGGGGGATGGTAGCGTTTGGTTGCATCGTAATGGTAGTATCGGTGGTGTTTCACTTCAAAGGTATAGAAATATATTTTAAAAAAACTTTATAAACTATATGACGAAATGAGGTGGAGGAGATGTACGAGGATATCGCAAAAGCCATTCATTCCTCCAAAACACATTATAACGTCGTGATGGGGGACTTCAATGCGAAATTGGGCAAACGAAGCGACGGTGAGCTGAGAGTGGGGCAATTTGAAATTGGACAACGAAACTCTAGAGGGCAGATGCTGGTAGACTTAATTTTTTTTTTATCGTAGCTCAGCAAAGTGGCTGTACTGTGCCTGATGGTGAGCACAGTATAATCCAAAAATAACGGCGACTACCGAGAGACACGCTATCCCTCATTCCTCACCGGTCGCCGCTGTCATGTCGGCTTGCATAAAAATCTCTTCACGTTACGCTTGAAGGACCCCATATTATAGGAAGGAGGGAACACACTGGCCGGGAGATTGTACCATAGCTTCACGGTACGGCAGAGATAAGAAGTTGCGAACTTTTTAGTTCGTGCCCAGATAGGATTTACCGTAAAACTATGGCTCCGAAACCCAGCGCGCGTGGTTTGGGTATGAAAAGGAGAGGAAGGGATTAAATTAAATAGCTCTTCAGAACACTCGCCATGATACAGACGGTAGAACACGCTCAGTGAGGCAATGTCTCTGCGCAACTGAAGCGGCTCTATAAATTGTGTAATGTCTGAATCATTAACAATGCGGACAGCCCGTCTCTGCAACCTGTCCAGGGCATCTAGTAGGTATTTGGCAGAACCGTCCCAGAGGTGCGAACAATATTCCACACAAGGCCGAACTTGTGCCTTATAAAGGAGGTATAGTTGATCAGGCGTGAAAAACCATCGCACCCTGTTCAGGATTCCGAGTCTCCGAGATGCAGTGGAGATGACGCTCCCGATGTAATTCCAGAGATTGAGGTCGCTGCGACTATCTATACCTAAGATATTGAGGCTGTCTCGCATTGTGAGGGAGACGTTCTGGAGAGCAGGAAGAGGGGTAAATGGAGATGTTTTGCAGGTAAACGCGCATACTTGTGTTTTGTTTGCATTAAACTCGACCAAATTGCTTGCTCCCCATGTTGATATGAGATGCAAGGACCGGTCGAGTTCAATCACAAGTTCCTGTCGTTTCTTTTCTGCGTCTCCCCGACTGCAAGAAGGCTTGCTGTAACAGCACCCATGGATGGTGCTATCATCTGCATAGCAATGAATATGGCCTCAAGGCAACATATCATTAATATGCAGAAGAAACAGAGTAGGTGAAAGTACAGAGCCTTGAGGAACTCCCGCATTTACTGACATGAGCTGCGAATCACATCCATCGACAAGGACACGAATTCTGCGCTCATGTAGAAAGCCAGAGATCCATTTCCATAAATTGTCGGGGAGACCGTATGCCGGAAGCTTGGACAGAAGACCACGGTGCCAGACCCTATCGAAGGCTTTGGCAACGTCGAGACTGATTGCCAAGGCCTCGCCGTGTTTGTCAATTGCCTCTCCCCAGCGGTGCAGTACGTAGGCCAGAAGATCACCCGTTGATCGGTTTTGGCGAAAGCCATATTGCCGATCATTAATCAATGAGTGATCTTCGAGATAGCGGACAAGCTGGGTGTTGATGATCCGCTCCATTATCTTGCACAACACTGAGGTTACGGCAATTGGGCGATAGTTATTGGGATCAGACCGATCCCCCTTCTTGGGAATTGGTTGCACGTTGGCCTCCCTCCATGCTCAAGGCACGACACCAGAAAGATAAGACAGGCGGTATAGGCGCGTAAGTACTGGAGCCAACTCGGCTGCACATTTTTTTACTACAACCGCTGGGATACCGTCTGGACCACTAGCTTTCCGGACATCGAGCGATCGCAATTGTTTAAGAATGTCACGCTGTCTGAACTTTAATTCAGACATAGTGACACCGCAGCAAGGAATAGTGGGCGGTTGTGCGTTTCGATCGTCGAGCCGAGAATTAGCCGCAAAGAGATTAGCTAATAATGTGGCTTTCTGCTGCGGTTCGTAGGCCAGTGCCCGATCAGAGTACCTCAACGGCGGCATCGTTGGATGACAAAAATTGGCTTGCACAGCTTTGGCCAGACTCCAGTAGATTCGACTATTGGTCGGATGGCTTACGAGTTCTAGACCCAAGCGTGCAACGCGCTGGACATCAGCTCTAGTATATGCTCTCTTACAGGCTTTGGTGGCAGAGTTATAGACTGATTTGAGGAAGCTGGTATTAGGATACTTATTTGCGCGACCCTTGATCCATTCGCGATACGCGGCTTGCTTTTTACTAACAGCATCGGCGCACTCGCAATTGTACCAAGGGCGTCCTTTGCGTTTACCGACGATCTCGGAGGAAGGAATATAATATTCCATTGCAACTGCAATCTCATCGGTAATCGCATCAGCAATCGCTGAAGGGTCCCTCCTGTCAAAACAACGTTGCTGCCAAGGAATGGAAGCGAAATAATCCCGCATTCCATCCCAATCTGCTGACGAATAGTGCCACACCTTACGCTTAATTCTTACGCTAGGTGGAGGTGGATCGCGTGGCACAGATGATATAACGAGGCAGTGATCCGATGTGCCCAAAGGGGCATCGACTGACACATCATACCCAGTTGGATGGCTCGTCAACAGAAGGTCCAGTAATGAGGGCGCATGACCTGTGACATCCGGAATCCGGGTGTGCTGGATTACTAGTTGTGTCAGGTCATGTGTTAAGGCGAATGCATGGGCAGTACGTCCTGCATGGTCCGTCCTAGAGGAACCCAACCACATTTCGTGGTGTGCGTTAAAGTCCCCCAAGATCACCAATTCTGCAGTGGGAAACTGCTCCTGTGCGTCATCTACTGCCCTACTCATGTAATCAAAGAGCCGAGTAGTCTCATCATCTCCATTATGGAGAAGGAAGACCTCTTTATGATGAATTCCTTCTTCAAGAAGCGCCCCCATAGAAAGTGGACCTGGATGAGTCCAGATGGTTGTACCAAAAATGAGATTGACTTCATTATGCCGACAAAAAGACAAGTATTCAACGATGTCTCAGTGATCAACACAGTGAAAACTGGAAGCTATTACCGGATGGTAAGAGGCACCTTGAACTTAAAAATTAAGCTTGAACGATTTCGACTGATGAAGTCCACACTCCGACCTACAACTAGCCACATCCAAAACTCAGAAAACTTTCAGCTCCAGCTCAATAACTGCTTTGAATCGCTGCAGGAAAGTGCATCAGTAGACGATATCAATGACATGCTTGTGGAAACTATCCATACGATTGGGTCTAAATTCTTTAATTCCCACCATACACATAGAACGAAACTGATCTCGGACCAAACCCTAAGTCTCATGGAAAAGCGACGAAATCTATGGCTGCAGTCTTCAGGTGACGCATTGTCATATAGGCAGCTCAATAGACAGATCTCAAAATCACTTCTACGTGACAAACGTCAATTTAATACCTTGCGTATCAAGGAGATAATAGAACACAACAAAGGTTCTAAGGTGTTCTCAAGAGATCTGGCTATAGGGCAAAGCCAGCTGACGAGGCTGAAGACCAAGAATGGCAACATTGTTTCGTCCAAACCAGAGATTTTAGGAGAAATCGAGAAATTCTATGGGCAGTTATACACGTCTATATCGAAACCAGTTGGTAGTCCAGCTATAGACCCAAGAGCTGAACTGATTCCGAACTATATCGAAGATATCCCGAACGTCAGCATGTACGAGATTAGTATGGCTCTTAAACAGCTGAAGAACAATAAGGCACCGGGTGATGATGGAGTTACGGTGGAGTTTCTGAAAGTGGGTGGAGTACCGGTATTGAAAGTCCTTCAGAGGCTCTTTAACATTGTCATACTCGAAGGCATTAGGCCACTAGCATGGCACAGAGACGTGGTGGTACTATTCTTTAAGAAAGGTGATAACACACTTCTTAAGAATTACAGACCCATCACGCTTCTGAGTCATGTTTATAAGCTGTTTTCAAGAGTCATCACGAATCGTCTCGCTCGCAAGCTCGACAACTTCCAACCACCCAAACAAGCCGATTTCCGGAAAGGCTATAGTACCATAGACCACATACATAGGCTGCGGCAGGTTATACAGAAAACCGAGGAATATAATCAGCCTCTTTGCTTCGCGTTTGTGGAATATGAGAAAGCCTTTGATTCGGTTGAGATATGGGCGGTGCTGCAGGCTTTTCAGAGGTGCCAAATCGACCATCGGTACATCAAGGTGTTAAAGTGTTTGTACGAAAACGTCACCATGTCAGTTCGGCTCCAGAAACAGAGCTCGAAACCAAGTCAACTGCAGAAAGGTGTGAGACAGGGAGATGTTATATCTCCGAAACTGTTCATAACTGCGTTGGAAGATGTCTTCAAGCTTCTGGAGTGGGATGGACTTGGCATTAACATAAATGGTGAGTACATCACCCACCTTCGTTTCGCCGACGATATCGTGGTCATGGCAAAATCTCCGGGGGACCTTGGCACGATGCTAGATAGCCTCAGTAGAGTTTCTGAACGAGTGGGCCTCAAAATGAACATGGAGAAGACAAAAGTCATGGCGAATAGCCAGGTAGTGTCCACCCCAATAATTGTTGGGAATTCTACACTCGAAGTGGTTAATGAGTACATATACCTAGGACAAACCGTCCGACTTGGTAGGTCTAACTTCGAAAAAGAGGTAAATCGCCGAATCCAAATTGGTTGGGCAGCGTTTGGGAAACTCAGAACTGTTTTCTCTTCCTTAATACCCCAATGCTTGAAGACTAAAGTCTTCAACCAATGCGTGTTGCCAGTCATGACTTACGGCACTGAGACGTGGACTGTGGGTCTCATAAGAAAGCTCAAGATCACCCAACGAGCGATGGAAAGAGCTATGCTCGGGGTCTCTCTACGTGATGGAATCAGAAATGAGGAGATCCGTAGGAGAACTAAAGTTGCCGACATAGCTCACCGAATATCACAGTTGAAGTGGAATTGGGCAGGGCACATAGCTCGAAGGACTAATGAGCGATGGGGCAAAAAAGTCCTAGAGTGGCGACCACGTACCGGAAAGCGCAGCGTGGGACGGCCCCCCACCAGATGGACCGATGACATTATAAAGGTTGCGGGGAGCCGTTGGTTACAGGCGGCACAGAGCCGTACGCTGTGGAGAACGTGTGGTGAGGCCTTTGTCCAGCAGTGGACGACTATAGGCTGAGATGATGATGATGATGATGATTTTTTTTATTGGTGCTCAGCAAAATAACTGCACTATGGCTAATTACCTGATGGTAAGCACAGTACAATCCAAAAACAATGGCGACCACCGAGAGACACACTATCACCATCACTGGTCGCCGCTGTCATGCCGGCCTGCGTAAGTGTCTTTTCACATTGCGCTTGAAGGACCCTGTATCATAGGAAGGAGGAAACATACTGGCCGGAAGATTGTTTCACAGCTTCACGGTACGGCAAAGACGTTGCGAACGTTTTAGTTCGTGCCCAGATAGGGTTTACCGTAAAACTGTGGATAAAGTAGAGAAAGTGATTCATGAGGAAACTTTAGGTATATAATGTTCAAGGTTTTTTTATTGTCAGGGCAGGACAAAGTCCATCGGGCCCGCTCGTATAAATATAAGACGAATGTAAATCTAACGTGCCTGTACTTGCAGGATTTTTGTAAAAAAAAAATGTTGGAGGTGTCTAAGAATATGGAATAAAATACATTTGAATCAATTTCACAAATGTCTCTCTATGTGTTTGTCTATGTGTCTATCTGTCTGTCTGTATTTTTATTTGGACACGAATCTCTGCCAAAATACTGGGGTTATTGTTTGATTAAAATCGGTTCGGTCTATCAAAAGTTATTGTACTTTTAATGACGACGCGACTTAAGTACGAGAAAAAAGTAGATAAGTAAATGGACTTAATACATTCGGGTGACTTTATTAATCACTGTTTTTTTTATACTTAAGATTCCACGAGGATTAAGTCGCGGGCACAGCTAGTATATAATAAAACTATATGAAATTTAAATTTTACTACCAGATCGCATCATGGGCTGGGCCGCGAAAGGAGACTTGTCTAATGAGCAAGTGAACCCTGAAGATGGTTCAAATGATGGAAATGGTATAAGTGTCATCGGTCAAGATCGAGAACCACCTAAAGTGACCATGTAATCCACATTACGACGACTCTTAACTTTATTCCTCGTTTGGAGTCGATACGGCATAGCACATGGGGCTGTATTTGCACAAACTTTCAGATATCTTTTCAAAATAGTTAGACAAAGAGTGTAGACTTTCCTTTGTTTTTATCTCTAATTTATTATTTATAAGACTAGAGCAGACAAAATTTGTATTTACGCTTAATAAAAATCACCAGAATATGTAATGTTTGAAGTTTAAATTTGTAATGTCTAACCTAAAGGTTTTTTTTAAACTAATTTAAACTGAATCCTTAATATGTTCCTACCGTCGATTCTAGTTTCAAAGTCACAATTTTTTTTGTAATTATGTACATATAATAATTTCTTACTTTTACGATGTTTATCCGTTGATATATAAAAACCCAAGACGCACAGTCTTGAATAAAAGTAGCGCTCAAAACAAGTCGTAAAAACTCCCCGATATACATACGTGGTTATGGTTATGCGATAAATTTATGATTTTGCAAATTCGAACTTACACGAATGACTTAAAGTTGTTTTTACAAAGACGCAAGCGACGCGAGACTATTTGAAATGACTGCATAATCCAAAATTATGTACTCATTTTTGTATGCCGGCTGTGTAAGGACGCGCTCTCAAAAAAGGTTTTGAAACTATTGAAAGGCTCTCAAAACTATTGAACTTTTGCAAACATAATGACTAACTACAGATACATTAAATCTTTAACAATCTACAGATGACTGCTTTTTTTTAATTAATAGGTTTCCATTAAAAAAAATCGATTCTCCGTAGTCCCCTCGCGCAAAACAGCCTCTTTTTCGGTATGAAAATCTCAGTAAATTTACATTTTTCTTAATAAAAAAAAACCTGCTTGTGCTATATATAATCAAGTTTAATAACATGTCATAATATCCAAGTTATCTATACTACACCTGAGAAAAAAAATATTATAAATTTTCACATGTCCATTACGTAGACCTTAACTCCTATGGAATAATGTCCAATTTATTTCTTTATGTAGATTCGGTTAAAACTAAAGTATGAAAGAAGGATTCACTTCGCGTCAGACCGCGCTTAGGCGCCGTAGTGAGTGGATGTCTACGTTGCTTTGCACTCGATTAGAAAAAAAAGCATCGCTGTAGTAATACGTATACACTTACAAAACGTTTTGGTCATTTCGAAAAACTAACCAATTTTTATAGTGGTTTATATTTGTAATAGCAAGAAACACTGTAATTAGGTTGAAACAAAAATACTAAGTTTGGTTTTTATTAGGTTCCTTTTTTTACGTTTTGACTGTAGATGGATTTCAGGTAGAGTCATTCCATTTAAAATCGTCTAAAAATAAAAAAAATGGTTGCTGCATGATTTTAGATTTTGATGAAAATTTGAGGGATTCATCTCTAGGGTCCCTAAGAATGAAATTTACACATATTCGATTTTTATGAGCACCCGTTTCCGAGCATTTAAATAAAAACTTTCAAAAATCTCCTTTTTTTAGCTTATTTAAAATTTCCTCAAAGTTTTGTCTGTTTAAAATTTTTTTCATTATTAAATCGGAATCCTTAGGGGGACAGACTATAGTTTGATAAAACTCAATGATAATTTTGTTTATAGCGACCTACCATTAGCGAGAGCAAACTAAAAATGAGTGTTTTTTACTCATTTTTCGTGAATTTCAAGTGACTCTAGCGACTAATCGGTTATGAGTTAAGAACTTCCGGTTGACAGGAATTAAGTACACATATAATAGACAAAACTTAGCCATTGATCGACCTGAGCAGCCCACTCTTTCTGGAAGAAAACTTTGCTTGAAATTTTGAATTTTTAAAAAATCGCATTATTCAGCCTACAAAACGAAGGTGTCTACTGCGAGATAAAATTCTAAAATTTTCAGAATCTTTTGTTCTTACCTTTAACTTTGAACGACTGCATCGCTTGTTTTGTTATTTTAATGTGTAGTGCACTTACCGGTCGTTTTTTGACAGCAAAAATTACCTCAATATTTTTTATATTATAATCTTATAAATTTAGTTTTGTCTGATAATTTTTTGCATGTAAATATAATTTAAAACCAATAAACTACAAATAATATGAAATTTTTATTGCGAATAGTATCGTACCCTAATATATAATTTAGGAAAAAATAAAAAATATTGAGGTAATTTTTGCTGCCAAAAAACGACCGGTAAGTGCACTACACATTAAAATAACAAAACAAGCGATGCAGTCGTTCAAAGTTAAAGGTAAGAACAAAAGATTCTGAAAATTTTAGAATTTTATCTTGCAGTAGACACCTTCGTCTTGTAGGCTGAATAATGCGATTTTTTAAAAATTCAAAACTTCAAGCAAAGTTTTCTTCCAGAAAGAGTGGGCTGCTCAGGTCGATCAATGGCTAAATTTTGTCTATGATATGTGTACTTAATTCCTGTCAACCAGAAGTTCTTAACTCATAACCGATTAGTCGCTAGAGTCGCTTGAAATTCACGAAAAATGAGTAAAAAACACTCATTTTTAGTTTGCTCTCGCTAATGATAGGTCGCCATAAACAAAATTATCATTGAGTTTTATCAAACTATAGTCTGTCCCCCTAAGGATTCCGCTTTAATAATGAAAAAAATTTTAAACAGACAAAACTTTGAGGAAATTTCAAATAAGCTAAAAAAAAGGTGATTTTTGAAAGTTTTTATTTAAATGCTCGGAAACAGGTGCTCATAAAAATCGAATATGTGTAAATTTCATTCTTAGGGACCCTAGAGATGAATCCCTCAAAATTTCACCCAAATCTAAAACGGTGCAGCTTTGCTGATTAGACGATTTTAAATGGAATGACTCGGTACTGTTATGGAACTTCTTGACGGGTAGAAATACATATGTCGTCTTTGTAGTCCTTTTGTTAATAGTGACGAGAGTTTACCACAGGAACTTACAAATAAATGTAAAGAAAGAATCGAGTATAAGACTTATTGTTTATCAGAACATGGTGTCTCAAGTCTTGTTTATAATGAAAATAATTATTTGGTGAAAAGTGTATCAAAACTTGTCGGTGGAATTGGGGTTCGTTTTACACAAAGACCATCATGTGCTGCCCGTTGTACTACAGCTATTACATCTTATAATTCAGGTGTTTTGTAATATGTTGTTCACAGAATTATCTTTGATTTAGAAGCAAACGCTAATTTAAAAATTCTTCTATCTAAATCTTTGAGCGCATACTCAATGTTTGTAGCTAATATTTATATGTACTAAAATCCAGTTATCACGATATCGTTACTCACCTAGCCCATGAGGAATTAAACATTAATCAAACACTATGACACTTTTCAGCGTAGACTCTATATTTCTAGCTACTCTATACTATACAACAATTTTGTTACCACGACAAAGATACGCATCTAGCCCATGAGAAATGAAACTTTCATACGGTACAGACTAAACATCTGAACCCAAACCTGATGTTTGTAGCAACTATGAATACTAAAATTATCTTTGAAATACTGTTATCATGATACTGCTACTCATCTGATCCATAAAATGAAACGTTGATCTGACACTATGAGACTAGACCTCTGATCGCAAAATTGATGTTCCTAGCGATTATCAGTACTAAAATTTTGTTATCGTGATACAGCTAATCACTTGGTCTATGAGAAATTATACTCTCATGTGATATGACGAGACTCAACCTCTGAGCGCAAACTTTATGTTTCTAGCTATTATCAATATTAAAATTCTTTTATCACGAAATAGCTCTCACCTGGTCCTTAAAATACGAAACATTTAGCTGACATTATGACACTAAGCCTCTGAGTGCAAACTCGATGTTTCTAACTATTATCTATAATAAGATTCAGTTATCATAAATACTGTCTTCACCAAACTTTACAAAATTTAAACCTTGCTCCTACACTTGGAGACTAAATATCTAAGCACAAACTTGATGTTTCTAGCTATTATCTAGACTATGATCCAGTTACCACAATACTACTCCTCATGAGAACGTTAAGATATGATTCCTTGATCGGGCACTAAGGGGCTAAATATTTGAGCACAAATTCAATATTTCTGTCCATTACGGAAAAGAATTGGGAAAAGAATAGAAGACCATGGAAAATAGATACTGAGAAGATACACACACCATATTGGGAAGACGCCCGGATTAGACGGAGTCGAACTCATGATTAAAAGAAATCTTGCCAAAAACATACAAGAACTAAGAGGGAATTCAGAACGGATTGCACTTCTGAACATTCAATTACTTGTAGATGGAGAGGAAGATCAAGTGTGGTCTATAATCCAGGCGTATTCGCTTACCGAATCAAATAGAAAAGAAGATATAGCAAAAATAGAAAAAATCTACGAAGACCTACAATCCATCACTGCAAATGCATCCAAAAATATAATAATTATGGGCGACTTTAATGGATAGATTGGCAAACAAAAAAGTGGAGAAGAATATACCGTAAGAAGTCATGGATTGCCAAAGAAGTAAAAACTGCTCACGGCTAGTTTCTTTCGCTACTGAAAATAAGTTAAGCATCCTAAACAGTTTTTGTAAAAAGAAACCATCAAAGAAATGGACCTGGATTTCTCCTAAAGGTCGCTATAAAAACGAGATTGACTATATTATGTCCAATAATGTTAAAGTTTTTAAAGATTTGTCTATTCTAAGCAATTTTCATTTTAACTCAGATCATAGAATGGTTAGAGCAAATCTCTCAGGAATGTTTGTATGTAATTTAAATTATATTATCTTTTTGGTCAATTTAGTGGCCGTTTTGTTTTATTTACGCGCTTACAGTGATTATAGCAGCGTATAAGAATAACTTAATTATATTGACAATATGAGCATACTATATCTATATAATAAAAGATTTAACATAGGTTGTTCGATAATGTATAGCCTAAACTTTTTATTACTTTCTTATATAGTCTAAGTGAGCACTGACTAGGTTAAAGTTCCAGCTATGTGGCTGATGATAAACCCCATCCTATTCGATACACTGTTATTATTCACATATTTAATGTACACGTTACATGTTACAGTAGATGACGTGCGAGTCGTACTTACAAATGTTTTTGAAAAAGCATTTCTGTAATGTACACACCTACTCATAATTTTACATTTCTTTAATACATTTTAAAAAAGCGCGTGCGGAGCCGCGTGTCACAGCTAGTAAATAATAATATGATCACGTTATAAAATATGTTGTTTTATTTTATTACAATACTAGCGGGCGCGGCAGACGATGTCCCGCCCTGATTATAAAAAAAATCTTGACAAATTATATACCAAAACCTTCCCCATGAATCACATTATACGCTGGGCGAAAACCGCATGAAAATCCGTTCAGTAGTTTATGAGTTTATCGCGAACAGACAGACAGACAGACGCGGTAGGGGACTTTGTTTTATACTATGTAATGAAATTAAAATTGTTTTCTACAGATCAACATAACTTTTATTTAAAACTTGGTCTAAAAATAGTTTTTTACTTATTCTATGTAAAGTTCTGAAATTAGTAATCATTATTTGTATCATATTATTTCCAAAATTTATGTTTTGTTGATACTTCCTATTTTATGAGCACGATGGGATATTTTTTGTAGGTGGTAGAGCCATGCTGAAGCTATTACTGGTTTCAGCATGAATGGGTCGGGTCGCCCGGGGTAGTACCACCCTCTCATATAAAATCGACGTGAAGTAAGTGCTTGCATTGTTGCGTTTCGTTCGGTCAGTGAGAGTGCCGGAAGCCCACCTCCCGTCCCCTTTTTTTAAATAAATCTTGTTATAGGAGGTTTGTGAAATTGTGATCCGCTACTTCTTGTGTGACGAAGAGTGGATGGGGGTAACGCTGTGTCGAGTAGAGTGTTAAAAACACCTATTCTCGTCCGATCACCAAAGTTAAACAATATCCAGCGCGGTCGGCACTTGTATAGATGAGAGACCTCCATGTGACGTTAGTTTTGGCTTTTTATTGTATTTTTTTATACTTTAATACAAATTTTCACTTCTATCGTGTGTCTGTACGACACATAACATTCTTGTTTAATGTATTTCTTGCTTTAAAAATATATCATCATCATCACCAGCCTGTAAGAGGCCCACTGCATGGTCATAGGCCTCTTCCCGAAAGAAGATATGGGCATTATCATCACGACAGCCCACGACGTATTGGGGATTTCAATCTCTTAAAAATCCACAGTTCTATGTTTTCCCACATACAGCAGTACTACAACAACATTTCTCAGATTCAGGTTTCCGCACGATGTTTTCCTTCACCGTCAGCCGATAGTGTTACCAATTTCAATTAATAAATGAACGCCAATTCCGAATTCCGAAAAATTCGTTGGTAAATGCAACAGTTGGAACCTGCGGACATCGAAATGATATACAACCGCACAAACCACAAGGCCGCCACGACTTTAAATTTAAAATACATATCTAATCCTAAATTTTCAACCCAATTTGGTTTGAGGATGTTTTATCAGATTTTTACAAATAACATAAATAAATGAACAGCCGGTTCCATGATACGATTTTATTGTATACTTACTCACCAAGTAAAAAATGATTTTTTATAATACCTCTTATGGTTTCAAAAAAATAATTAACATAAACCAACGAAATACGCAAACACATTCTTTTATTTATCTTTCAACATTACAAAATCTTAATAGTAACCATTATTTATTACAAAATATATACAGGCTGAATGTTTAGACAGTAGCAATATTTATGAAAGATACACCGCACTCGATTCTCGTTCTACATTAATTAAAAAAATAGGTGCTTAATATTTGACCTAATTGTCTAGACGAATACAAATTTATACATAATCCTCTACGCGTCTATGTTAAAGCATAATGTCAATGACAATCGGGTCATTTCATTTTGACTTGAAAGGGAACGTGGAAACGTCAGGAACAAAGCAAAAGGGTTTATTCTCCGTTTTATTATTGAAATTTATTAACTCAGGATCACCCATTATAGCTTTCAACAGCGGTCTTTGCACCTAGATTGTGTTTATACTTTTGAAAGTCTTAGAACAAACTTTAACTTAGGTTTTCTTGATTGTTTATTAGTATTTGTTTTGATATTATTATTTTATATGTTAAATATGACCATGAAGTGTCACTCAACCATGAATACTGCGAGCGTTTAAACTTTCACCTGATATATTGAGTTCTTGTATTAAATTTAGTATACAACATTATATTAAAAGTTATGTAATTAGTCCCCCCAGTTAGAAGGTTATCAAGAATTATAGTTTGAAAGAATAGACTATTATTTACATAGAAAACATTCATTTTGGAAGATCATAAATCGGCTAAGTAATATGTTACATAAATCTATACTTATTTTCGTTTTACTCCGAATACTTATCTGTACCATTTGTAACAAATAAATTAAAGATCCCAATCATTTAATATTCAACCTTTATACGAAATTCAGTAATAGAATTAAATTAATGGTTACATTTTAATATCAACGTATTGAAATCTAAGAGATTTTTGGTAACGGAAATTTAGTTTTCTCAAGAATTTCTCCCGAACACATCAAAACTGCCAAAGCAGAGCGCTTTTAATTTGTAAATTATTTTGCGGACTTGCGAAAGACTTAATTTTATTGAAGTGAAATCTCTTATGGCATGGTAGGGAAAAATTTGCGTTACGTGTTAAACGTAAGGTATTTGTCTATATTTAGTATGAATATATCTGTCTGTTTGGGTCTAGTAGTATACCAAAATGTGTAAATTTATAGTTAAGTATATACTATGGGGCTCGTATAGCATATAGTTTATGAGCATTCTCATATATACATATATATATTATATTCATTTCCTCCGCGTATACACACTTTTTTTTCAAACCGACTACACTGTTAGCCTGGCAAGGCTTTACAGTTTCACCGGACTACTAAGGCGAGCGCTTGAGGGACTCAGCCGATTTTATTTTGACAACTAATTCAAGGGTGCACTCACGCCTCGGCTTGGACTGTTGTCTATACCTCTGACCTACGTATGCACACTGATAAACGTACTGTTTTTATATTAAGTACTAGCAGTCCCCGCGACTCCATTCGCGTGGAACCTAATGTACAACAGTGACTAATAAAATCATTTGAATGTATTTCCATTTACTTGTCTAATTTTCTCTCGTACTCAAGTCGCGGCGTTATTAAAATTACAATAACTTTTGACAAAGTGAGCTGATTGTAATGTAACTAAAACTAAATGTTACTCGAGGATATGTTTTATGATTTCCATGGTGAGGTTTTATCGTGAACGCAGTGTTCACACAATGCGTGTTCAAACAAACAGACAGACAGACATTTTTAAAAACGATGGAAATGTATTTTATTATTTATTCGAAGACGCCTGCAACAACTTTTTTCACAAAAATCTAGAAAGTACAGACACGTTAGATTTACATTTTTATTATATGTATATATCATTACATAGTATAAAACAAAGTCCCCTACCGCGTCTGTCTGTCTGTCTGTTCGCAATAAACTCAAAAACTACTGAACGGATTTTCAAGCGGTTTTCACCACTGGATAAAGAGATTCACGAGGAACGGGCGGGACAACGTCTGCCGGGCCCGCTAGTAGAAGATATTTTTAATATCTGGTTGAATTGAATAGGCAATTCAACGAATATTTAAATAATTAAAATAGAGGCTTCAAATATATGTCCGACAAATATCCATATGTCCAAATTCTATGCACAAATAATATACACACACATATATATATATATATATATATATATATATATATATATATATATATATATATATATATATATATATATATATATATATATATATATATATATATATATATAATATCTACAAGTACGATAAAGTTTATACCAGTAATTTAAAAAAATAGTAACGTATTAAACTATATATGTAAATTCATGAATACTTGGAACACTATCCTTCATTTTAATATGAATGGTAACTTTTATGGTAACTTGATTTATGTTGGTGAAAAATATAGTTTTATTTTATATACAGTTATTATCTTTGTGATTGTGCTGATAAATAGGCCGAGCTGGATACAATTTACTTAAAAAAAACAACTACTGTCCACAGTCTCCTTCGTTTATGGTTCTGCCCATGTGACATTGGCGAAATTGTATGCGTACACATGTTGCAATTAAAAAAGACGTTTATTCGTTAAATTTCAAAATTAGCCCAGTCCAAAATTTATTAAAAGTCTTTATTCACCATGAACGAAGTTCAAATTTTGCCGTTCATACGTTTTTTTCGTTTTATGACATTCAAATATTTACATTTGCATTCACATTATTGAATACTTTTAACTAGGGTGGAGTGAAAAAAACAATTTTTTTTTTTCTTAGCCTGGGGGTCAAATTTATAGCTTATAAAAAACAAAAATTTTTGAAAAAAAAAAAAAAAATTTTACTCAACATCTTGAGCCAGCCCACTCATTTTTAAAATTAATTGCGAGTAAAAATATTTGGTTGCAAAAAAAAAATTTTTTTTTTGTCTTTGAATCTCTTAAAACATCTAAGAACTGGCAATTATGATCATTTCCAACTCAAATTTTATTCTAGTGCCCTAAAGAGGAATGGTACTTTTTGGGATTTTTTTTTTAAATTAAAACAATAGTCACAAAAATTTTTTTTTTACTTGTGATTTTTAATTGGCATAAAAGAGGATACTCTGAAGTTTCTAGAACGCCTTCAAAAATTTTTTTTTTTGCAACCAAATATTTTTACTCGTAATTAGTTTTAAAAATGAGTGGGCTGGCTCAAGATGTTGAGTAAAATTTTTTTTTTTTTCAAAAATTTTTGTTTTTTATAAGCTACAAATTTGACCCCCAGGCTAAGAAAAAAAAAAATTGTTTTTTTCACTCCACCCTACTTTTAACCTCATATGAAGTAATGAATTTATCAGCAAAATCTTAACCAGTCAAAGCAATAAATAAAATTCCAATATATATATATATTTTTTTTTTTAACTGCATACATTCATATACTTCGGAGCGTTTATTTAACTGATATTTTATTAACATTTTAATCAAACGACTGCTTTGTTTCTTGCCTATACGGTATTTACAGCATCATCCGAAAATAATCTTCAAATTTTTACCTTATCTAGTGTCTAGTGAGATAAATCGTTGTAACAATAAATAAAGTACCTACAATTTTGACATATTAATAAAAAAAATCACATTTTCGATTTGCACTGAACAACTGGCTAAAGAAGCCTGTCAAATTAAATACAAACATTTTAACAAACATAAATACTAAAAGTCTTATTTTAATTTTAAAATGATACGTAAATAGACTAAAAATTAGAAGGCTTTAATTTTTGGTGCTTACAAATCTTTCTTTGTCGCTATCGTGCTTCGATTTATCAAAGATTTCGATATCGACTTTGGTATAATAGCATTTGAATTACTGAACAGTTTCTTGATCCGCCTGTTTTGCAATAAGTCTGCCAAAACCTTAAAGCCATACCTCAGCGTGTATGATACGAAAACCCCTGTTAAAATTACCGTTGTTACAAATATAAGTGCTACATCGAGTAAATAGTATTGGAAGAAAGTCATATCCTTCGATGGAGACTGCAGATGGTAAGCACCTTTATGTCTAATAACGTATTCCGTCCAATAGACACCTCGTTCTAAAGGACTTTCCTTCTGGTCTCTCAATAACGATTGTCTGTATTTTACTTCCCTTTTATATTTTGAATCAGTGATGACTTCTTTGATAGCATTATATAATTCTTCGGACGTTAAATGTTGAAGGTCTAATTTTTTTGCATATCCATCGAGTTCAGCTTTAGCTGCATTCGCATCATGGTCGCAGAATATTGGTATAGTTACAATCGGTACTCCATGATAGACTGTTTCAAACATACTCAATAGTCCTCCGTGTGTGATGAATGCTTTGATTTTCGGATGACCTGAAATAGAAAATATTTTACTAGGTAAATCATCAGCCTGTAGGAGACCCACTGCAGAGCCATAAGCCTCTTCCCGAAGGAAAATTATGGACATTATGGACACCATAATCACCACGCCAGCCTAGGATGTATTGGCAATTACAAACTCTGAGAAATCCACAGTTCTATTTCTTCCCGCATACAGTAGTACCACAATAACATTTCGCAGATTCAGGTTTCCTCATGATGTTTTCCTTCAAGGTCACCCGATAGTGCTACCAATTTGAATTAGTAAATGTATGTGAATTCCGAAAAATTCGTAGTACATGCCAGATTTCAAACCTGCGGACATCGGACTGATACTCTACCGGTCAAAAAACTACAGCACCACGACTTAGATGAATGAGAGCGATTATTTTAATATTACAGATTCAATTCCTAAGCAAAATGAATTTCAAAATTAGATTGGAACTGTGAAGAGAATAGATCAAAAATAAATAATAAAAATTTACAAACATCATTATTTTTAAGTCGGAAACATACCAAGTAAATCCTGTTGCGGTAACCATTTGTAAAGTTTTATGTTAGGAGGAATATCAGTTAGGTTTTGTTCAGCATCTTGTTTCCATAAAACTCTTTGAGGCAGCATGCCCAACGCATTGACGAATAAACGATGAGCAGCTAATGGCATCTTTGCTGTTCTTACAGATGAACCCATAGAAACGTATACGAAGCCTGCGTCTCCAGCACCCGATATCCATTCTTCGATTTCCTAAAAGCAAAAAAAATATATCATTGTTTCAAAATTAACATACGTAATACCTACCTCATTTATATAAAAATGTTTCCTGGCTCATCAAGTAAACTGCTGAATTCATTAAAATTTTATAAGAAAGTATTTAAATTGTCGGCTTCATCTTCTTCTTACCCTTATCCCACCTGTAGGTGGTAGAGCTACGCTGAAGCTATTACTGGTTTCAACATAAATGGGTCGGCTCGCTCGAGGTATTACCATGGTCTCACAGAAACCCCGACGTGAAGTAACAATGATCGTATTGTTGCGTTTCGTTCGGTCAGTGAGAGCGTCGGAGGACCACCTCCCCTCCCCCTCCCCAAAACACAGGCTGGCAACGCACTTGCGACTCCCCTGGTGTCACAAGTGTCTATGGACGGTGGTGATCACTTAACATCAGGTGACCCACCTGTCCATTTGTCCCCTATGATATAAAAAAAAACCTAAGTAGGGTCGGTATAGCATGTTTTCCACTCTCCCCTATCAGATTTCATCTGAATATTCATACCTTTTATACACATATCATATTTCACACAATCCATTCATAACTTTTTCGATCTTCTTTCACTCTTATATCCGTCCACCTTCATTCTCATAATTTTTCTAGTTACATGACTTTAATCTCTTCTCTTAATATGCCGGTACAATGTTAATCTATTACTCCCCAACTTCTTTCAACTTCAATTGTCGGTTTCATATTTAATTAAAAGGAAATTAAATTCTTGTAAAACCAAGTTTACATAGGATTCTAGTTTCAATAAACTAGGTATTAAATTAACTATACGTTTCTTAATATTAAGAAACCAGTGTAGTAGATAGCCTATGTATTACTACAACTATAAAAATAACTTACATAGTCCAACGCCTTAGGTTCAGTGCAGTGTATACAAGCAATCTCAGCGACATTTGGCAAATACGGTCTCGGGTAAGAAACGGAGTAGTGTCCATTCTGCAGGATGAAGCTGACGTTCTTCGACATATCATAAACGTGCGGCATTTGAACTCCAAAGTGTCTCCGAAGTACGCCTTGAAGTATTGTCACAGATACAGCATGAAGGGAATAAGCGCCAATATACCAAGCTGCGTTTAGAGCTCGATCAGTAATTCCCATGTTGTCGGTAAAGGCCTTCCCAAAGAAGGGTGTAACTGAGAACGGAGCAGGGCTTCCAGAGTTGGTCAATGACATTGGGAAGAAACCAACAGTGTTGATGTACATGAATGGTAGTTTCATGCGGTAGACAATACCCAAAGCACATTCAGGGTAGGACCCATCAACTATAATAAGATCGTAGGTCCTTTCCGATCTTAGGAATGACTTCATCTCATAATTACTCAATAACGCATCGCAGGCCTGTGAAATGAATTGAAATAGTATAATAGTATGGTTGATCGTGTATTGCCTAAAATTGAGACATGTTAACATCAAATTTCTTATAAGAATATCTAATTTTAGGACACTTGCTGTACTCAACAATGTATTTCAGTAGATTAAAGATACAATCGATTCTCACTAGGTCTAACTAAAGTTTAATCTAATCTGGTTTAATCACTGCATCACAGAAAAATCCAATGTATACTGTAGAACCTTGGGAGAATGAGAAGACGTTTTATCTCCAGTAGCATAAGGAAACAAAAGTAAGTAAACTTGGTAACAGAAATAAAATTACAGAATACAAAGCTAGACATAAAAAATTCATTCTTAAAAGTTTTAAATGCCAAAGATCTATATCTGACTTAGTATACTTCACAAAATCGTAAACAGTATCTTTGGCAGGAACCTGCTCTGACAAATTTATTTTAAAATACCTACTCATTCAGTAGAAGTGCATCAGTTATTTAATATACCAGCTGTTAATAATAACGTTTCAAAAAACAATCGGATGTTGCGAGTTCACCGGCTTTTGTTCATCGAGACGTATTTCACGACAGCTTAAGAAATTTGTATCTAAGTCATAGTTGTCAACTTACACATATTGCATTGAATTGTTGTGTACAATTTGTAATTAGGTTCCAAACTTGTAATGCTATAATAGTTTCCTTATTCATGTAACTGTCACTTTTTTATTTGTAATTGTACCTTTTGTACAAATAAAAATACATACCTCATATCCATATCTAAGTACGGACATGACAGACAAAGGTTCTTCGCCCCTCATCCTGGCCCCAACGAGGTCTGAAGACATGTAGTCCTTCACATATGAAACCAAGCCGTCCGGTGCAAACTCCTCCAGACCGCTGATATGGAAATCAGGTGGAAAAGCGCTCACGAATGTGATATTATGTCCCCTGAAAATAAATGATAACTATTTTAAACGGAATAAATAACTACTGGAATAAATGGCACTTATATAATATTATCTGTGCCCGTGACTATGTTCGCGTGAAATTTCAATTGTAATCCCAGTGATTAAGACTACTACTACTAAGACCAGTAACAGTTTTTTAGGTAATAGTGTTAGATTTTATAACAAAGTCCCAAAACACATTACCGATTTGCCGGATAGTAGGTTCAAGTGTTATATCAAGCGGGTCTTAATACATAAAGGTTATTACAGGGTGGATCAGTATGTGAACGATAGCGACGTCTGGAAGTGACGCCTCTCTCTGTGCAACCACTAAAAACAAATGTGTCTATTGTTGTAATAATAAAAAAATATGTTAGTTATTATGTAAAGATAAACCAGATCGAGTTTCTTGCCGGTTCTTCTCGATGACTGGGTTGTTTTCCGAACCGATGGTAGTTTTGACGTTCATAAGTGCCTACTCAGGGGCTAAATTGAATAAAGAGTATTTTGATTTTGATTAATAAAATCATAGGATTGTATTGTGTATTAAAACTCGACATCGACGATTTAATTGGCCTCATCATTTGTCAACGATTCACATTGTGTACGTATAATTTTGAATTTTGGTACACAGTAACTGTCAACTGAGCCTCTGTACGTACTTTCTTTTTTTTAATCGGCATGCAGATCGTTCAAACTATTAAACGAATTTTACCTATGAAATATAAGTCATTATTACCGAATTTTAAAAGCAACTAAATTGTTTTAACGGTTTCATTCGATAGCGAGTCTCATCTAACTATTTTTGCCTTACATTTATTATAATTCTAATTATATTCACATGAAAATAAAATAAGTGGCAATATAGCCATAATACACAGATCCATTACACATACAAATTATTGTTTATATACTTTTATTTAAGTATGTAATAATATTATATTACGTTAAAATCGGTTGACTAGAGTCTATGTGGTAAACATACAAATGAACTGACAGACAGACATAAATTCTAAAAACTATGTTAATGTGTTGAGCCATCGAGTCTGTCGAATATATTTAATTTGTTATTTTCTTGTCTGTAGTGTTTTATATAAGTAACATAAACATATATACGAATGTGATATATATGTTAAACATGTCCTATATGTTATACGGGTGTATAAACTATTATCATAGCAAATTTCGTGAAATTCCGTCTATTAGTTTTTGTCTGAATCCCGTACTCACGGCAGACATATAGACAGACAAACCAAAATTTAAAAAACCATGGAAATGTGTTTCGTCTTTGATTCTAAGCAAGAGTATTTTTTTATAAATAGATTAAATGTACAGATTTTGTCTCTTTGTCCGTTTATCATATGTATAGATTATTGTAAATTGTTCCAAAACTGGAAATACGTCAGAAATAAACGACTCAAGTACTTTAAAACCTTTACCCTTTTGAAAATTGTTGAAGAAAACTCAAGTGCTGCCATTTTTAGGTGAGTACGGCAATCATGAATTCAACGAGTGATAGAATGAAACCCGGATCTCAGTCATTTACAGAAACATTTGAAATTAATACGTGGGAAATTTTATATAATACTATATTTTTATTTTTGGAATTAAATATTAGATTGATTCCCAAATGTTACTATTTGAGTAGTATAAAAAAAAAACATGTTGCTGGTATTCCGTGTAATATTCCAGCTGTACAGTACTATTGCAAGTCATGATTACTTTAAGCTTATGATACATATAAGATGTAAAAAAACAGTATCAGTATGTACACGTGGAGGAAGTGAAACTTCTTTGTCTTATGTATTAAGTTATAGCCATATATTTGAGAATACTCACTAATTATATACTATACGAAGTCCCATTGTATAAATACTGAACTATACATTTACCCATTTTGGTATACTGCTAGACAGAGATAGGCACTATACATACGTATATATACACACAAATACACCTACATAACGTAAAGCGTAACGCAAACTTTCTCATAGCGTAGCATAAACTGTTGCACGTCAATAATACTTGCAAAAGAAACTAATTACAGCATTGATCAAGTTTTTAAAAATTTGCATTTAAAAAGACTCCCTCGCCAGCGGCTTAAGCCTTCGTCCATTCCCTCGGCATGAAACTCTTGAGTACGCTGCTCGCGCGATACAGTGACACAAAATCTTACATCAATGTTGTCAACATTACACATATTACCTCCACACACGTGCACGCACATACGCTTACACATGAAAGTGGAAGGGTGTTTTCCCTATCGAACTGAATTAGTTCAGAAATTATTAACCGACACGAAATACATATAAGAGTTATTGAGGTATGTATGCTTTGTAGACATATAACATTCAATAACTCATATAAGTATGAATATGTAGCTTAGCTTAGGTCGGGAATTGCACGAACTAGCCAACAGCCCAAGCCCGTGCCGTGCGCTCTTGAGCTATGCGTTAAAGTAAAATCGGCTGACTGCCTTAAGCGCTCGCCTTAGTAGTCCGGTGAAACTGTTAAATCCTTGCTAGGGCAATAGTGTAGTCAGTTCGAGAAAAAAAGCATTTAAAAAGAAATTCCCTGTGATCTGTTAATTATGTCTGAAATAACCTTTATTGATTGAAAATTTTACTTATTTATAACGACACTAGTTTTCGCAGGCGGCTGCATTTGCGTTAAAGTAGATTTGACCTATATCTCGGGAACTGTATATTTTTCTGAATAATAAATAGGTAACTTATAACATTATCTGGATCTCTGGAAAATTATATGGAAAATATGTCGATGTTCGGTCGAGTAGTAACGACGTGAAGGGGTAACAAATATTCGTATTTTTAATATTAATTAGGATAGGAATATGTTATGTTATTGTTTTTTTTTAATTCGAGGCAGTTCATAAATAACTTATCAAGTTCATAATAAAGGCAGTTAAGTAAAAAATCATAAATACTTCTGACAGAAGTGACAACTCAAAACAACAGAATAACTGTGTTCTTTTTTGAATTTTTAAATGAATTTTAGGCTGAATCATTTAGTTTTCATGGCTTGAAATTATTAATATTAGTCTGGCTGTCACATCTATTGGCACTCGAAACAATAATTATACATATAATTATACAGTTTATTAATTTACCAAGCATATGATGATACAAACAAGTTCAATACAAAATATCGATATTACAGGCATGACAAACAGGTCGCTATACTACGTGTCGCTAGTATGGCGCAAGCTCAATACGTCACAAATCTGTCGAGGTCACCGGTGACGCGAATCCATAAGATTTTTCGCTACCAAAAAATCGCTAAAAGAAGTTTACACATCAAAAATATTCTACCTTTGATCGGATTAGAAATTAGGAGATTTTTTTAAATATAAATCGTAGCTTAACAGCATGTGTTCTCACGAATGTTAAAATGTTACGAAAAATCTATACTTCTATACTAATATTGAAAAGCTGAAGAGTTTGTTTGTTTGAACGCGCCAATCTCAGGTCCGATTTGAAGAATTATTTCAGTGTTAGATAGCTCATTTATCGAGGTAGGTTATATCATCACGCTAAGACCAGTAAGAGCGGAACAACAATGAAAATTAGAATACGTATTATTCGAAAATATTTTCACCTTTTACGTAAACGAAGTCGCAAGTCAAAGTTAGCATTAGCCCAAAGTAACTATGCCACGTGGACGAAGTCACGAGCAGAAGCTAGTAATATATGTATATTCTTTAAGCATAGCAATAAGTATATATCGCGAAAGAACTGAACATAAAACATCAATTTAAAAAAAATGGACGATAGGCATGAGCATTTCCCTAGAGGAGCCCCTGACTTAATGACCTTTTTTGACCTTTTATTATTATCGATTACTAATTATCGACCCTATTAGTCCTTTTAAATGTCATCAAATTGATAGCTATGCCTTTTTCCCACATGAAGGCTTAATACGAATGAATTACTAAGTTTTATAACTTTTCTCACGATGTATTTTCCTCGACTTATGATATCAATAATTTAATTCATATGATTAAATATACCATAAAATTATTATAAGACCAGTCATGATATATGCATCTGAGTGCTGGGCGACGAAAGAGATGGATGAGAGAAAACTACATGTGACAGAGATGCGAATGTTAAGGTGGATGTGTGGTGTAACTAGAATGGATAAGATTAAGAGTGAATATATCAGAGGAAGTTAGAAAATAGAAGCAGTGACAGAGAAGTTGACTAGTAATACGTTAGAATGGTATGGACATATCATGAGGAGAGATGAAGACCACGTAACTAAAAAAGTTTTGAGCATAATGGCGAATGGATATAAGAGTAGAGGGAGACCGAAAACGGTATGGATGGATTGTGTAAAAAAATGATATGTGTAAAAGGTGTGAATACTGAGATGACATCTTATAGGGGAGAGTGGAAAAGGAAGACATGTTGTGCTGACCTTACTTAAGTGAAATAAGGGTAAGAAGATAATAATGGTGATCAAATCAAATCAAAAATACTTTATTCAGTTTAGGCCCTAATATGGCGCTTATGAACGTCGAAACTACCACCGGTTCGAAAAACAACCCAGTCATCGAGAAGAACCTGCAAGAAACTCGATCGGGCACATCTTTTTAACATATATATTTCGAATACATTATACGTTACAATACCATTTTTAGTGGATGCACAGTGAGGAGTCAAACCCGCTTGGCATGACGCTTAACTTTACAGTCCGGCAAATCGGTAACATGTTTTGGGACTTTATCGTAAAACCTAACACTGTTACTTAAGAAACTATTACTGGTTTTGCTAAGTCTGAAACATGGGACGACCAGTTTGTTACAGATGATGATATCTATACTAATATCATATATAAAGAGGTAAAATTTGTGAATTTGTGAGGTTGTAAGGGGTAATATCTGGATCTACTAATCCGATTAAAAAAAATCTTTTACCAATAGAAAACTATGCTATCTGTGAGTATCATAGGCTATAATATATTAACCTAAAAAATGAAAAAAACTTTAGTAGTAGTCGGATTTGCAAAGTAAGTCGAACAAAAAAGGGACGAACAAAAACGTTTCTTACGAACGCTGCCTTAACGATGAGAGATATATGATTAAGTTCTAGAGAAAAGTTGTAGAGCTTAATAATGCCTAAGTCAACGACAACATATGTCTAACTTTTATATTTAAGTCATAAAAAGTAGTTTTTTTATATTAAAATAATAATTTACGCCGTTAAGTGATGTTTATTGGTCATATTATCAACAACAATTGTGAATTCTTATCAATATGTAATGATATAATAACCGAGCCACAGCAACGCGTGGCCGGGCAGCTAGTGATTAAATGTACTGGATTTAAATATAGTATTTTAATATAGGTCGGATATTGAATCTATTATATTTATATACATATACGACTGACATAAATGGTTGGAAGAGACTAGCTCTTAGTATGTTTTAAGATATTAGAGAATGCGTTCTTTAATGAGATGCCTGGTTTTTTTAAAGCAATGTCATATTATTGTGAAATGCATTAACATTAATCTATTCTTATACACAGAGAACCTGAACACGTGTTCAAAGGACTTAATCTCTATTTCGCTTATAGAGTTTTCTCATTAAGCCAAGTTTTTCGCTTAAAGAGGTACAAGAGTGAATTTTCTCACTTATGAATATTTTAAAACTGCAGCAAATACGCAGTGATAAATTTATGTGTATTGTACACTGTTATTCATTACAATAAGACATAGTACAAAAACAAAACAAAACAAAACAAAAAAACTTATATTAATATTTACTGAAACTGCTATTTACTAACTTTAATAAGTGAACAACTATAGTGATAATAAAATCAATAATTTTGTACACTGTGTGTAAATATAGACTTATTAGCAATTATGCAGCTCATATATTAACAAATAAATAAAAGAAATTCGATAGTATCTTCCGCATTTCATGTTTTCGATTTTTATGTCTTTTTCCAGCTGCTAAATTATATCACATATTGTTTTATCAACAACCCTTTGGAATAAAATACGATAAAAACCATGTTAAGTTGTTAGTTCCACAAAACTTAAGAATGATTTATAAGCAGCAAGTGTTAAAGACACTCTACTATCACTTATAGAGGTACTGACAAGAAGCAGTTTCAATGATAGACGTCCGCAAGGGAATAACCACTTTCTCCTATAGAGGTAGCTGTTTCAAGATTTTTTTCAAATTGACTACGCTATTGATCTGACGGGCCTTCACAGCTTTACCGGACTACTAAGGCGAGCGCTTAAGGCACTTCGCAGGATGCCAAAGTGGCCGAACTTTAGCTTGGGCTGTGTCTTTGGAAGCATTACCGAAAATCTGTCTAAACTAAGCTAGCTGTTCATACATATAAGAATTCTTGAGCCATATATATGTACAGGCATGTGAGCCTTACGAATTCAACTGTTTCAAGCTTATAAAGATCTTAGAGGGTTAAAATTACAGGATACACAACTGCTCTCACGTGTAGAGTTTTCTGGCTTATCCAGTTATGACTCACTCAAGTTTGACTGTATATATATTGTATATTTAGCAGATAGATTTCGATATTTTTTTTAGTATTTCTTCTTTAGCACTTGGTATTTACCTAGAAAATAATTATCACGATATCTTTATTCAATATAAACTTATTAAAATTTTAAGAAACTACTATTTTTGTAACTACAACAGTCTAAAGAAATTTTGCAGGCAAAATATATTTTTGCTTTCTTTTGTACACTCAATATATTATTAACTAGCGGGCCCGGCAGACGTTGTCCCGCCCTGATCATATAAAAATCCTTGACAAATTATATACTAAAACGTTCCTCAAGAATCACTTTATCCACTGGTGAAAACCGCATAAAAATCCGTTCAGTAGTTTTTGAGTTTATCGCGAACAGACAGACAGACAGACGCGGTAGGAGACTTTGTTTTATACTATGTAATGATGTAATAAACACTTAAACATTTAAACGAAGTCGCGTGTATGAGCTAGTTATGTACATATTAATCTTGGATTACGATAAGTCTGACGTATGTGAATAAAAATAACAATACCTACATATTAACATAACAATACCTAAAAAACTGTTTTTAATTATTTGGCTACTAAAACTTAAATAATACAATATTGTATATCTTACCCCAAAAGTCATCTGAGCTCGGTCGCTATAATCTAATGGATTTAGTTCCCTTAGTCACAGTGATACGTACTGTGATATCCGCAACGTTGTTGCTCTTGGACAAACTAATTATACTGAACTCTGATGTCAAAGACACAGACGCAAATGGAATATATAAATAGGACCTTTGATGCAAATTAACTGTTTAGGATAGAATAATATAGATTTCGGAATAGACTTTATAAAATTTTAGAAGATAAATCTATACTTCTATGCTATATATCTATACCAATGTTATAAAGCTGAAGAGTTTGTTTGCTTGAACACGCTAATCTCAGGAACTACTGGTCCAATTTGCAAAATTGTTTCAGTGTTAGATAACTCAATTACCGAGGAAGGTTATATATCATCACGCTAACTAGGAGCGAAGCATCAATTAAGGATGTTTCAAAATCGGTGTTAACGTACGTATTATTTAAAAACATTTTCACTTTCTACGTAAACGAAGTCGCGAGTTAAAGTCAGCGTTAGCCCAAAGTAACTATTCCATGCGGACGAAGTCGCGGGCAGAAGCTAGTCATAGTATATGAGGATCAACAAATATTACTACAGGATAATAGTAGTATGAGTTTTGGACGAAAAATTCTGCGCGGGCTTAACCTCGGCTCAGTGCTTATTTTCAATAGTAATTTTAATATAATTGTATTAGAGCGATTGTTTTAATACTGCTATTACATGGTATTTCACGGGAATTACACGCGAATGATTTATAGACAACTACTAGCGACCTGTTTTTAGACTAACAGACGTAAATGATACGGTTTTTATTTACAGGTATTTATACCAGGTGACAGTTTAAAGGTTCCCTTCAATCGTGGCGTAGTTCATGGTCCCATTTAACGTATAAATTAATAATATCAAAACAAATATTAATAAACAATAAAGAGAACCTCAGTTAAAGTTTGTTTGTAAAGTTTGTTTAAAAGTATGGAAACAATACTTTTAAACGTAAAAAAATAATCACACCTAGCTTCAATGAACAAAATTCAAGGGGGGCTTTTCAAAGTTAATCATTACGTATCTGCTTATCATGGGAACGCTGCAATGACGAATAAAGGGAAACGGGGCGCTGGCCGAGGTACGGGACGCGGCCCGGTGTACGCGACAGGACGTGATACATTTATTACACCAGTTCGTTTTTACGTAAACCCCCTGATGTTGAGTATATATCAGTTTTGTGTTTTTCTAGATAATTAGGTCAAATATTAAGCACCCATTTTTTAATTGATTTAGAACGAGAAGAAAGTAATGAGTAATCTGTGAGAGTATTGCAACTATTTAACCAGTCACGCTGTATAAATATGAAATTTTGAAATATTGAAGTATTTTTTTAACTTTCATATTTTTCATTTCACGTGAAAAATAGCAGTAATGTATAAAATGTTCTATGACTATATGACTACCTCTCCAGCGTACAATGTAGAGTCAAATTCTTCAAAATAAGCCGAAACTTTCTGTGAAAAAACACATGGTGATAAAATCATGATATGATGGTAGAACTCTTTCTAAACCTATCTGGCTAGCTACGACCCTCAAGCAGAAAATCTGTCTCCAAGAATCTATGGGTGTGTTCCAGCAGTTGCAGCAGCAGTTTACCACCTTGGAACATATCATCTTTTGGAGTCATGTGAATTTAAGGTCAGAAGTATAAAGTAAAAGAAATATTGTTCAATCTAGGCCATATGTACAATTGATGTTTTATTACCATAATATAAGGTATACTTACTTTAGAATCAAATGACCATGTATGAGATTCCTATACAAATATAATAATATATAAACACGTAAAATGTTATAATGAAAGAACTTTCAGTTCAATATTGGTCCATATAAATTGTTCTCCGAAAATAGTTGAACTATCAGGATTATTTAATATCCCAGAAGGTTCCTGACATCTTTTGTTCCTACATTGACTACAATCTCTTTATTTTATTATTACTAGAAACAAGGCTTTAGGCACGAACGTATATGATTTTAAATACGCGTAACAAATTTGTTAATTTAAAGTTGTATTACAATTTATTAAGACATTCGTTTACTATGTAAATGACTTAAAACTAGCAAACAACAAAGCAAGCAACTAAAACGAAGTAATAATAGGAGTGGCCATTAAAACAGCGCGGAGTATCAGAGGTAGATGGAAAAAAAAAGTGTGAAGCCGAGTGGCACAATTAATAATAGAATATAACTAATAAATTATAGAATATGATGCATTATTATACAAATTGAATTTAGATATTTTTTTATGTTTTAGCAGGCAAACGAACAGGTGGGTCACCGATGTTAAGTGATCACCACCGTCCATAGACACTAACAACACCAGGGGAGTTGAAAGTGCGTTGCCAGCCTGTGTTTGGGGGTAAGAGTGGGAGTGGGAGAGGAGAAGGGAAGGGAGAGAGGTGGGCCTCCGGCGCTCTCACTGACCGAACGAAATGCAACAATGCAAGTACTATTACTTCACGTCGGTTTTCTGTGAGAGGGTGGTACTACCCCGGGCAAGCAGACTCATTCATGCTGAAACCAATAATAGCTTTAGCGTGGCTCTACCACTTACCAATATATTTGGGTATGAATAACAAGATAACCGCATACAGGTAACAGCCAACTATGTAATAGCAAAAAAAAAGTTGTGGTGGTCCAGTGGTTTGACCGGTGGAATATCGTTTCGATGTCCGCGGGTTCGAACCCCGGCATGTACCAACGAATTTTTCGTAATTCGCGTATATTTACTAATTTAAATTGGGAACACTATCGGCTGACGGTGAAGGAAAACATCGTGAGGAAACCTGAACCTGAGAAATGTTCTCGTAGTACTGCTACATATGGGAAAACACAGAACTGTGGATTTCTCAGAGTTTAAAATCGCCAATACGTCGTGGGGTGGCGTGGTGATTATGCCAATACCTTCCTTCGGGAAGAGGCCTATGTTGCCTATATTATGTCACTACCAGTTACGTATGAAAAATTCTTATTTCATTTTATTAAATGTTTATACAGGAAGGTTATTGACTATCTATCGATAATCACGCTACGAACGTTTTGATTAGAGCAATTACTAAATAAAATTTAGGTTAGATTCTACACTAAGCTAGAAAAGAAATAATAATGGGAGCGGGCCATTGACACGGCGTGGAATATCGGGGACGTATAGCACAAAAACGAGTGAAACCGCGTGGCACAGTTTGTATATAAAATGAAGTAAATACATCACTATTAAATATAGATATATTAGGGCATGAATAACAATAATAATATTACGAAACGTAGAAGGCTAAATTGCCATGTTGAACACATCTAATTACGTTCTTAAATTCGAACTGAATTGTCCGTAAAAAAATATGGTATTGCAAGGTGAATTTGACGAAGATAGTGCTCACCTAGGTAGCTACCGGGTTCTCAATTTGAAAGTCTTCCATATAATACCAAATCTCGTGCCAAGATACTGATAAAGCTTAGTCTTCCTTTGTTTTAACATGGGGTGATCCTGCATTGGACACCCACTCTCTCGAGGGAGAGGTGGATAGTATCAGACTCCTACTGACTAAAACCCTACAGTGAAGCATCTGCCACGTTAATGAAGTGCTACGGGATCGCGTGAACATACGTCACGACGCCACCACGACAAGGCTGAATGGGAACGCCAGGTCGCCCACTGATTGACACAGTGCAATGGAAGATCAGATCCCACTTTTAGAGCCGGTCTGGCAGCGTCTTCCCTCCATCTGCCAGATTTATTTAATGGGGTATTCTCCTCATTCTTTGTAAATTTTTAACGTGGTATTCTGCCACGGTAAGATAATCTTCCTACGGTTACTTTGTTTAAGATATCCTCTCTGGGAAAATTTATTCATTACTATATTAAAGAATAAAAATCACAACTTACCTTCTAATTAATCCTTTAGCAAGCGCCCAAAACGGCATCTTGTGTGACTTCGTACCACCCATAGTAATCATAAAGATGTTGCTTCCACATACCGATGCTGCCAGAAGTACAGGCAAACAGAACAAAGGCCACCGAGGTCCCTTCTGCAAAAAAAAATAGATGTTAATCAATACACAAATAAATAGTAGCTTTGGATTGATAATGGATGACTAAGTGACAATCATATATATTTTCAAGAACCAGTCATAGTTCTACACTGAAGATATAAGTGGTAACAATTAAGTGGTAATTGGGAGTTTTTTTAGGAACTACGCTTGCCATAGTTACGATAGAATGCGTAAACATCTTTTACAAGGGTAGACTACAAAGTTGGAAAGCGTTCTTTGAGTTTCTGTGGTAATTGTTCTGTAGGTGGTAGAGCCACGCTGAAGCTATTACTGGTTTCAGCATGAATGGGTCGGCTCGCAAGGGTTAGTACCATCCTCTAGATAGAGAACCGACGTGAAGTAACAGTGATTGCATTGTTGCGTTTCGTCAAGTCAGTGAGAGCGTTGGAGGCCCACCTCCCCTCTCCCCTCCCTTTCTTTCCCCCAAACACAAGCTGGTAACGCAGTTTCGACTCCCCTGGTGTTATTAGTGTCTATGGATGGTGGTGGCCACTTAACATCAGGTATAACCCACATGTTCGTTTGTCTGCTACATTAAAAAAAATGTGTTTTGTTTTTTAAATTTTTGAATTTCAAACCTTAAATATTAAATTTCAGCTCCTAATATCATATAACACAATCTTTTTTGTATTTGTAGATGCCTGAGTCATTAAAAATAACTTTTCTCTCCATATAATATTATACTCATATGTTCTGTATGTTATGTACCATATTTTTTTTTACTTTAATAATTGATTTAAATAATAATCTCCCCTTATTAATCATTTGTACATAGTTAGTGTATGACTTAACGTATTGACTAATTGGTCACTACCTCTCCAAAAATAATTAAATGAGGAGTTCGTAGTCCTCCACTACGGATGATTACTTACGATACATTTTTCCCGATAAAAAAAACAGATAACACTAAACCAAATTAATTCGAATACTGATTTAATATCAGGTCTTTACCTATGAAATTGCCGTTTTGTATGAAAAAATTTAAACGAATTTTTTTCATGTTTTTTTTATTTGTATTAATCGAAGTAATCACCCATGCAATCAATGCATCTTTGCCAACGCAGTGGCAGTTTATTGATGCCCTTCTTAAAGAAATCAGCTGGACGGGAGACAACAAATTCTTCAAAGGCATTTTGTACTGCCCCTCGGGTATTGAATTTTTTTCCCGCCAAGGAGTTATCCAAATTCTGGAAAAAGTAGTAGTCTGTAGGCGGAAGGTCTGGTGAGTAGGGCGGATGACGGAGAACTTCCAACCCCAGTTCTTGCAACTTGGAAACCGTCTGCTGTGCAGTATGAGGTCGCGCGTTGTCGTGCAGGAGCAGCGGAGACGAGCGATTGACCAATGCTGGTTGGAGATATGCCAGCTTCTCCATCATCACGTTCAGTTCTTCACAGTACACATCTGCAGTAATGCTCACCCCGTTTGGTAAGAAGCTGTGATGAATCACACCGGCGCTAGACCACCAAATAGTGACCATCACTTTTCTAGGGGTAAGTTTTCGTTTAGGGCATTGTTTAGGTGCTGAACCAGGACCCAAACAACTTGCTGAGCGCTTGCGGTTATCAAACAGAATCCATTTTTCATTGCAGGTAACAATGCGGTTCAAAATTCCTTCATTTGTGTGTCTCTTGAGCAGTGCAAGGCACGTCTCGACGCGTACTTCGCGCTGGTGATCATTGAGTTCGTGGGGCACCCATTTGTCATGCATTTTTCCCTTGGCAATTTGACGCAAATGGACCAATATTGTTTTGACGCTAACGTCGAAAGCTGCTGCTAATTCAGCCGTAGATTGTGTATCATCAGCTTCCACAATCGCCTTTAATTCGTCATTGTCGACCATAGTCTTCGGACAACCGCGAGGTTCATTTTTCAGGTCGAAATTCCCAGAACGGAAGCGAGCAAACTAATAACAGGTGGTGCGTTGGTTTGTAGTGTTAGCTCCGTAAACGTCGTTGATGTTGCGTGCCGCTTGTGCCGCGTTGCTGCCACGACGGTACTCATATTCCATAATTACTCGAATTTTTAACGTATCCATGATGACAAAAAAGATTGAAATGCGATGAAAATGTAACACTAATCAATAAACAAATAACTACTTTTGGAAAAAGAATTCCATGTTTTTAAAATAAAATTAATTTGAAATTAGAATTCTTAGCCAAACAAAAATTTTTTTGATTTGAAATGGCCAGTACTGCAGAACGGCAATTTCATTGGTAAAGACCTATTATTTTTATGCCAAACGCAGCAAATAAGCAGGAATGACCACGTGATTATAAATGTTGACAGCTACAACATCAATAGTATATCATTACATAGTATAAAATAAAGTCCCCTGCCGCGTTTGTCTGTCTGTCTGTTCGCGATAAACTCAAAAACTACTGAAAGGATTTTCATGCAGTTTTCACCATTGGATAAAGTGATTTATGAGGAACGTTTTAGTATATAATTTGTCAAGGATTTATATTTAATCAGGGCGGGACAACGTCTGCCGGGCCCGCTATTAGTATATATACATAACTCTTATATGATTAACCGGTGAAATCATTTGTTAATCCATTTGCAGAGCTTAATGTGACAGATCTAGATGAAAATTATGCTCCATTGTACAGGAGTAGCACGGGATAGCAAGTTTTTAGGAAATCAGGGTTATTGCGATATACCCAGGTTTTAGTATGTCAGGATAAGTAACCAGCCAATCGCAAAAGGTGTAAGTTTGAATTTATAATACATGTCAATTAAACAGTGCTATTAACATTAGATTTCCACTTATAACGTTCTTTCTTTAAAATACCATATATGTAGGTGTATAGTAATATGAGCAAGGTTACAAACGACAGAAACAATATAACAATCGCATAGCTCGAGCAAAAACTTCATATCTCTCAATTATTCGTTCTCACGGCATTTAGTTTTGACTATTATCTAAATATGTAGATACATGCCTGCTTATTAAGTAATATGGAAGTATTTTATTATCATAATAGTGTTAAAGTAGTAAATAATAATGTAAATAGTAAAAAAAAATATTATTGTTGATTTATCTGATGTTTATCACTATTTATTATCAAACAAAGTCCTCTACCACGTCGGTCTGTCTGTTCGGGATAAACTCAAAAACGACTGAATGGATTTTCTTGCTGTTTCCGCCAATAGATAAAGTGATTCATTAGGAAGATTTAGGTATATATTTTGTAAAAATAAAATTTATTATCAGGTCGGGATAGCGTCCGCCGGGCCCGCTGATACTTTACTAATAGCATAAGTTTCGTAAGCATTTTTTGTATTAATTGTTATTATTTTAAATAGTAATAATTGGAGTTACATCGAAAATAGAGTGTACGGTGCTTGTCTAGACCGCCAGACGAATTTCCGAAATGGATATACGGGTGACAACAAGATTTTTACTTAGAAAATATGAGAGTATTTTTATTATTATCTAGGCTACATATTATACCAGGTCAAGCAATATTGATAAAATTCAAAAGAAGTAATTTAAAATCATTCAAAAGCTACAGGGCGTGGCAATGAAGAAATTGTAATTAGACAAACAAACTATTCTTATGAGAACGAAGCCTCGAAGACTAACTAGAGTAATGACAAATAATATAATGCAATGTTTGGTTAAATTTGTAAGATACATAAAATATAATAATCTAATTTGTTACGCATGAGTTCGAACAGAAAATACGGTGCTACTGGGTCAACTCACCGGCTGTTACGAAACGTTAACGATATTCGAAAAACTTACTTAACTCAATATACCTACTGATATAATATTATCTTTATATCAATCATATCATATTAAAATTCGATGATCATGATTTTAGAAAAAAGGCTCCTTATACAATGAAAACTCTAGGAAATATGATAAATTGTATTAAAGCAATGGTCAATAAGTATGTGATAGCAATTCAGTTAATTGATGTTGTTTTGAATCAGATAGCTAGATGATAGGGTGTCTGTACCTTACTGAATCGTTAGAACATGATATTAAGCCGTTCACAGTAACTATCCTTTAGTTTGTTGCGGGTTGGAATGAACCAATATAAAGTCTAGCTGTATAGAGGCTTATACGCCAGCATGAGAGCGATCACTGCCAATGGATTTATATCATTGGGTAGTCGCAGTTCCTTTTATCACGCTTTTATTAGCTTCACCTGTATGTATGTATGTCACCGACCCCTTTGAGCTCGATTTTGTCCTACTTTGAACGATCAGATTTAATTCAAACTTTGCACACCTGTCAAAGGTCGATGACAACGCAATAATCCGAAAAAAAAGTTAAAAAAAAAAAATTTACTAAAAAATAAAAATAAATAATAGTTTAAAAAACACGCTTTCATATAAAATCCAACTAGAAAACAGAAAATAAAATTTAATAAATTTGGATTAAGAATAGTGTAAATTAGAAATAAATGTATATGTACAGTAAACAACATATTTTTCATCAATTTCAGACGGACGAATGCAGAGGTAACAGTTCATTACTACATATCACTATATAGTGTAAAACTAAGTCATCTGCCATGTCTATCTGTCCATCTATTCGCGATAAACTCAAAAACTGCAGAATGGATTTTCATGCCGTTTTCACCAGTAGATACAATGATTCACGGGGATGGCTTAGGTATAATATTTATTTATTTACACATTATGCGTTAAATACGCAATGGCGGACTTAATGCCTAAGGCATTCTCTGCCAGTTAACCATTAGGTGATGCAGAGATAAATGTTGGTAGGTGTAAAAGGTGAGGTTTTTATGAAATTATGTTAAACCTATTTATATCATAATATATAAATAAAATATCAACACCAATATACTACATATATACTACACATATACAATACATACACATAACAACATCATACATAAATATCAATACAATAAATAAAAGTATAATTAGTCAACATCAAGTACTAAATACAGCATTAACCAGATAATTCTGCTAAATGACACTGGTAAAGCCGACGTACCCTGACTTTAAAACTGAAACGGTTAGATGACATCCTGATTTCATAAGGAAGCGCATTCCATAGGAGAATAGATTGGATATAGAAAGATGAATGTACAAGACCGGAAGTATGGACAGGACAGCAAAGAATAATATTACTAGAAGAGCGAAGCTTAAAGTTATGATTAGAGCATAAAAAGTGAAAATGTGGAGTTAAGTAAGAGGGAGTGTTGGGAGAAAATAGAAGAGAAAACAGAGTTGTCAGCGCCTGCAAACTCCGACGCTAGCGTATGGGCAACCAATTAAGCTCTGAACGATGGCTCGATACACGGTCATACTTACGAAGATTAAAAACAAATCGAATGCAATTGTTGAGTAATCTGTTAAGTTTGTTAAGAAGGTCAGCATTCAGATCGTAGAAGCACACATCACCATAGTCAATTATAGGAAACTAGCGGGCCCGGCAGACGCTGTCCCACCCTGATTATAAAAAAATCTTGACAAATTATATACTAAAACATTCCCCATGAATCACTGTATCTACTGGTGAAAACCGCATGGAAATCCGTTCAGTAGTTTTTGAGTTTATCGCGAACAGACAGACAGACAGACGCGGTGGGGGATTTTGTTTTATACTATGTAATGATATTATAGATTGCACTAGCATGGTTTTCGTTTTAACTGGGAGAAAATTTTTCAGGCGATAAAAAGACTAGAGTACCGATCACTTTCTGACTAACCTTGGAAATATGAGTTCTCCAATCCAATTTGGCATCAATGTGTAAACCAAGGTCCTTTACATCCGTACTAAACGGTATGACAAGACCACTGAATATAATCTGAGGCAGCGAGCTGAAGTCTATTTTGGTAATCATACGAGAGCTCCCTATTATAATTGCTTGACATTTGGAAGGATTAACTGATAAACCAAATCTCTCAGACCAATCCCTTAAGGCATTTAAATCCCGGTTAATAGTATAAATTGCAGCTGATAGAGAATCTACTGGGCCTGTGTGTATAATTGCAGGTCATCAGCATACAGATGATACGTACATCGAAGTTCATGAGTTAAAAGGTTAATAAAGAGGGAAAAAAGAAGAGGTGAAAGTATACCACCCTGAGGGACGCCAGCACCAAGCTCACACCAATTAGACGTAGCCCTATGTATACGAACCGATTGTTGTCGTCCCTTTAGATATGAAGCGAACCATGCCAGTGCCTCTAATGAGATATTATAATGAGAGAGAATAGCCAGGAGAATGTCGTGACTAACAGTATTAAATGCATTGGAAAAATCTACTAGAACCAGCACAGTAATCATTTTATTCTCCACTCCATTTCTCAAATTACCAGTCACTTTAAGCAAAGCTGTAACTGTACTGTGGCCTGGCCTGAAACCGGATTGTAGTGGACTCAAGATATTGTTGCAATGTACAAAGGATGATAGTTGATTGTGCATACATGCTTCGAGTACTTTAGAAAGAAATGGAAGTATAGATATAGATCGAAAGTGACTGGGAAGAGAAGGATTTGCAGTTTTAGGGAGAGGACGGACATAGAATTTACTCCATATGGATGGAAACTGTCCAAAGGATAGAGAAAAGTTTATGAGATTAGATATAATAGGAAGAATCTGGTCAAGAATAGTAATAATCATTTGTCTACTCAAATTGTCACAGCCCGTAGCATTAGATTTTATTGAAAGAACGGACTTTTTAATCTGATCACATGTAACCGTGGAAAACTTGAATAGGACCAAGGTAGGTAGGTAATATGTGAAGGTTTTCTTTTTATTATCAGGGCGGGACAACGTCTGCCGAGGCCACTAGTTTAAAATAAAATAGCTCATTAGTCAGTTATCTGCCTGTAAAAAATTCGTGAAAATCGGCCAACCGATTTAGAGATAGCACTTCTGACGAAGTCGCGGGTAACAAAATAAAATAGTCTAAGTTACTCATTATAAGTTCAGTTATCTGGCAGTGAAAGTCCCGTGAAAATAAGTCCAAGCATTGCGGACGAAGGCGAATAAAAACCTAAATTAATTTTTATGAGGTCTGCTATCTACCAGTGAACATCTCATGAAAATCGGTCCAACCATTTTGGAAACAGCACTGCTGACAAAGCCGCGGACAATTAAAATAGAATATGTCACCTATTATAATTTCGGCTATCTGACAGTAAAATTTCCGTTAAAATAGGTCCAGCGGTTTCGGAGTTTACCCGGAGCAAACAAACAGACAGACATACCGAAAATATTAAAAAAAATTGTTATTTGTAGCCGTATCCATTCACCAAAAATTTGTTATTTTAATTTTACATACACACATTTTATTTTTATAATACGTAGTAGATTACAAATAAAAAATTTAAATCAAAACTAACGTAGAATTAATTTTTAAATAGAAACACAAAATAAACTTTAAAACTTGTTTGCAATAGAAACTTACCACGTTACCGTGGCAACGTATATAATACTAACGCTAACACGTAGCGACAGATTTCAAAAGGAAGAAAAGCCTGATTTTGAAACATTCTTTATTTGCGCTCCGCTCCTATTGGTCTTAGCGTTATGATATATAGCCTTCCTCGATAAATGAGCTATCTAACACCGAAAGAATTTTTCAATAGGACAGGTGGTTCCTGAGATTAGCGCGTTCAACCATACAAACAAACTCTTCAGCTTTATATATTAAGAATAGATAAAGTTGTTGTGATGATGTTTTTTAGACAAGAATCACTTCGTCTAAGAAGTAAAATAAAAAAAGTGATCGAAATGTATCCCGCGCACAAAGACAGACCTACTTATATCATTTTATTTGCATAGAAGATAGAAAAAATATATACATTATTAGTTATAACAATGTTAATTGTATTTGTAACGCAAATAACACGTTCATCGCCATGCAATAGATTCGCATACCAACTAAACAAATTAAGAATTCCCAATAAAAAAAACAAAGCAAAGGAAACAGTGTACCGCGCTTATACTTTGTTATGAAGTACTTTGATATAGTTACGTATACTCGAACAATGTATACACAAAGTTACTTCACATTTATACATATGTATGCAATAAATGAGACTTAAACTCAGGATATTATTATGTAAAATCACGAAACAAGGCCTGCGTGTGATTGCCTGACACACTTTCCGTACTGGTAAACGCATCCTTTGTATCCAACTACAATCTGGTAAAGTATGTGATTTACTGCAGTTGAATAAGATACAGATTTATATTCGAAGAGCTAAGCCTATATGTCTGCTCGCGTGAACTACAAAATTACTGTGAAAGTTTTGGTTTTTATAAAGATTTTTAGACATCCGTCCTATTACAAAAAAGTTAATCAAGCTTTGAACATTTGTTTAAAAAAAATTTAATCACAAAACAGTACAGAAACTTTTTATATTAAAACAGTGGTTAAAACTTGTCTAAGTTGACAGTTCTTATGTTATTGTTGTGATTTATTATATTTCCATTTACCGGCAAATAACGTTTCGCAATAATTATGCATTTCGTGGATATAATTAATTTGGAAGATGTAGATAATGTAAACAATTTTAGAAATTCAAAAGTAAATCATAGCCAATACTATATGACATTATTGACATTTCCCAATTTATTGTTCCACTTTACGCACTTTGACATAATATATTAAACATGTATATTACTTATATTAACAATTACATGATTTTATTTTAACCAAAATGTCACAATAATAATATCCAATTTTACTTAAAATAATACACTTTCTCTAATTTATGACTTATGTCTAAATCATTATTGTAGAATCTTTCTTTACATAAAATTTATTTAATAAAAAATGGAATGGAATTAGATGTCATAATGCCTACGTACTTAAGACGTTTAAATTATTTCATTCCATTAAAATTAAGGTTCGCATGTCGCGTGACTATGATTTAAATATAAAAGTGGAGGTTATGATACTGACGATATATTTACGTAATTGTTATTTTAAGGAATTGTATACTGTAATATATTTGTTAATATAAATGGTTTAGATAATTTATAACAACAGAAGGTATTGGTAGACATCTTATATAGACTTAAAATACCTTTAATATCATAGTTATATATTTGATAAATAAATACAGAAACAATTGTGGACGGGGAGAGAGACACCATACTCCTACTACCAAAGCGGGCAGTTCCAGTTTATACCAGATGAATGTTTAAAGGGTGACACCGCTCAATCGTGTGGTAGTTCATGGTCACATTTAATATATAAAATAATAATATCAAAACAAATACTAATAAACAACAAAAAGAACCTTAGTTAAAGTTTGTTCTAAAACTTTTTAAAGTATGGGAACGATAATTTTAAACGTAAAAAAATGACACCTAGGTTCAATGAAAATTGAAGTGGCACTTTTCAAGTTTCATCATAACGTAACTGCTTATTGTCGGAATATCGCACGGTCGAACAACGGGAAGCAGGACGCGGGCCGAGGTGTGGGGCGCGGGCTTGAGTGAGCGGCACGATGTGATTCACTGTTTCCGTATTTATTACAACAGTTTGTTTTTGCGTAAACCACCTGATATTGAGTGTATATCAGTTTTACGTTTCTCAAGATAATTAGGTCAAATATAAAGCACCTATTTTTTAAATTGATTTAAAACGAGAAGCAAGTAATGAATAATCTGTGAGAATATTGCAACTATTTAACCAGTCATGCTGTATATGGGCCTCGCGAATCATTTAAGGCTATGTTTTAGGAATTCGGTATCCTAATCCTGCTCTCCCAATACATTCTCGATGATCTAATGTATGTCAGCAAAAATTAGATAACCTGGACTTAGTAAAAACCATCAGAATTAAATTACTAGAAACAATGACAGTATGGTTCTTACAAATATTCATACAATATTTGTTTAAACTTATCCAACAGTGTTGAAAATTCGATAGAGCCTAGCAAAATTAGTAAATAATAAATAGAGAATTTATTTCGGCAATAGGTTTCAAAAATGTTAGGAAATTTAGCAATAAAGAAAAAGCATAAGAGCAGTTTTAAAAATATTTACCATAACATAGCGTAGCAGCATAATGTAGCTCAACCTTTAAATCCTTATGTAGACTCGTGGCATTATATTAAAAGTTGTTATTTTAAAAAGTGAAAGGTGACTGCATTTTACCGTGGACTTGTGGTGAGATTAAGATCATAGTAATGCTTTTCTGCTTCCCTAACTTCATACATATTGACAAGATCTTAGAATATAGGAAACTAAATTAAAATTACAATCGTTTAAATCAATACTAGCAACTGCCTGCGACTTCGTCCCCGTTACATTGCAATAAAAAACCGAATAAAACTAGAAACCTTCTTAAAAGGGGTGGAGGACTACTTTAACACACACAACCGGGCCCAACTGTGCATTATAGAGAGGGAAGGGAGATAAGGAGAGAAGGGGAAAAGAAAATGAGGAAGGAGTAAGAGGGGGAAGGGAGCGAGAAAGAAGGATCCGGTACGCTAGCAGGCAACACCAAACTGCGGGCTTATTCGGGCCGGCACACCAGCCGGAGGAGATTTATTTCACAGACTTGACTATGAAAAAAAAACTATTCTATTGTTCAACTTTCAGTTCGACTCGATTAAACGTTGGAGCTAATAAATCAGACGCCAACATCGAATTATATGTATGTATATACACAGACCAGCTTTTGCAGGCGACTTCGCGACGTGTTAATGAATATTTAACCTATTCCACAGGAACAGTCTTTTTTTTATGAATGAACGGTGCCTTATGCCATTTTATGTACTCCTGACAACGTGTATTTTTGAATAAATCGATCCCTAGACATCGATTTTTTTCATGAATCGATTCCACAGACTTCGGATCGATTTAAAAGTGTTTTTTTTTTCAAAGAATCTTGTGCCATTCTTTTTAGTACCCGTCACTTAGCTAGTAGAAAGAATAAGACAAAGCACGTTCGTTTTTTTTTTTATATGAATTGCAGTAAAATTCTTTATTCAAACATTATATATATATATATCTCCATATATATCTCCAAATCTTCTAGTCAAATATTCAATACGTAGTGTATAATAATTTTGTAAAAATCTAAATGGCCTGGTTTATTATGTAAGCTACCTTGACCGCTAGTAAATGAAAACGACTTAGCCAAGTTATTAGCACAACAACATTAAGTAATATTTGACGCTTTCATTGGCGCTGACGCATGTGGAATTACGTCACAAACAAATTGACAAAACGCAAACACAACTCTCTTGTTATACAGTAGTATACGTTTATATCTTTGCGTCTCTCATAATTAACAAATTATTATACGAAGTTTCAAACTTTTTGTAATTTAATCTTAGAAGCAAAATGAATGAGTAAACACCAAGTCGTTCGAAATTCCGGGTGAAATTCCGACTTAATGAATTCGCTTTCAACATTTCGATCCACTCACCAATTTCTGTATCGTATTTGAGAAATTATAAAATGCGAAACTAAAGAGACAGACCGTGTTTACATGAGATCGAATTCAGACTGGAAAAAGACGAATTATATTTAGTGATTGTTTTCATAAACAGCTTGAATGATCGTCACAGAATTAGCGTATGTTTTGTCGGGGAGAGTTTTTATGCTAATACATGTAATCAAGATACTAACGAGACTGTTGACCAAGAAAATGTTGATGTTCATTCTCCCTACTACCCCAAGAAGTCGACATAAATTCTCCTATTGATTACAGACTTAGGTTGCGTGCACTTCCACGTTGAAAAGTTAAACAATAATTTATGTAAGGAGATGTTGGATATGATACAATAGAATAGTTTGTGAACTACCGCTTGTGTTCCACGACGCAATACATAACTTATTATACCATAACTCGTTACTAGATGGCACTGCAATGTATTAATTTCATACCGCTGAAAAGATCGCCATCAAAATGTGATTTTAAACATAGAATATTTATACTACATTTATTATTTTACACTCGATATATATGGATCTACTAGCTGTGCCTGCGACTTCGTCCGCGTGGAACCTTATGTAAAAAACAGTGATTAATAAAGTCATCTGAATGTATTAAGTCCATTTACTTATCTACTTTTCACTCATACTTACGACGCGTCGTCATTAAAATTACAATAACTTTTGATAAAGTGGACGGATTTTAATGAAACAAAGACTAAGTTATTCTCGAAGATATGCTTTATGATTTTCTTGCTGACGTTTTATTGTGAATCCAGTACTTTAGCAGTGATGCGTACTCATTCAAATAGACAAACAGACACGTTGAATTTACATTCTTATTATATGTATAGATTGTATAATTGTGTCATATTCATAATTATTATTACTACGTAACCTACGGACTTCTAAGTAGACAAAATTGTGAAATGTAATAAAATATATGGTCAAATGTGTGGCGCGAATAAGAAGCGCACCACTTACTAGTTCTAAGTACAAAAATGTACAACAGCCGTGACGAATTGTATGAAGACCCAGTTCGTCCGAAATCTTTAAATTAAAGTGGTAAAATGCTGCTTCGTTTTTCGTCGTCTCGAAAGGCTTGAAACTACATTAACAATCTATATATATGGAATTATGATTTGACTGATTAACGGAAAAAATATGGATCTTTATATAAATTTTCATCCTCTTGAATTTCAATGTTTTTCAATTACAAAATCTTTCCTTAGGACTCAAAAGGAATACGCATGCAAACTTTCATCGTCCTAGCCGCAATAGTTTGGGCTGTGCGTTGATGTCAATCAGCTTTTCTTTTATGCATAATTATAGATATACGATATAGATATATTTATTGTTATATATACAATACTAGCGGGCCCGGCAGACGTTGTCCCGCCCTGATTATATAAGAAATCCTGGACAAATTATATACCAAAACGTTCCTCGTGAATCACTTTATCCACTGGTGAAAACCGCATAAAGATCCGTTCAGTAGTTTTTGAGTTTATCGCGAACAGACAGACAGACGGACGCGGTAGGGGACTTTGTTTTATACTATGTGTTGGTGCCGCCGCCTGTCAATATGGCGACACCTCTCGCCCTCGTACGTCACCGGCCCGCGGTTAGGCGGGGTGAGGTGGAAATGAGGAGAGACGTGAGGCGAGGCGACGTTCCCCGGCGGTGGGCGGGCGTAGTACTCTCGAAGGTGGTAGCGAGAGCGCCGGTAGCCCGCCTCGGTGACGACAGTCGGATGCCGGTGATTTTTTGAAGGGGCCTCTATGATGTGCAATGTGATGCACGAGCCAGCCGATGAAGGTGGTAGATTTTGAAGCGGAGGTCGGGGTGGTCGCAAGAAAAACCGTGGTTCTCGTATAATGACCGCGTCCCCGAGCCAACAGAGCACTACTACTGACGATGTAGACTTCTTGATATTACTATTCAATGTTATCTCAATGAGATGTTCAAGCAAACTATCTCGATGTTATTGCGATGACTTGTGCAAGCAAACTACTCGTTGTTATCTCAATAATATGTACAAGCAAACTACGCGATGTTATTGCGATGACTTGTGCAATCGAACTACTCGTTGTTATCTCAATAATATGTACAAGCAAACTACGCGATGTTATTGCGATGACTTGTGCAATCGAACTACGATCTAGTACCGCACCGACCGTGCTTATAAGCAAAATCGGGCCGGCAACTAACGGTATCCCATTAGACGTCGTGGCTCTATGCGTTGGCTCGGATATCGCGTTCCTATTTATTTATCATATTTATCATATTTTTACATATAAAATGTCTATAATATCAATTTCTTATTATCTATTTGCATGCAATCTATATTCTAAAATTTACATCTTATATCTATCTTACATATGAATAAAGTTATCTCTATATTAAGCGCCGTTTCGCACTAAACTCTATATTCTATTCTATAATTCTGTATAACTCTATAATAATATTATTACATAAACCTTAACTTATATTCATATGTAAATCTATTTTCAGTGTGTTAAAATTTACATCGATCTGTATAGGGTGACATAATCTCTATATGTATTCACATTCACATTCACTCGATATTCAATATTACATATCGTTACGTTATGTTCGCCAGTTATATATATATATATATATATATATATATATTCCTTGTTATAATATTAATTCCATTCATATTTTATTTTAAAACGATACATAATAAAATTAGAAATTTCTGTTTACAACGCCGTTGCGTGAGAAATTACTGTAAAGCCATAAAGTCCCGTTCGACTTGCAACTTTCAACTATTGTTTGTACAATTACCATAAAATAAAATATATTATTTTATTGGGCTCGTTCGGGTACCGTAACGTCATAACGAATATTATTCGGCGGACCCTATTCAAGTATATTGCTTGAGCAATAACCATTTAACAGAAAATATATTATTTTGCTTTATTCAAAGGCAAAATCCACCGCCTAGTCTCTGGGAATTTTACAAAGGTAAGCCGGTATATGGCTGGAGTCATTGTTCATAAAATTACTAAAAACCCTGAGATCGAAGACGTCCGTTATGAGGAACCGTTGTAATATTTTATGTACCTCTATAACCATTACGTTTGTCTATATTAAATTATACAATCTTCCATATTTGACGTTCTATATGATCGTATAATTCTTGCTATGTAACGTACACTTCAATAGTATATAACGTGTGTAACTCTATCATATTCTCTCTACGAATGTTTCCATGCACACACGCTATATATTCCATACGGCATAATTTTAATCTAATCTATCATGTAATTCCCTACTTAATGCGAATGTAATCTATAAGTCACCCTATACTAACACACATAATTCTATACAATCCGTAATTCAATAATTCTATGCATGATTCTTACATATCCATAATTCAATCCCTATTACTATACATATCACTTCTATAATTCCATCTTCAATAACTCAATACACACATAACATACCTACAATTCTATATATCTATTCTATTATACTCGTATGAATTAAATCTAACAAATCTCTATTAAATGTCAATAAATCTATATCTATGCTCTCTATAAAATATCACTAAATCTACGTATAAAACTATGTATAAGCTACTCATCGTGTGCGTCGCCAACACTATGTAATGATATTTACATTACATTTAGGTATAACTAATTTCCAAGAGCTAGAACATAACTATCATGAAAACGATTTAAAAATTTCCAGGATGTTAATTTTTTGTGTCAAATATTGACACATTTTACTAGTTCGCAAAACTTGGCTGCCTCGTTCAAACAATCCAATATTGATATAAATAATTCGAAGCGGTTCAACGTACGAGCAAAACGTATACAAATATTGATTTAAAAGATTCTCTGATATTTAATACCCTTGTTGACTCTATGTATACCAATTTGCATAACATAACAGCAATGCAAAAAGGGATCGATACAATCTACGATTATCCTTTCCTAATATAAATGCTCATGCTTTTGCATAAAAATAATCAAAATTGTTGTATAGAATTTGAAACTTCGTGTAATAATACTATTCATTGTTTTACTGCAAGAATAATTCATCACATATCCAAGCCCGTTTCTATAAAGGAGGGTGACTCCCTTTCCGCTAATGAACATAAAAAGTAGAAAGTTTCTAGGATCATCTAGTTCAAAATAAACATCATTTTGGTACAGAGCTCCTCAAGAATGCTTTGTTCATTATTCAACATTCTTTGGCATTGATCGAATATTTATTACTTACCAAGTGCCAATCTCTTTTAAAGTTATTTAGCTATCTCGATCCACCTCATAGTGTCAGATATATTATTTGGATATTCATATAGATTTAATTTGGAAGAGTATTGGGTATTATATTCTTTCGTTGATTCTTTCTGCGTTCTTTCTTGCCTTGCTTTGTCTCCTTAGCTTAGTCATTTAAATGACCGAACGATCAAATGCGCAAATCAATATCTACTATTATTAAAACGAGATATAATGTATATACACTTACAGCAGACAATCTTTGTAAATACTGATCACATTCTAAACATTCTTCACTGATAAAGCTACCTTGTCCATGACAGACAAGTTACATTTTATTATTAATTCCCATATTCTACTTACCGCGTACGAAGTTCGCTTGTGGTTGGTAGTGATAAATGTAACGTGTATTATAAGAATTCACGCAAATAAATCACTTCAATTTCATACTACACGCTATGTATATCATCTAACAAACTGTATCACGCACGCTTGGAATATTAATTTTCAAATCAAATTTAATTTAAACATACGACTGTTATTTCTCTCACACTTTACCTGTTTAAATATTTCATTTTTATGTTTATTATAAATTTTATTGTTTGATAACTCATCAACATTTCACTGTCAGTTATTGTCTGTCTTGAGACACAGTGTAATGATATTAGAGTCGTTAGATTCACAATTACTCACATGTTTTAATGAAAGCTAGTTCAGGCAGTTTCAACTTTGTTCTGTGTTATTTCTGCTAATAGCCTGTATGTAGATGAATATGGGAGAACTTCGTTAGGGTGCTACTTTAATCATCTGTCAAAGATACAAAGGCTTTGATGTTGAAGTTCTTGATGATAAAATACTAATCTATATCATTACATAGTATAAAACAAAGTCGCCTACCGCGTCTGTCTGTCTGTTTGTTCGCGATAAACTCAAAAACTACTGAACGGATTTTCATGCGATTTTCACCAGTGGATAAAGTGATCCATGAGTAAGATTTTGGTATTAATTTTATGATAGTCAGGGCGGGACACCGTCTGCCGGGCCGCTAGTAGTTTAATATATCTATCATATGGTAAAAACTTTATAGTCATTGTGTTGACTTATATAAGTATCAGTTGGCAGATTTAACTGGAACATATATTATTTTTTATTGCAGCATTGTAACCTCGTTTAATCCCAGAGTGTGACAGATTTTAGACCCGTGTATGCAGGTCGTAAAACACACAGACAGAGTTGCGACATCCTACCTCCTTACTAATGAACTTTATACCAATATATGTTATTTTTAGATTGATATAAATCAAAGAATTTATATAATTTATTAAAGTCATTACAATGCATCAGTTAGCGCCACTTTGTATGAGTTTTTATAAACTATTAATTTAGTCGGTTTATGTCTTCTTTCTGTGTAAATGTTATTGAATTCACAGTGTTTCATTGTCTCTAATTAAATCTATTTGTACACATACAACTTTACTTTATTTTTGCCAAAACCCTTCAGTTATCTTTTGATGATCATCATTCTCCATGAACTGTACTGTATTATATAGTCCAGACAACATTAAATAAGTCATGAACTATAGTAACTATATTTTCGTTAAATTACCTCCTTCAAGTGCGAACAAACATCAAGTCTGCCATTATATGTGTATATTATACAAAAGTTAATTATATATTCATATCACGAGCGACAGTACGAGGTATGTAATGGTGGTCTACACCAAATATGAAATAGCGTAATGATCTCCCATACAATCGTAACAACGAAACATAACGCTCTCATCGTGGCATTTAATTGATTTGTTTACAAACAGAACCGATTCATTCGAACTAATAGGGTGGTCGTGTTTTGTATACGACGCAATTTGTATGAAAATATATGTCGGACGCAAGTTTTGCCGTTCGTCTATGTTGGGCAGTCGCGTGATTTTGCATGTCTAATGAAGCATTATATACGTTTAGGATATATTTGATGTCAAAATATTAATTTTTGACCTGCATTGACCTTTGTTATGATATTAAAATATGTGGAGGAGAGTTCTAAGCAATTTTATTGTTATTACTGTAGGGACACCATGTAGCGCATGGTAAGCAAATAATTATATGAAAGCGCGCCTAAAGACGTTGTCACTTTAAAAATTATCGAAATATACCCAGTAGTTTTTGCGTGATAAGTGCACAAAGGCAGACCTCTATCATTTTATTTGAATAAGGTAAAATTTTCTTGAAGTAGGATATACTTAAATGCACCGTCGTTTAGAGTGGGAATAGTTGGAGCATTATTGGTTAATATAGTTAGGTAAAATGAATACGACAAAGTACTATTTTAAAAAATATTACTATGCTACCGCGAAACGTAATACGGAAATGGAGTAACAGTGATTAATTTTACATTATATAGAAAACTAGGTATGTAATGTTCTTTACAATGTTTTTCGAGAAGGTTCGACTCCATCTTATGAATGTCACATAGTATTTGTACACTACCAAAACGGTTCAAAGTTTAATTTATATCCATTTAGCTAGAGAATCATATATTTTAACAAAACTGTTCTCATTCTGTATCAATGTAGTCTAAACAACAATATTCATTATAAAATCATGATAACTAGCAATAGTCCAATCAAACACTTTGTTTACACTACTTTTAGTATAGTCAAAATAAATAAATAAATGTACTAAATTATAAATTTAATGAAAAGCACACGAAATATGAAACAAACCTAATTATTAAACTTAAATTTATTTATAGTACTACCAACATTAATTATACATTATAAATTCAATCTCATAATTATATGAAACTTACACAATTATAGAGTGAATTCAAAACAATTATTGTGAACAAAAATGGAAACAAATAATTGAAGTTTGAATTTCAACGGAAAGTTTGTAAAATGTACTTATTACTTTTTTTAAACTAAATAATTAAAAATAAAGTATAGAGAGTATATTTTTTAAAACAAATGTTGTTATAATTTAATGGATTTCACTACAAAAAAAAGGCTATCCATTGAAAGAGAACGTAGTAAAGCAGCTCGAATGCTTTACAAATGTTACTAATTCAACGTTTCATTGCGAAAAGTAAAGACTAACACCTTTTTTGGTATTTAAACTCAACATTAAGTACATTGTGAGATGGTTCTTTTGTGACTATTCATGCTGCGTGAAAAATAGAAATATCTAGACACAAATATAAATAATACCGATACATGTAAATGTTACGATTAAAATTACGGTATTTCGTGAGAATGCTCCGAGGAGTATAACAAACAAGGAACTGAGCTTATTTTTTTAAACGTTTATCTATAAACAACAAAATTTTAAAACACAAAATGAGATATAATAGCAAGTATAAGTGGCAGGGGTTTTTTATTGGAGGTTATTATAAAATCGGAAACAATACCCAATAACAAAACTATTTATTTTTTACGCCGATATTTCCTTCAGACAAATATTACAAAAGACGAGTTTAAATTGATGTTTTGGTATCTGTTTACATTCATCTTATTACAGCACGGTTATTTTATATGCATCACCCGTTGCACAATGCCTTGACCTAGCCGGAGAATTAATGTTATTATATTGTTTTCCTTGTATTTTGTGTCATCTGTTACATTGGGTCAATTAAAAGTCCGTTTACTTCAGCTACAACTTTTTTTAATGGCTATTATAGAGTGGATCAACATGTGAACGATGGTGATGTCTGGAATTAACTCATCTCTGTGCATCAATTAAAAACCTGTGTGTGTGTGACATTTACCTAATATACTCTAAATATCATATATATATTTGTTAAAAAGATAAACCAGATCGAGTTTCTTGCCGGTTCTTCTCGATGACTGGGTTGTTTTCCGAACCGGTGGTAGTTTTGACATTCATAAGTGCCTTTTTAGGGCCTAAATTGAATAAAGTGTTTTTGATTTTGATAATGACGTCTCGTAAATACCAAATCTGCCAGTGTCATATCACTTGTGTCACTTAATTATGATGTCAAACTACTCAGAAATAATTCAATGTCAGGTGATTTTAATATTGATGTGGCATTTTTATGAATAATACAACTTTTTAATGGCATCTCGTAAATACAATTTCTGTCAGTATCAAATCTGTCATCGGAATGTCACTTTATGACGATTCAAACAATGCTATTAGTCAGGTGATTGTGCTTTTAATTTAGCGTTTGTACGAATAATCTAGTGTCCATACTACTGACTAGCACAACTTTTTAATGGCGTTTCGTAAACACAAATTGTGCCAGTGTCAAGTCAGTCATTGGAGTGTCAGTAAATTGTGATCTTAAAATATTTGAAAGTAATGTACAAGCTTTGTGACTGTTCAAACCATGCTATTGACCAGGTGATAATGCTATCGAATGAATACTATTGACAATCTATAAATGTCTTAAAATAAGGTAGTTATTTGGATCATCGAACAATTTATATACCTGGAAATATGGTCTAACTATTAGCAGATTTTTAACCGACTTCAAAAAAGAGGTTCAGGTTCTCAATTGGATTGAATTGTTCTTTTTATTGAAAATAGGATATGTTCAAGAGAGATCCTATTTTAATTTAATTATTGTTGGACCTAGGATTTCAAAGACACCAGGGAACTGTTCAAAATTTAATAGGAAAATGCATAATGGTTGAAATAGTGATCGATTTATAATAATTTAAAAGACGTATTCTAGATTACATATCTGAGTTAAAGGACATTTTAAAGAATATTTTTTTAAGGTTTTGTCTTTTGTTATCTCTATATTTATTAAAATTTAGGGATTAAGTTAAAATATTACAATAGACAGGTAGTAGTAGTAGTCAGAATTCGCGTGCATTTACTAGTTTAAATTGGTAACACTATCGGTTGACGGCGAAGGAAAACATCGTGAGGAGACATGAACTTGAGAAATTTCGTTATAGTACGACCGCATGTGGGAAACATATAGAACTATGGATTTCTCGGAGTTTGAAATCGCTAATTCGTCGTGGGCTAGCATGGTGATTATGGCCATGCCTTCCTTCGGGAAAAGGTCTATGACCCTGCAGTGGCCCTCTTACAGGCTGATGATGATTGCTCGCGTAAATTTAAATTATGTCTATCCCTTGGATACAGTTTTTTTTTGTTTGAAGGCTACCCTATGTCCTTTTTTGTACACCTGACGTACTTTCGCGTTTATATTATTAATAAAACAAAAAAAAAACAATAATTTTGCCTTCCTTCCAACCAATTTATGTAAACAACCACCACAGTCATAATCCATTTTCAGTGATAACTTAGTATAATCCTTTCAAATAACGATAAGAAGTTATTACTACGTATGTATATAAATTTTAACACTTTACAATGACACAAAACAAAATTGTGTTAGCTACATGAATGGCTTTTGTAAATTTGATGTATTATTACATGTTTCGCATTGTGGAAATTTTATTTGAGCGTGTCAAATAATACCAAGGTTCAAAGTATGATAACTATTTTATAATAAAGTTTTCTAATAATAAATATTGCTATGTTTCTTGAAACTGTCATAGTTATGATATTCGTGACACGTAAATAGAATAAAGTTCTGTTATTTTGATATTTCAATTAAAAATATTATGATTTTTTTTTGTGTTTTCGAAATGATTGCAAGAATCAACAATTGGTAGGAGTTATGCAATGTTTGACTGCCAAAACTCCACTGTCACACATATTACTGTCGTACAACAGTAGCGTATGGTTAGCGATTTGAACTAATATATAAGGCTTTCTGAACCAGTCTCCAAGAGTAGCCACACCATTGGTCTAAGTTAAAATTGAGATCTAATTTGGAGCTGATTTTAGTTACCATCAGACGTCAAAAAAATGCTTGGACATGCGAGTCAATGTAATAGTATATATAATAACTAACGGGCTTGGCAGACGTTGTCCCGCCCTGATTATAAAAAAATCCTTCACAAATTATATACCAGAACGTTCCTCATGAATCACTCTATCCATTAGTGAACCGCATAAAGATCCGTTAAGTAGTTTTTGAGTTTATCGCGAACAGACAGACAGACAGACGCGGTTGGAGACATTGTTTTATACTATGTAATGATTACATGAGTAGATTAGTTAAAGAGTGAATATAATGTTAACTGTGGAAGCTCATTAATATTATGAGAAATATAAAATATCTTATACAATCCGTAAAAAAGTAGCAGTTTAAATTTAAATTTCGAATAGTAAAAATACGCTCCCGTATACATTGAAAAAGAAAAAAATCTATCATCGGAACACATCATAGCTTAATTTTATAACCAAAGAACATATATATACGTGTCTAAAAATGTCCAACAGCAACTACAATATGTCGCAGTAAGGGTAGTAATTACTACAGCGTTTACCTCCAACACCAACTCATCACACAGAAAGGCCACAGGAGTTTCAAAACCCTCCCATAAGAAGTCTCATTTGAAAAAAAAAAGAAAATTTACCTGAACTTATACTTAGTTCGCTTTTTATATATCGCTTCTGTCCGCGAGTTCGTCCGCCTGGAATAGTTACTTTGGGCTAACGCTAACACGCAGCAGAAGCTCTCAAAAGGGAAAATAATACGCTTTTGAAACATTCCTCATTAGTGCTACGCTCCTATTAGTCTTAGCGTGATGATATATAGCCTATAGCCTTCCTCGATAAATAAGCTATAGAACACTGAAAGAATTTTTCAAAATTGACCAGTAGTTCCTGAGATCTACAACAAACAAACACTCCAGCTATATAATATTAATACAGATTACTACTCCTATCTCGTACTTACCTCGAGGCGTCATTTTAATTACAATAACTGTTGATAGATTGAATCAATTTTAATAAAACAAACACTAGGTTACTTTCGAGGGACGGGGGGCGGAAGGGAGATTGCTTAGGTTAGCGTAGGCCGGAGGGGATCTCAGGGTGGCTGAGGCGGAGGAGGAGTAAACCTCGGCAAAAATCAATCTCGGGGTGGCGGCGGAGCGGCTTCGCTATTCCGCTGCCAGCCGAACCCAGGGCGAAAGGGGTGGGGGCCCTGGACTCCCATTGCACGGGTTTGGCGGGCTGGGAGGCAGTCTCACAACCAGGCTGCCTCAGTCGGGTGTGGCGCGGGAAGCACCTGCCGCCGGGGGTGTTGCGGAGCTTGCTAACGCAACCCCGGGACACTCCCATAGTGCGGCGTTGGTTGTCGTGGAGTTTTAGCCGGTTAAAGTCGCCGTATGTCAACACCCTTGCGTGGCAGCACAAAGGCTTGTGGTCGGTTCAGGTCGGGCTCTCCCCCGGGGGCCTGACAGTCCATGAAGGATTTTCTCTCCACGTTAAAAAAAAAAAAAGGTTACTTTCGAGAATGTGCTTTATGATTTTCTTGATAAGGTTTTATTGTGAACTCAGTACTTTAGCAGCGATGCGTGATCATACAAACAAACAGACAGACAGACTAACATTTCTAAAAATGTATTTCATTACTTATTGCTAGACACCTGCAACAACTTTTTTCACGGAAATCGAAAAAGTACAGACACGTTAGATTTACATTCTTACTATATGTATAGAAGAAGAGTGTTACTTGTTCCTCTCTCCACTATTATATTATACACGTCAAATAGTCTACTCTACTCTAAATTATCGTCTATGTATACAAACATAATTAGTTAGTCAAAACATTCACCGGGGTTATTGTGTACCTGTGAATTTGTATGGACGCTATGAAAATCACGCCTTCATAACATAGCTCGTTAAAATGAAAGTGGCTAATTACAAACGTTTGAATCATTATATACGACTCATGGCTCGGAACTTCGTTGCTAAATATTTATCGTATGCAGTGCATGTTAAAACCTTTCAAATTGTCTGGCAGGCTTCGTGGTCTAATGGGAGTAGCAGTATTGTTAAGCGAGAGTTCGATTTGAGCTATTTCTGCATTATTTACTAATTTACTATACGGATAATTAATGTTTTTTATACAACTTAGTCTAAAAGATGAATCACGTCCATCGAATAACCATCAGGCTTCAATTAATTTATATCTTCTATCTATACATATAATAAGAATGTAAATCTGACGTGTCAGTACTTTTTCGATTTCCGTGAAAAAAATTGTTGCAGGTGTCTAGGAATAAGTAATAGAATAATATTTCTATCATTTTTAGAAATGTCTGTTTGTTTGTCTGTTTGTATGAACACGCATCACTGCTAAATTACTGGATTCACAATAAAACAGATAATCATAAAGCATATTCTCGAGAATAACATAGTCTTTGTTTCATTAAAATCGGTCCATTCTATCAAAAGATATTGTAGTTTGAATGACGGCTCGAGGTAAGTACGAGAGAAAAGTAGTATACAACAAGTAGACTAATATCATAAACCTTATTTGTTTGGTTGAACGCGCTAATCTCAGGAACTGGTCCGATTTGAAAAATTATTTAAGTGTTAGATAGCTTATTTATCGAAAAAGGCTATATACGCTAACACTATCACCCTAAGACTAATAGGAGCGGCGCACCAATTAATAATGTTTCAAAATCGGGGTTTTTTTCCTTTTGAGAGCTTCCGCTGCGTGTTAGCGTTAGCTCAAAGTAACTATTCCACGCGGACGAAGTCGCGGGCAGAAGCTAGTACAGCATATATCTTTAGAAATCGTATACATATTGCCATAGTACAGTTTTATTGTTCGAAAAAACGACCTTATTAAAAAAAATATCCAAAAATTTTGGAATAAACTTGACGAAAGGTATCGTTAATTGTTTTGGTACCATGGTACAAGGTATGTCCAGTTTAACATTAAATGGTGGTATGTGAGGTTGTAATGATAATCTTTTAACACCACAGTATTTAACAAATGCACCTTCGCTTTAAAAGGCTTTATCAGCATAATATATCACAACGTATTATTAATAGCAAACTCATTGATTCTGTATTTTCCCAATAGATGGTGATAAGAACGTTTCTCAACTTTTCAAGTTTTATTGCTTATCATCAACATTAAACAACTTTTGTGTATTGCAAACTAACTTCTACTTAACTAACATATATTTAAAGACTAGCTGTACCCGCAGCTCCGCACGCGTTTTTTTTTTAATAGTATTAAAGAATTATAAAATTGTGAGATTATGTACAATTATAGAAATGCTCTTTAAAAGCAATCGTAAGTACGACACGCACGCCACTTACAGTAACATGTAACGTGTACATTAGATATATAAATACAAAGAGCGTGCCAAATGAGGTTAGTAATCAGCAACACATTTGGAACCTTAATCAACCATATAACTACGTCAGTGCTCACTTACACTGTATAAGGAACTATTGAAACAATAACTTAAAATATTATTATAAAGATTTACATTTACATTACATTTAATATACATTGCCATTATTATAATTAAGATTTTGTGACTATACAAAAAATAAACGATTGTCTGTTCCGTAAGAAATTGTATTATGGAACTCTTTACGTAATACGTTTATAATCTAAGATCTTATTAGGAAGACCTCTATATCATTAATGTTATTAATAATTATAATGTCGAATTGTAAACAATAAGCTGATAATTATTTCTCTTATTAAAAATAAAGAATGAGTTGAAATCTTGCTAAATTTCATGCAGACAAAGTCGCGGGTAACAGCTAGTCTAAAATAGAATAACCTCCATTACTTTTTATTAGGTTACTATCGACCAGTGAAAGTCCCGTGAAAATTGATGTAACCGTTTTAGTGATAGCACAGCGGGCGAAGCGACGGTTAACAGCTAGTCTAAATTAAAATAAATTAAATTACTTTTTATAAGGTCCGATACTATCTGCCAGTGAAAGTCCCATGAAAATCGGTCATACCGTTTTGTAGATAGTACTGCGGGCAAAGCCACGGTTAACAGTAAGTATAAACTAAAATTGCTGGAATTACTTTTTATAAGATCAGCTATCTGCCAGTGAAAGTTATGCGAAGATCGATCGAACCGTTTTGGAGATAGTATTGCGGGCGAAGTCACGGTTAACAGCTAGTATAAACTAAAATTGCTTCAATTATTTTTTATAGAGCCAGCTATCTGCTAGTGAAAGTTTCGTGAAGATTGGTCGAACCGTTTTGAAGATAGTACTGCAGGCAAAGCCACGGTTAACAGCTAGTCTACATTAAAATAGACTAAATTACTTGATATAATGTCCGCTATCTGCTGGTGAAAGTTCCATGAAAATCGGTCCAATCGTTTTGGAGATAGCATTGCAGACAACGCCGCGGTTAATACCTAGTCTAATTTAGAGTAGCCTAAGTAACCCGCTGTAATTTCGGCTATCTACCAGTAAAATTCTTGTCAAAATCGGTCCAGCCGTTTCGGAGATTAGCCGGAACAAACAGACAGATAGACCGACAAAAATTTTAAAAATTGCATTTTTGTTATCAATTGCGTGTATACTTCCGTACCCAATCGGTAAAAAAAAATATTTTGATATTACATACAGACACTTCATTTTTATTATATGTATAGAAGATATAGATAGAAGATGTATAGATAGAAAATATAGAATAGATAGAAGATTATATTCAAACAATAATTCCGGGTATTACTACAAAGTATATAGCGGAAATTTATGAGCTCAAAGGGCTGTCAAGAAGTTTGTTCTTTTTCCTTAAGTCTTTCATTTCTATATCCAACAAAAGCTTTGTTGTTACGAACATTATTGCATGATACATTAACCGTTTTTATAACAGAAACTAGCTATACCCCCGGGTTCCACTCGCTTTTATTATTACCAGTGGTCGAAATTTGACTATATTTCAATATTAAAAAAAGAAAAGACACGACAATAAACACAGTACCGATAACAAGGAAATAAAAAATATCACTGTCAAACGTAAAAATGTTGATATTTGGAAAAACAGTCTTTAGTATGCCATTTTAAAGTTTTAGATAATATATTTAGATTACAAATAACATAATTCCTTGTTTTAAGCGATATTCTATTATTTTAATAAATACGAGAAGACAATTTTACACAAATCCATTTTATTCGAAACTAAGCATAGGTTTTATTATGTCTACTAATGTTGATATACTATACATAAATAGATAAATAAAATGCAATCAGAAATGATAATTATATTAATCATACAAAAGTTTAGTATGCGGAGATCGAACCAGCAGTTTCGCGGTTCAATAATATTTTATTGCGTAATCAAATTTTCTTAAGATGAAAATACATAGAAAGAAGAAAAAAGGCTTTTCTCTATACACGTTCTACTGCATAATTTGCTCTGAAGGCTCTTGCTAAAGAAACCGGACCACGCTCCGTATTTACAACGAGCCAACTTCCGTCGTGCCGTTTTTATAAATTACTACCTGACCCGCGCAACTTCGTCCGTGCCAAATCGGTTATCACCAGAACACCTACCGAGTCCGATTGTGAATCCAAACTATCCTATATATATTAGCAAGAAATGTCTTCTAGGTATCGCCTGGGTTGCTTCTGTGACTCTCACCTCCGCGCCCCATTTACTATCCTCGCAACAACACAATAATTGCACCGGCTTATAGTTTTTATGTTATTATGTTCTAACCAACTCCATCAATTAGCATGCTGTGAAAAGTAAAGTTCACCTCCATGAAATTTTCATTTTGATTTAGCTTTTTGTTCTAATAAGTATTTGTAAAGTAGATATGAAACTTGTATCTAATAATTTGGTTATTGTAACATTTCTTTTCTTTTTCACATAAACATAAACAATCTTTTTGACTGAGATATTAAACTTAGATATATGTTTGTTGTATTTTTAACGGACTTCAAAATAAAGTAAATTTAAAAAAAAAAAATTTTAACCGACTTCAATATCAATCAAAAACCCATAAGGCACTAAAAAGCGGAAAATAAATAGTTTATCAAATTAACCAAATTAAATAAAACATATGAATATGTGTGCTACCTAGAGATCTATTGGAAGTCGGTGCCAACCGAAATTTCAAATTTGTTCCAGGTTGAAATATATTACAGAGACGCGAGAGTGGACTTAAACTTTGTACCTATGTAGATGAAATGATTTTCGGTTCGCACCGACTTTCAATACATCTCTGGGTAGCACACATATTCATATGTTTTATTTAATTTGGTTAATTTGATAAACTATTTATTTTCCGCTTTTTAGTGCCTTATGGGTTTTTGATTGATATTGAAGTCGGTTAATACTTTTTTTTGAAAATTTACTTTATTTTTCCATTTTTAGTGTACATAAATATATTTTACTAGCAGTGCCCGCGAACTCCATTCCGCCTTAAGTATATATATATTTTTTTTTTATATCATAGGAGGCAAACGAACAGGTGGGTCACCTGATGTAAGTGATCACCACCGTCCATAGACACTTGCAACACCAGGGGAGTCGCAAGTGCGTTGCCAGCCTGTGTAGGGAGGGGGGGTAGGAAGGGAAGAGGAAAGTGGAAGAGGAGGGGAGGTGGGTCTCCGGCGCTCTCACTGACCGAACGAAACGCAACAATGCAAGCACTGTTACTTCACGTCGGTTTTCTGTGAGAGGGTGGTACTACCCCGGGCGAGCCGACCCATTTATGCTGAATCCAGTAATAGTTTCAGCGTGGCTCTACCACCTACCTAAAAATTATGTGCGGAAAATAAATAGTTTATCAAATTAACCAAATTAAATAAAACATATGAATATGTGTGCTACCTAGAGATGTATTGGAAGTCGGTGCGAACCGAAAATCATATCATCACATAGGTACGAAGTTTAAGTCCACTCTCGCGTCTCTGTAATAAATTTCTACCTGGAACAAATTTGAAATTTCAGTTGGCACCGACTTCCAATACATCTCTAGGTAGCACACATATTCATGTTTTATTTAATTTAGTTAATTTGAAAAACTATTTATTTTCCGCTTTTTGTGCCTTATGGGGTTTTGATTGATATTGAAGTCGGTTAATACTTTTTTTTGAAAATTTATTTTTTTGTAAAACTAACAGTAATGAATTTTGCTAAATTTAATTACATTTACCAATTGTGATCAATTATTGAAAAAAATATATATACGTACCATAAAAAGTAGTCTAATATACCTTTCTAACAGTCAAAGAATTTTCAAAATCGAATGAGTAGTATCAGAGATTACCCCGAACATCCAAACTCACAAATTTCAACTTTTTAATATTGGATATTCATAGATATGAATTCTACCATTTTCAAGTCAGTCATGGGAGAGTCACTTTATAGATAATATTAAATTTTAGTATATAATTTAGTTCTGTCAGATTAGGCCACTGAGATACACAAAGACAAACACAACACTACAGACATCAGGCCTTAAATAAATATATATTTACACAATAATTACTGTTAGTTATTATATTATGTTGAAGTTTAATTTTGTTATAACACATAAAATTAGAGTATTGGCAAAAGGAGAAAATACATACCTTTATAGCTTTGTTAAAATCAGACGGACGTAGTATATTGTTAGGTAAAATATCATACAATACAGTACTAAATCGGGACAATTGAAAAAATATGTTGTTAAGTGTCTTCATCCAACCCACATTCATATATTAAGTCGTCCCTGATTCTGAGCTTTGCAAGATGGACTGGAGAGCACACGTTTACAGATAGGTTCTCAGGCTACAGAAAGTAGACGCAGCAAACTTGCAACAGTTACGAAACTTATATGGCCATGGCTTACCAGGAATATTGTTCTGAATGGTAGTATATGATTTGCCTGTAATTGGGTTGGCAGTCTTGTTTGGGGAGGATAAATCTTGAACATAGATTTTATAGTGATCAAAATATCCAGTCTGGATAGCTTCTTTAGCGATAAAATCAACAGCTTCATTACCCTGGATTACACTATGTCCTTGTATCCATGCCTGAACTACATAAATTCCTAAACAATGACCTTGATACAAATGGAATTGATTAATTGTGATAACTGGTGTTTCATTGAAATATGTCAAACATGTCAAATGTGTATTGTAAAAAGTTTCAATAAGAAAAAAAAGCCCTTTTGTTTTTTTAAGGCAAACAATTTCATTAATAGATTTAAAAAACATATATATATATATAGATTTTTTTGAGCCAGGAACATGCTCGGGCGTCCCCAGAATACGCTACAAAATTGTTATCGAAATCTGGTCAGTAGTTTCGGCATGCATAGAGGACAAACATACAAACATTGATTTTTATATATAAAAGATATGAATGTCTTTCATGTATCAGATGTCCATACCGTTGCCACGACGGATACCGGCCCGTCTCGTAGCAGTAAACCACGTTCTATAGAAGTGTGTTCAAGACACCGGGCAAATAGATGTTGTCTAAAGTTTTTTTTTTATAATTTGTTTTAAGCATTTGACCAAAATCTCATGAGACGTTGAATGACGATATTATCTAAGATGGTAAGCATACCAAACCTAGAGCAAGGCTGGCTCTCAAGTCCTGGTAGCATAAAAAGGTGCTTGACGACATATTTTCAAGCTTAGAGTAGTAGTTAGCCAGACGGACTTATAAAAACCCTACCCTCATGCTAACATTTCACAAACAACACGACAAAAACGTGACAACAACAAACAACGACAAAGATTTGAACGTAAGTCAATCGACGTGGAGGCCTGTGAACTGTTAGCACTATGGACAACGGAAGCATTTGCAACTCTTTTGAACCAGACGCATATCCGATAAAACACTGCCGGTTTACAAAAGCCCTAAGCGTGACAAATAGAAGTTTTACATTGAATATAGTGGGGAAGGTAATTTCGAAACCGAATTAGAAATACACGTACCGAATACATAATAACTAGATTAAACATATAAATGGAACATTTACATTTATAACTTAATATGCGTAAACATACGTCTTTTCCATAACTGTTAAGCCGAACAAAGACATAGACCGTGACCGCGTACGATAGTGAGAGTAAAAAATGTGGGCGATCGTTCTACGCACAGCACTTTCGCCATTACCTTTTACACTTGTAATTTATTTTATACCTTAATATACTTGAATAGAGTCTAATACACATCACATTAAATATATACGGATATCCTAACGATTGTTCTAAATAAGACTCAAATGCGATAATAAAAATACGCTTTTAGCACAACACGAAGGCTGTTACACAATTACAATTTATCTATCTATTTTATTATAATTATATGTTTGTAGATTATGTTATATCACGCGATGGCGTAAGTGTTCACTTGTTATACGTAAGGTTGAACCTAATTTAAATCAATGCACTTTCGAAGACCGCAACGTATAGTGGAATGTTAACATCGTTTTGTTATTTTTAAAGTTCTGCCATTTAAACTAATCAGACAATCAGACAGATTTAGACAATCGAAGAATAAAGATCATAGTAATATAAAATATGTTATAATATATAATTAACCGAAGAGTTAAGTAGGACATATTTTAGATAAAAATTACCAGATGCATAAAATTAGCGCAAACAAATAATCTATGATTGAAGTCAAGCCATCTTCAAACATCCGCAAACAGAAATATATAGCTAAATTAGGGCTAATATATAATTAATTATTATGCCTCAATTTCGAATTATTTTTAATACTATGTCAAAGAAGAAGGCAGTATTGATTTTTCTGGAAATTTAGTTACAAAATTTACAGAAAGGGTCACTGTAGATTCGTTTGTCCTTAAGCATAAATTATCTGATCTTATAAGCGATTGGGAAATTATTAAGACTTTATTAGTATATAGGTCTAGCGATTGATCGCAGTACCATCAGATGTTAAACGTTGATATGTCCAAAGAGGGTGATACGCTAATAACAATCCGCACCCTTCTGATGTGTCGTCGTCTGGGTAAATAGTTTATTCGCTACGGATACTGGGGGATGGATGGATGAAGGATTATTTTGCTAATATTGCAAAGTCGCAAATCTAAAAATGTAAATATTGCAAAATCATAATATTAGATGAAACATCGACGCTAAACAATACAGTCAGTTAAGTGAACTCTATTGGTAATCCTTGCATATATCAGGTAACTGTTTAGACACTCAGAGTATTCTAGGATATTACACTTCATGGTTACATTTAATATATAAAATAATAATATTAAAACAAATACTAATAAACAACCAAGAAAACCTAAGTTAAAGTTTGTTCTAAGACTTTCAAAAGTATAGCTACAAACATGTAAATAAAATAATAAACCTAAGTGCAATGACCGATGCCAAAAGTTACAATGGGCGAGCTGGAGTTAATAACTTTCGATAGTAAAACGGGCAATGAACCCTTTTGTTTTGTTCCTGACGTTCCCACTTTCCCTTTCAAATGAAACTGAAATCACCCAAATGTCACCCATTGACACTGTGCAGTGCAGTACATAGACGTGTAGAGGATTGTGTATAGTTTTTGTATTTTTCTAGATAATTAGTTCACATATTAAGCACCTATTTTTTTTAAATTGATTTAGAACGAGAATCGTGTGCAGATTGTCCTGCAGAAATATTGCTAATGTCTAAACAGTTACCTGATATAGACTATCGAAAAGCCTAATAAAAAAGTCAAAAACATATTTGTAATATTAAGTATGCGCGAATTATATATAATCAAAATAGGTACAAAATGTGTAAGATTCAGTTAAGAAAACACAGCTACACGTATTTCTCCAATAAGACGGAAGAGTTACTATCGCTGTATTCCGGTTTGAAATGTGCAGTTAGCAGCACGCAATAGTGAAGGAACTGTTCCAATTTAGTTCTTACGAATACAAACATTTAATTGACTGACTGCAGTTACGATCGTGTAACTTCATATATAACAAAATCAACTTTAATAAAAATGATATAGTTCCTTTATAATACAAATTAAACCTTTTAGACAAAAGGACATGGTAACAACTCTACAATTTATTAAGCTCAATGGTAAGCCATATATATTTACTTAGGTTATTTTTTTAAATAATATTTGCTTATTAATAATCCTCGTTTACCTATAGTACTGCGAGTAAAAGGTATTTAAAAATGGCTTAGAGCATCTAGTTCAGGTATGTATGTATGTAATATTTACGGGAGGAGAAAATCACAGCTTATTTTATGGATTAGTTATATTATGCAACGCTAGCAGAAATATCAGTAAATAGGAAACTATAAGACGATAATGAATATAAAGTACAATACAGAAAAAGACATGACGTTCAATTCCCAGTTTCCAATTATACTATATAAATACTTGCAGAAGATTTTCAAAATTTGCTAAATTAAAGAACTTCTCAAAGAATACGTAAAAACCGCATTTAGCAAATTAAATACGAATCACAAAATCTAAAACTAGCAACGAGTCTATTTAACCTAATACAGTTAGTAGCTCACAAATGGTAGAGAAAGCGTTAACAAAGGCAATTCTTGCACGTATTGATCTTGCAGACTTTTATTGTTATTATTTTTAATCGTTAAATAATTTAAAAAAATCAGTATACAATTCTGCTAATAATTTGGAATTTGTGTCAGTTAATCAGATAATAGTTGTTGATAAAACTCAATGGCTATATATAACAGGACAAGAAGCATCTTTTTTCTCTAAACCGATTACTATAAAAATTTATATGATACCTACTGTTTTTATGGAGCAACAAATATTACTTATATAAGTGGGTATTTGTAATGTAAATCATTATTATTTACATTAATATAATCATGGGAAATACAATTCTGACTTTATATATATTAGAAGAGCGATGAAGCAAATAATCCACACTGGACTTTTGAATTACTATTTTTAAAATACATCTAGAAGCGCTTGTTTACGTTTGCAGCTCTCTTGCTCTCGAACTCGATCATTGTATTAAGACAGAAGTTAAATCAATGCTTACTTACAGTACCTAGACCTCCTTCAATTGTCATACCAACGTGATTTTTATTTGGTTAATCATTCCGATTTCACCGCACCCCAGCAATATAACAATTTTCGCAAATATCCCTACGTCTCTTACTTCCTTCTAACGAAATATCTTTGTATGAAGTTCATTAATCACTTTATATTTTTCGTCATCCCTTCCGCATGTACGTATCTCATCAAATGTTTAACTTATTAGGATATAAGTACCTATTGTGAGCAATAATAGTGGATACAATGAGCTAAGTCGCAGTTAAGGATATAGCGTGATTGTCAACGACACCTTGACCATGATTTGGTCGTTCAATGTCATAATGTTTAAAGGTATAAGTTGCAAAACGTCTTTCATGTAATGAACTGCTTTTTAAACAAGTCTTTGTTTTATTTCCATGATCACTACATTGCTAGAACTTCCAAACGTATCCATTTTCTTTCCTATAAATCATATTTCATCTAGTAGTAGTATACATGATGGTAAATTTGGTGCTAGGGCCTTTTTAAGAGGCAGCTCCCTCTAGATTTAGCGTGTTTACCATCCAAGCCCACATCGCCATTTACCATCAGATGATATTGTGGTCAAGCGCTAAAACCGACAAAGCATAAAAAATGCTACCCGAAAATAACGGCTGTATTCGGTAACAATAGAAATGTTTATGCGTAACACTAAGGCGGGTGTTGCACCTAATGTATTATGGTTACGACCTAAGTGGACACAATTGCTAGATCTTGTCACTCAGTAATAACTTCTAAAAATCATCCACTAAAATGCATTCAACATCTCTCAGGCGCTGGTTTAAAATCAACAAACTTTCCCCGCAGCTTCCCACGCGTTAATGTAGATTTAACCTATCCTTCGGGAAAGTATGATTTTGCTGAAAGGTGAGGTCCTTTTTTGTATCCCTGACACTTTGCATGCAAAATTTCATAATGTTCGGTTGAGTAGTCAAGGAGTAATCAACAAACAAACTCACGTATGCATTTAAAAGATAGGTATAGTAGTTGCAGCTGAATATTACGTTATGCAGTATTCTCTATTATATGTTATATTATATTATACTCGATATTCCCACTCAATGGAGTGACAATTACATAAGAAAATCTAAGATCATTTGCTTATATAATGACTTTCATATAATTTAGCTATTGTAAAAACCTTTTAATATTATCATTATCATAAACTAATAGCCGCCCATAACTTCATCTGCTCTTGTATGTTTATGAATTACGACAATATACATTTTCTTCGGGTAACTAAGAATCTCGGATGGCTGAATTTATTTAAACTTCTTTGTCTTTATACATTACTAGCTGTGCCCGCGACTCCGTCCGTGTAGAATGTAATATAAAAAACAGTGACTAATAAAATCATCCCAATGTATTAAGCCCATTTACTTATCTACTTTTCTCTCGTACTTAAGTCGCGTCGTCATTAAAATTACAATAACTTTTGATAGAGTGAACCGATTTTAATGAAACAAAGACTAAATGTTACTCGAAGATATGCTTTATGATTGTACTGATGCGTGTTCAAACAAACAGACAGACAGACATTTCTAAAAGTGATTAAAATTTCGTTTATTACTTAAATCTTAAAGGTACAGCCATGTTAGATTTACATTCTTATTATACATATAGATAGTTTATATATTATTCGGATGTATAAGCTATATAATTGCAGAGTTTCATCAAAATTTGTACAATAGTTTTGCGTCATAGAGTAACAAAGAACCATCCATACTCATAAATGTTCTCGTACGTAACATTAGGATGGTTAGTAATTAAGCGTGTGCATACTTTGTTCTCATGTGTAATTTTTATACTTCGGAAATAATAATAAATAGCTGGTGGTATCGAAACCTCATTCTCGGAAAATTGATTTAATTTTTGCATACGTAATTGCGTGTTATATCGGAATGAATTTATGAGTTATCTTTTTGTTATGTAATTATTTTATATATCTATTTTTTGACGTGAAACTTCTTTATCGACGTAGGGAGGAATTTTAGAGCATGTAAAAACGTATGTAACGTATTTCGGTTACGCGCCATCTTAATTTCTGTACATTTTTCCGTTACGCGCCATGTTTATTTCTAAAGGTGCGCTCACAATGATCAGATTCCGTTTTTTTTCTTCTGTAAAGTTGTAAATATAGTAGATCATTTTTCGAAAAATGATGTCATAAAGAAGTTTCACTTCTTACGTGTGTACACTCATACACGCACGTATTTTTTTATTACCGCTTATACTAAATGAAAGGACTTCTCAATCTGAAAAGTTCTCTTATCTCCTTGTTAAAGAATGTTCGAAATAGATTCAGCAGTTTTGCAGAATAATTATCAGTCTTTAGTTATCACCAAACCAGTTTTCAATTTGGACAGCATTTATAGTAAAAATAATTCAGCGTTAAATAACAATGTTATTTCATAAATATACGGTATAAAAGAAAAATGAAGTCGAAGGAGCACACAGTTTATACCGATTATTTCGTATCGCAAATCACTATTGTATGACCATAATACGAGTAATATGTATTATTTTATACATTAATTTATTGCAGAAGTTTGTAAGAAACTTGCTTGCCTTTCCTTGAAAACACGGCATCGCCAGATCACGTGACATTATTGCATACAAATTTTGATAACTTTTATGCTATATTCTACTCGCTGCCCGCCTCGGCTACGCACCTGTGTATTTATTAACGAAGAAAATGAGACAAAATCTTCCTATTACTACACTTAATGTGATGTAATAAAATGGCAGCTGAGCAAATGAACGTCAATCTATCAATTCTATCAATATTTCTATTATTTTCTGTCTCACTTACTCATTCTATTTTTTATATGAATATTTTGCAACCCAAATTTTCCACTTTTCCGTGCGACCTTTCAAATATTTTCTTTTAAATGTTATAACTTTGTCCTGACAATTAGAAATATAATTAAAAAATAATTAGTCAAGTGCAGCCGTTAGAAGATGATTCGCTTTACATTCTACATTAGGTCTTTATTTATATAACATAGATTTCTAATCACCCAGTTACAATTATTTATTATCGTTAATAGAGGCACATTTTAAAAACTTTTTTTTAATATAAAAATCTCACTCACCATTTTCGAAATACGTCGATTAAGTAAAAAAAAATCACTGATATTCACAAGTAAATTCACTTTTGGAACAGTCACTCACATTAACTCACAGCACTGTCTGTATCCGGACGCGATTAGCGGGGCCAACTTTGGACGTCTGCAAAAAATAAGAAAAAAAATATATAATAGCGAGTTAGTGAAAGTGCCTGACGCTTTTGGCTGGAAATCATTACAACCTTATCGAACGGTCTCGGTTTGTTGGTAAATAATCAACGTTACAATTTAATTCGTCGCGTTACGTAAAACGTTTTGCAAGTTTCGTTCTCTACGTTTCTTAATGTCACTTTTCAAGGAGCGATTTCAGTAACTCTTAATTTTTTATTTTATAGTTGGCCTTACTAATTTTGTAACCTTGGTGAACGATATAACCCTATAATGAATCAGCGGTGTCAGTTTACGTAAAGAGTGTTTAAAAATTAAGTTTTTATTTTCACATACCGCGGGTCTCGAAAATAGCATTCCTAATATGTGGTCCTCTATGTTTGTTTACCATAGAGAATATGAATAATCGATGCGGCATGTTAAATATATAATCGTTTAGAAGGCGTCAACACGATCTGTTTAAATAACAACTGTCCTGGAAAATTTATGATTTTGAAATTTACACAGGTTTTTAAACATTTACGCCATTATTAATTCAGCTTGCACTTTATTGTATCCTTACATATACTTACGAATTATAAAAGTTATGTATCTGCTTGTATGTCGATTAGTATGCTTTTAACTCGAAAACCACTAAATCAATTTACATTATTGTTTTTTTATGTGTTTATATCACAAGTGTATTTCCTGGATATTCATATTCTCAAAGTCATATTATTAAGTTGTAAAGTTAAAACGAGTACAACATGTAGCTATAATTCCCTTAAATTATTAAATACTAACTAATGTTACACAATAGAGAGTTCGTTGAATAGGAATTATTCAGTATCGAATCGGTAAAAACCTAACGTTTATATTTCTGTGACAAAAAAATATTAAATACTAACTAAAACTAAATCGCGTTGAATAATTAAACATCATAATTAAAATATACATTTTTGAGTAGTAAATATTGTGTTCACAAATGCCACATATATTTATGTATAAAATAAAACGTATAATAAAGTAAAAAATAAATAAACATAAACAATACATTTTTAATTCCCGCGAGAAGAAACGCACTCGGAACCAAATTAAAAAGATATATAATATTACTTTCATAAATTGCATGAAATATTCTATACAAGAGAAGTCGCGGACATTAGTATTAAAAATTAATCTAATCTGCTTTGATGTTAATGCATCTATAAGGTTAATGACCTTTTCCAATGATCTCACCAAAACATGATATTTATATAAGAGTTGTTGCAAAACCTATGCAAATGAATTACGTCATATATTACATGTTTAATATGTCTATCGTGGTCTAAAAACGCAAATTACTACTTTTATAAATGTGGATACGAGGATTGACAAATTTGTAGTTAATTTTTTTTAACAGCTTACATCTTTTTTTTTATTTCTGGCAGATAATCGTTTAGATTATTACTGACATTGTCGAATAGGTAATTATATTACAAATGTCTTGCGATAAAATCAATATAATATATTATGTAGAATGTTATCAACATTACAGAGTCAAAGAAAACAAGATTAAGTATAAAATATAAAAGACACTAAATAACAATCTAAGATCCCGCCAAAAACTCAGCCTACATCTTTATAACGATCCACCATTTTGTAGTGACAATTAAAATATTTTTGGTAAATATTTAACTAAACTCAACTGATCTTCCTTATTCTATACTAGCCTCTGCCTGCGATTTCGTCCGCGTGGAATAGTTACTTTGGGCTAACGCTAATACGCAGCGGAGGCTCTCAAGTGGAAAAAAGCCCGATTTTGAAACATTCTTCATTGTTGCTCCGCTCCTATTGGCGTAATGATATAGCCTATAATCTTCCTCGATAAATGAGCTATATGACACTGAAAGAATTTTTCAAATCGGATCAGTAGTTCTTGAGATTACCCCCAACAATGTCACAACTCTACCTCTATATAATATTATATAGATATAGATTATATAGATATAGATTAGTATTAGTATAGATTAATTCCCTTTTTATTATCTATACCATACTTGGACAGTTGAGATGAATATTCTTAATTGATAGCTTTATTTACTATAATTGTTTTCATTATAAAATGTAGGTCAGCATTTGAAAGTCGAGAATAGTACATACTTGAATAAAGATTTAAAATTCTCGTCAATATTTTAGCTAGCTATAACCGGAGTATTTAAAAAAACGTTTACTGACTAATAAAACTATATATGGTAGGTTTTAAAAAAGGATTTCACATTTTTGCAAGGTTATAATATAAAATGTTATAAGCACAGCGTAGTCTTACGCAGTTATTTCGACATCACGGATCTTGATACGAGTACAAGGAAAGTTATAACCAAAGTGTATACTAGCTGCTGTTAGTATTAAATGTTATTTTAAAAATGTTTATAATACAAACATGAGACAATTATCCCACCTCTATGCTTACCGGTAGAATATTTTGTGGAACCACAGACGTCAAGGAATTTAGAGAGATGATTATATCTGCTTCATTATCCAAGTCATCTCTCACAAACTAAATTTAGATTGGGACCAAACTGACTAAGCGTTAGATTGCATGTAATTAATATTTATCAGGATATTTTGCTTCTTTGTTTACCAATGAAAGATAATTGGTAAGGTAAGGTAAGATATCTGAAGAAAACATTTATTTCGCATTTATTCGAACATTTAATAGAAGCAAAGATTGGTAAAAGTAAAAGTGATGATATTATAATTAGAAAAAAAGAAGATAATCGATAATTCATTCAGATAAGCTAATTAAATTATGGGCACCACTTAGTCGAAGAATATATATACTGTACAAAGTAAGGAAACCAAAAACAAACGTAAAAGCTTAACACAGTCATGATTATTATCATAAAATGAATCCAGAAACAACTCATTCTACAGTTGTAATTAAAATGTAAATACTAACATTACCAACGAGATTAAAAAAGTCTATCGAAATGAGAATATTTCTTGAACATTTTATTTCATACTTAAGTCTTTAATAATCGTGTTTCCAGGAAATCAAGTAAGAAGTTTTACAACTTATTTGATGAAATAAACATAATCTTTCTTACTTAATCTTTAAAGAAGTTAATAAAACTCGTTAATGTAAAATTTGGAAACGACTTTAACCAGACGATTCTTTATAAAATAAGCGAGCGTAAATTTCGCCTGATATTGTTATAATAGTTCCGATCGTTTAATAAGTTATCTTGAGTTTTTACAAATAGGATATATTTAGTAGGTGGTAGAGCCACGCTGAAGCTATTACAAGTTTCAGCATGAATGGGTCGGCTCGCTCGGGGTAGTACCACCCTCTCACAGAAAACCGACGTGAAGTAACAGTGCTTGCATTGTTGCGTTTCGTTCGGTCAGTGAGAGCGCCGGAGAGCCACCTCCCCTCCACTTCCACTTTCCCCTTTCCCTTCACTTCCTCTCCCCCCCCCCACACACAGGCTGGCAACGCACTTGCGACTCCCCTGGTGTTGTAAGTGTCTATGGACGGTGGTGATCACATGCATCAGGTGGCCTACCTGTTCGTTTGCCACCAATGATATAAAAAAAAAAAAAAATTACAAAGTACACACTCTGTACACATAACGAATGGTACACTTCGGGTTAATAGCCAAGTATTATAGATTTGTTACTGAAACACGGTACGGTACCATAGAAGTACCGCTATTGGAACAATATCCTACCACAATGTCGATCCAAAAATGGTAAACTTATCTTTAAACACTCATATAAGCATTATCTATTGTAACTTCAAACTCAGTAATTATTTTGACGTAAAATCTATTCTCGCAGCTGTATTTTAAGCTCTGTATTTATTGGTGTGTATTTATTTTTCTAAATTTATATGTGTTTAGTCTTGAATTTGTAGTTACAGTAGCTATACCTATTTTATGTGAACATCTATGACGTATTATGTATGTCTGTGTTACTTGTTTGTACTTATTAGGTTTGGTGTTTAATTTTTCTAATATTAATTATAACCGACTGAACGTCCGTTTATTATCAAACAGGCTCCCATCGAAAATCAGCGCTGCAGTACTATTGGTGTACTGCACATATTGGCTAAATAGGTTTGCCAATTGTTGGACTTGTTTTTCTTCATTTTTCACATGTATTTAATTTTTTTTTTTGTCTTATTTATTTGTTTAATTTAAGGTAATTGTATGATTTGTTCCAACAATAAACAATTTCTTTCTTTCTTTCTACCGGTGTTGAGGAAGTCGATTTTAATTTCCTGCCATAAAGTTCATTCAAAATTATGTGACATATAAACATTTTACGAATAATTGATAAATGAAATATCGATATATCACCATTATGCATTAAATTTAGAAAGTTATTATAACTTTATAGGTATCTACATAGTGTAAAGATTTTAATATCTATGATACTCAGGAGTACAGAAAGATATAGTGGCACTAGACGCCCAGACGTGTGGAAAAGCCACGTTTACAAGCATGAAAATTACGGCTACTCTGAAATTACTAGAACGTCTTGAGATTTATGTTCATCTCTGTTAAAATCGCGTGATATATCAAGTATAGACATATTGTATACATAACTAGCAATTTCCCAAGGTTTTAAGTAATAATTTTTTAACCTTCTTTGTTGTATATTTACATATAAAAGAATAACTGGTTGACTAATTCACGGAAAAAAGACGGATTTTCATATTAATTTTCATACATTTTTTCACCACCTTATGGGTTTAAATTTCCAAAAATCCTTCCTTAATGCTCACCTACAACGTAAAATAAACCAGCATTTAAATTTGTTGATATCTCAGGGTCAGTTATTCTGTTATAGCACTGGATAACAGTGAAAACATGCATACTGCAAGTGAAGTAACAAATGAAAACCTTAAGTAAACGTAAGCCTGAGCTAGCTGGTGGCATTTCGCTACAATTATTACTCAACAATTCTTCTCTTTCCTATGCTTAATTTTATTACCTCACGATGGAATTCTACGAAATATACGGAATGTAGCTTGACTCGCCTCAATTTAAATAATTCTCACGCCAATTTTTCCGATGCTTGTACCAGTGTGATACGTGATTTATATTATGACTTGTAACATGACTAGTGATATTTGATATATCTCATGCCTACTTTTCCCAAAGGGCAGACTGTGTTTATATTTCAAACGATCTGGTTTCATTACACATCAAATAAGTATTTAACAGAAAAATGAAATAATATTCAAAGAACGAAGCAATAACACCCGTAAATTAAACAACTACTTCCTACATATAAATAAAAGTAAATTTTCAAAAAAAAGTATTAACCGACTTCAATATCAATCAAAAACCCATAAGGCACTAAAAAGCGGAAAATAAATAGTTTATCAAATTTACCAAATTAAATAAAACATATGAATATGTGTGCTACCTAGAGATGTATTGGAAGTCGGTGCCAACCGAAATTTCAAATTTGTTCCAGGTAGAAATGTATTACAGAGACGCGAGAGTGGACTTAAACTTTGTACCTATGATATGATTTTCGGTTCGCACCGACTAAAAACAGAAAATAAAATTTAATAAATTTGGATTAAGAATAGTGTAAATTAGAAATAAATGTATATTTTTGTAAAAAGTGACAAAAAAATGATAAAAGTACTGATATCTGGAGGTGCTGATATTAACAGCGACGCATGTTTTTTTTTTGTTCAAATTTTATTTTCTGTTTTTTAGTTGGATTTTTTATGAAAGCGTGTTTTTTTAACCTATTATTTATTTCTAATAAATAGTGGTGTAATTGAACTTTAAACTTATTAATAGTTTCGACATCTTGAAGTCGACGCGGTAATGTATTCCATAATCGTATGGCAGTTATTGTGAATGTGTTTGAATATAAATTAAATCTGTGCTGAGGTATCTCTAGAGTTTTAGTGTATGCCGAACGAAGATCATGACCGTGAGCCGTTAGGAAAATAAATCGTTCCTGGGGATATTGTGGAGATCTAGGGTCAAATAGAACACCATAAAGAAAATGCAATATTTGAGCGTTTGGACGAGATCTGATATCAAGGCAGTTTAGTTGCGAACGAAATTGAGAAATGTGACCGTACTTACGCAGCCCGAAAATGTAACGAATGCACAAGTTTAGGAGGCGATCGAGTTTATTGAGTAACTCCTCCGTAGGGTCTGGATAAGTTACATAGGCGTAATCAATTATGGGGAGTAATAGCGAGTTGACAAATATTTTCTTGGTCGAAAGTGGTAAAAAATATACTGTTTTGTTTTTCTTCTGTACATAAAATATACTGTTACGATAATAAACAACACAGACGAAATCGCGAGTCGTTAATAAAGCAAGCGAAAGTCTCGTGCCAAAACATATGGTAAAAACTTATTTTTAACCGCAAGATATCCTCGGTGATATGAGTTAACCGGCTGCAAAATTTACGAAGGTAAACACAAAATATCAAGTTATATTTTTATTTAAAGAGTTCAAGGGAAATTTACTCAAGTAGGCATAATTTTATAACCTTGTCTATAATTTAAAATCTTATATTGTAAAAAGGTAGTCTCTGCATGGTTGGGCTGCGATAGCAGATATGTTTACAAGTAGATATTTTTTGTCCCTGGAAGGAACATGTGTTAAAACACGAATCATTCCATCAAACTTTAGATGTAGCAATGAGACTGAATTCGGATAACTCTACAGTATTGTGGGGAAATGATGAGCTAGTTGCTGCAATTACCACCTAACGTGAAATGTAGTACTTTTTATATTATACTAGCAGGCCCGGCAGACGTTGTCCCGCCCTGATAATAAAAAACCTTGTCAAATTATATAGCCATACCTTCTTCATGAAACACTTTATCTACTAGTGAAATCCACATGAAAATCCGTTCAGTAGTTTTTGAACTAATCGCGAATAGACAGACGTGACAGTGGAGATGGTTTTATAGGATGTAGTGATATGGAAACAGATTTTTAGGTCTTAAAAAAGACTATAAAATATTTCTTGATTGTCTCTTTCTTTGATCGACAATATTTTGTATAGCGGGCATCATCTGTGGAACTTATAGATCAGCCATACACAAAGTTTGTTCTACGGAACCCTGGGATTCTGCAAGACCTCTGTTAAAACACAATGAAACGGTATCAACCTAGAAAAACATTTAAGAAATAATACATTCCAGTAGATGCCAACAAATTAATCAATACATAGTTATTTAATACATATTTATGTATTTATTTTCATTCTATGATAATAATAAACGAGGTATTAATAAATACCCTCTAAAATATAAAGAGTTTTTTGTAACAAAACGTAAAATTAGCCTTAGGTATATCTTTATACTAACAACTGACTCAATTAAACTGAAGTTAAGACTAAATCTAGATTTAAGTTTCGGTGCAAATAGTTTTTTGATCTCTCAAACATATACCGTAGGTGTAAGATTAAAAAAAACTACTGTTACGAATAAGCATGATATAGAAAAAAAATCGTTGAAATCTTTTCTTATTTGAGACTAGCAACAGATACTGACTTTATTCATGTTAATTATTACCAATAAAATTTAATAATATTAAAAAACAACCCACACCATTTAACGATAATGTGGACAGACTTTTGGGGGTAGTATAATTTTTTGGAGCGTCTCAGTAGCTTTAGAGATTATGTCCCACAAACATATGAACTATATCTCCTTATCATTTATCTAGTTGTACGATCCGGCTTCGGGTGTACTAATGCAAAAAATGAGACCTAAATCACTTTTTCGTACTCTTTTTGTAAACATTTTTGTTTCGTACAAACTTTTTTTTTTCGACTTGATTACCCTATAGCCTGGTAAGGCCTTCACAACTTCACCGGACTACTAAGGCGAGTGCTTAAGACACTCAGCCGATTTTATATTGACAACTAGCTCAAGGGTGCATGGCACACCTCGGCTTGGGCTGTTCTCTGTGTGTGTGTCTAGTATGTTCCCGACACCCTGGAAACAGGGGCGGTTATGCCTACTGGCAAAGGTGGGCCGCCCCCTGGACTGTACGTCCGCGTATCGGCCGTTGGTGCTGTTGGACGACTCCGGGAAGGTTCTGGAGAGAGTTGTTGCTTTCTGGATCGTCCAGCACCTGAAGGAAGTTGGGCCGAACGCGGTGGATGCGCAATTTGGCTTCCGGGCAGGGCGTTCCATAGTGAACTCTCTGACCCTCCTTAAGTCGCTGTCTATGGAGTCGACCTTGGACATCGCCAACGCCTTCAACAGCCTGCCGCATAGTGTGATATGGGAAGCACTCCGGTATTTTGGAGGGGTATTTGGTCGATAGAGAGGTCGCTTACATAGATGGCGACGGTCGTATGGTCCGGCGATTCACGCGGCGGGGAGTTCCACAGGGGTACTCGGGCCCACTCCTGTGGAACATGGGCTACGACTGGGTGGTCCGCGGCGTACTCCCGTTCGGAGCGTGCATAATTTGTTACGCGGATAACACCCTAGTCATAGCCCGGGGAGGAAATTGGCAGGAGGTGGAGCGTCTGGCCATGATGGCCACAACCCTTGTGGTAGAGCGCATTCGATGTTTGGGCCCCAGAGTGTCCCTCAAGAAAACCGAGGCCCTACTATTTCACGGGCCTCGGCGAGGGCGACCACCTGGGGCCCACATAATGGTGGAGGGTGCCCGAATCAGAGTGGGGACCCAGATGAAGTATCTGGGCCTCACCTTGGATGGGCGCTGATGATTTGAGCCCCATTTTGAGGGGGCTCAGACCGCGAATTGTGGGGCGGCGGCGGCACTGGGTCAGCTACTTCTCAAAATGGGAGGGGCTGAGTGCTGGGTGCCGCCGACTATATATGGGGGTCATACGGGCGATGGCCGTCTAGGGGGCCCCGGTGTGGGCAGACGCTGTCGGTGCCGCTAATGTGCGGACGCTGCGCGCTGCTCAGTGCATATTGTCACTGAGGGCGATCAGGGGGTACTGCACCGTGGCGTCCGCGCGGCGACCTTTGCACTCGCCGGCTTTCTGCCCTGGGAGCTGGAGGCGGGAGTTCTTGCCACCGTGTGCGAGTTTACGGCGGCAAGAAAGAGTATCGGAAAGCCTCCGGCTCCCAGGGAGATTGAGGGCAAGAGAAGGGAGAGCCGGGAGGAGACGATAGGACTATGGAGGTAGGACCTGGCGGACGAGCGGTATGGGCGTTACACTATTGACGCCGTCCACCCGTACCTGCCGGATTGGATAGGGAGACGCTGGGGCTTCCTGTCGTTCAAACTGGTGCAGGTACTCACCGGGCAAGGTTGCTTCGGATGGTACTTACACCATATCGCTGGTAGGGAACCAACCGGTGCATGCCATGAATGCGGCGCTGCGAAGGATACCGCACAGCCCACTCTGTCTGAGTGTGCTACGTGGGAGGAACAGCGCCGCATTCTGGCTGCGGCGGTAGGGTTGAATTTGTCACTGCCGAGTTTGCTTTCGGCTTTGCTCGGCAGCGAAGAGGCGGTGAATGCGATGGCCTCCTTCTGCGAGGACGTCATCTCGCAGAACGAGGCGGGGGAGAGGGTCCTCGAAGATGACCCTCTGAGCGGCCCTCTCCGCCAACAGAGGACCGGACCTGAGGCGAAGGACCGGGGGCCCATCTCTTCATTGCATTGCACAGGTCCAGCGGACGAGGGGAGGCAGCTGCTGTGTAACCAGTCTGTCTCCCTATTAGGACGAAGCCCGGCGGCTACATTCCGCCGGGCGGACCGTTGGAGCGACTATCCAAGGAGAATAACGTAGTTCAATCCCTTGCCGCCCCAGCAATACGATTGGACGGTACACCGTAGGGTTTTAGTCCATGCGTGTCGGGCATAGCCCATCCTCTCCCAGGATGGCGTATCCATAAGGGATTTCCCCACGTTAATAAAAAAAAGAAAAAAGGCTGTTCACTATACCGCGATTTTTTTTTTTCGAACTGATTACACTATGGACCTAGCAAGGTCTAAACAGCGAATCTGACTAGCTAAACTATACTAAGCTATTCATATATGTGTGCGTTTGTTGTTTACATGTATAATGTATAAGCGTTTACATGTATTTCGGATGTTAAAACCAACTAATCGATTAAGTTCGAATAAGGAAAAAAAGAAAACCCTTTCTTGTCTAATGTGTGCACTTATTTGGGGTGATCTGATGTTTGTGTTCATACAAACTTTGTCTTGATGATTACGAACACAACAAAGAAAGAATTAGCCAAATAGGTGCATCCATACATTCACTAATTCATGATTATATTTATTTATGTAAGTAACATAACATACAGAGAGTTCAATTTAACAGTAAGGGTTTTTTTACTTTTGGAATTATACAGAAGCGTGATCTGAGTTTAATAATATAAAACGGAAGGAAATCTACATAATTCAAGGTGTAACTCGGAAGTAGCACGAACACAAAAGGGACAATCGTAAAACCGATTCGATTCCACTTTCCCTAATTATGAAGTTTCCCTTTGACGACCTAACTAGCTGCCACTCTGTCCAGAGCTTATTATTTTAATTGAATAAGTAAGTTACGCTTTCTGCCTAACTCACAAATTAGGAAAGACGATGACGTCATTTGAAAGTGCTCTCATTGCATTAAAAACGAATACATCTCACAAGAACGTTAATTTTTAACTTTAGATTTGTAAACATTATATTCTGTTGGAGTTTTTTAAATATGTATTTTAGATATTTAGATACAGAATTGACATATTGATGTTCAAATGTTTACTTACCTTTTTTTGTCAATTCTGTTGGTTTTGCACAAATTCGTAAAAAAAACCATCTCTCCCAACCCAGTTCTTCTACCGTAAAAAGTTGTGAGATCATATAGTGACCATATAAATATTAAAAATCTTTTACGTTTTAAATAAAAGAGATTGACTAGGCCATCACGTGAAAACACATTGTATCTCACAAGTAATACATATTATCATTACATAGTATAAAACAGAGTCCCCTAGCGCGTCTGTCTGTCTGTCTGTTCACGATAAACTCAAAAACTACTGAACGAATCTCCATGCGGTTTTTGCCAGTGGATAAAGTGATTCACTCGGAACGTTTTAGTATATAATTTGTCTACGATTTTTTTGTAATTAGGGCGGGACAACGTCTGTCGGGCCCGCTAGTATTAAATAAGACGGTTTAGTGCGATTGCCAAGTCAATCTATTTTATGTAAAACATAAAAGATTTTTAATATTGATATGGTCACTATAAGATGTTGTTAAGTTAGCTAATTATGTAATAACTTACGACAGAAGGTCCTTTAAGTGGGGACTTAATAAAGTAACCGACTTGGTATTATATGGATCTCACAACTTTTTACGGTAGAAGAACTAAGTTGCGAGACTTGGTTTTTTTTACAAGTTTACTTCCTTCTACTTCTTGAATACAAACAACATATCTACACCTATTATTCCATTATATTATACATACAGGTACACTGATTAATAAAGCAGTTAGGGTATCTAGAAATGTGGACCGAAATTACAAAATATTTTAATTTTTCTTTGATTTATACATTAAACGCCAATTGTATTCTAAATTTGAAGCTTCTATGTCTGCTAAAAGTGCTTTAGAATCTTGATGATCAGTAAGTCAGTGAGTGAGTGACAAAATTAAGAAATTTTGACTAGTTATAATTCTTAAACTACTAGCTCAAATTGAATGACATTTGAAATATACCTTGTTTATAAAATGCCTGCTTGGTTACTCTAAATTCAGGCTTCTAATTATATCCACAACGAAGTTATAGGTGGTCAAAAATGGCGTGAACTGCTTTGAGAAAAGGATAATACGGCCGTGCCGCTTTTTGCTCGACTTGGCGGGAACACTACCGTGCAGAAAGGAAGAGGCACAAAGTAAGAGAGGGGTGATCGCAATTTGATAAGAATCACTTCTCTTTCCCGTGACGCGTTGCATGAGAATTATATAAAAAGACACCAAGATTTGTCAGTTATCATTTAGATGCAAGTCAGAGAGTCGCGGTAATGTCAAAGTCTCCGTTAAATGCCTTGAAGTTAATGATCACAGGCTTCACAAAATTATCGAACGATTTGATAGCAGGAGTCTGCATCAAGCCCAAAAGATCCATTACCATCGTATTTCATGACGTGGTCGTATGATCAACTCAAGATTTGCTTTCATTTTCTTCGTTGGTAATGTTGGTACACTCATGTGAAGCTGGACATGTAGCTAGTAAGATTTAAAACTGAGAGTGAACAAACACACAATAATTAAAACACTAGAAATCAATCTACGAAACTCTACCAGACCAGACGAACAATTGACTAGTTCTAAATCTAGTTAACATTAAGAATCATAACTGCTAACACCTTGACATTATTCACCCAGTAAAATCGTGAACACCGATAGTTCTTGAAGTATACAAATTGGAAAAGAGATTTTACACAACAATATGAGGTCCCATTGTTATAATTTGCAACTATTTTAATCGTAAAGTGAGCGTGCGCTTGTCGTAACAATGCTACGTTTTGCGCTTTCCCATTCAAATCACGTCATCATAAGAATGAGCGGTATAAAATATACTTTCAAATAACAAAAAAGATAAAATAACTCATGTCCGTGTCATTTTATTCTCAAGTATCCGCTGTTTATAAAGGACGCCACAACTTTATTATTTGAAACACTTTGAAAGAAACTCTTTGAATACCTTTTTAAGTTTTTTTAAATTCATTATATACCCACAAATAATACATAACTAGAATGAGATGAAAGTGAGCGATTAAATTGTGCCTATGATACTTTATGTACTTACTAGCTGTGCCCGCAACTCTGTCCGCGTGGAACCTAAAAAACCTAAAACAGTGACTAATAAAATAATGTGAAATTATAAAGTTCATTTACTTATCTACTTTTCTCTCGTACTTAAGTAGCGTCGTCATTAAAAATACAATAACTGTTGATAAAGTGAACACATTTTAATAAAACCCAGATTAAATGTAACTCGGGGATATGCTTTATGATTTTCTTGGTGAGGTTTTATTTCCCCACGTTAAAAAAAAATGATTAGTCAGAATTAAAAAAATCTTTCAGTGTTAGATCGATCATTTATCGAGGAAGGCTATAATATCATCACGCTAAGATAGGAGCGGAGCACCAGTGAAGAATGTTCCAAAATCGTGTTTTTTTTCCTTTTGAACGCCTTCCTCTGTGTGTAATTAGCCCAAAGCAACTATTCCAGGCGGATGAAGGACAAATAACAACAATTATCAAAAGCAAAAGCAAAAAAATAACACAATTATCTGCAGAATTTTTATTTTCAGCAACAGAGTCATCCTTCACTGTGATATTGCGATTATCTGTACCAACAAATATGGTTCTTTTCAAAAACCGAATCTAGTAGAATCATCGAACCTTTGAATTACTTAAACTTTGAATTCCAGAGCGAGTAATGCATCTTAGAACTATTACAATGTAAGTAACAATTTACCAACGACCAAAGCATAGAATTTATATTGATGTAATAAATATTTACGTGATACAGAGTAACTAGGTTATAATGATATTGCAGGAGTTGCGTTTCAGATATTTTAGAATACTCCACGGTGAAGAAATAATGAGGTGTTTTGTAATAGTCGTAAAGGGTTGTGTCCTTTTGTGCAAAGCATGCAATGTGTCAACAAACTGAAGTCAATATTTTTAAGTTTAGTACAAAATTTTAATTGATTTGTTATTAAAAACCATAGAGGTCGTTATAGGAGCAGACAACATGGACATTAATCCGGAGCGTAAAAATTAGGGGGTCATATGTTAACTGTCAGTCTACGAGAAGTTGTACGTCAATAGTTTTGATAATATTATAATTTAATGTAGAAATTATATTCGTGCTCCGAAATTTATCTTTTTATTCAGGGCGATTTAACTGCTACGGTAATTTGATCCTTAATGAGTGCAACCTTTGATTATAAGTTGAATAAAATTACATAACTAACTGGTGTAAGTGTCGATTTACCCTTTCTGAAGAAAATAGTCAACAGTATGTCGAAATATAAATTAGAATTAGAGTAAGCCACAGCCATTAATTCCTATGTAGAGCTACTAGTAAAAATAAAGCATAAGATGAATAAATATGAATTGTACAAATTTAGAAAACGGTAAACTAGATCCGATCTATAATTTGCCAATTGATAAAATGGAATTATATCGACAGGTATTATTGTATATGCGAGTTTATTTGATTATTACGTAGGACTTAACTACTCACTTAACACTTGACACTCACTCACTTTTACACGCACACTGATAATAACTACAGACACACTCTAACATGTAATTGGTTTTTATTTAATTTTACACCGTTCTTTTGTTTCCTTTTTCTTTAATTGTCTTAAAATTAAATTTCCTTCAAAAGTTTTAAATTAATACGCGTCACCATCAATTAAGTCAATCTGTAATCAGGTATTAAGGCTTTCATGAGACAGGCATTGCCTAATTTGCGGCCATAGTTAAAACCAATATTTTGTAAAGGATTTTAGAGATAAAAGTATTTGTATTTGAATATTTTACAACTTTGGGTAAAATCAAAACAATAAAAGACGATAAGATTATTAAAAAAAAGTCGAAGCAGTAAAAAGGAATGCCGACAGAAGTGAAATCTCAAAACAATGGAATTTAAACTGTGTTCGTTTATGAATTTTTAAATTAATCATAGTATGAATGATTAAAATTGGAATAATAATAATTCAAATCAAATATCTCTTTCACATCTATTCGCACTTCGAATAGCAACTGTATACTTTTTTATACAGTTATTTATTAATAATTCACAATTCATTAAACATATGATGGGGTGCACAATCTCAATTCAAAATGTCAATATTAGATAGAAGCAGCTTATGTAATTCTTTTTATTTAAATTTTGGTTTAATCCCTCAACCTATTGATTTAATGCTTACGGTAAATAAAAATTACATTCTAATAAACTGTTTAGTTTGTAATCGGACGAGCTTGATGAATATTTTCAGTAGGCAGAAAGTTTTTTTTAATTTGTCAAAATTTGATGGTTACGCTTTTAGCTCCATTTGATTCTATACCCCTCATATATTGGCCCCTATACAACGCGTCGCTAGTCTGATGCAAGCCGCGCAAGCGCAATACGGTCGTTCACGTTTGCTAGCATGTCATCACGCGAAATTATAAATTTATCTCCTGCCAAAAAACGTCAACGTGTCTAAAAAAGTTTCTGTTTTCATCACATATTTATTTATTTTTCTAACACGAATCGTATTATTGAGAAAATCACGTCAGTTCGAATTCCAATCGTCGCGGGGCAAACGTTGCGCGGTTTACGCACAATAATTCACACAATATTATAACGTAATCGAAAGCGGTGTTAGTATGTCACACGATGTTTACTATGATTTGTTTAACCTTTACCTAACAGACAGATTTTTATGTACCTACTGTCAAACGTTTACGCCTCGTCTATTTGTATCAACTACTATTTAGACTGATTTATGTAATAACTATTGCTCGCTGCTTCGCTCGGTTTATAGATTTAAAAAATAAAATAAATCACATGTTACTCGCTGATATTGTAGCTTTCTGTATGTGGAAGAATTTTTAAAATCTGTTGAGTATTTTTTGAGTTTATGCGTCACAAAGAAAAATAACATTTTGTAGGTGGTAGAGCCACGCTGAAGCTATTAATGGCTTCAGCATGAATGGGTCGGCTCGCCCGGGGTACTACCACCCACCCACAGAAAATCGACGTAAAGTAAGAGTGCTTGCATTGTTGTGTTTTGTTCGGTTAGTGAGAGTGCCGGAGGCCCACCTTCCCCTCCTTTTCCATTCCCCTCCCCCCATACACAGGCTGGCAACGCTCTTGATACTCCCCTGGTGTTGCTAGTGTCTATGGATGGCGATGATCACTTAACGTCAGGTGACCCGCTTATTCGTTTGCCTCCTATAATATAAAAAAAATCTTTTCTCTTTATAATACTATTAAAGATAAATGGTTACTGGATTTTGGTATACATATATCTATGATTAAAATGAATCAGTACGTGGAATAGTCCGAAAGGAAAACAATACAGAGGAAAACCCCATAGAAGATCGCTGGGCAACGCAAGGACAGCGAGCCCAAACTGGTTAAAAGTGGCCCAAGATAGGGATCAGTGGACTTCTTATGAAGAGGTCATCACCCGAGGAGGGATTCTTTCAAACAAATAAATAAACAAGAAAAAGTAGATTTAGCATAGTTATACGACTTTTGAAAGCACTGCTATTAACTTTGCAAGAATATAAGGCTTTTTTATTTATTTATATTTATTTATGATTGATAAACCCTAACACCGTTTACACCACAAAAGTTGGTTCACCCAAACGTTTTATTCTCGGACAGCTTTTCTACTATTCACTTTATTATAACCTGCTTCTAGGTGCCGTTGCAGCGCATCGAGTTCTACACTATTCAAGCGATCACCATGAAATTTGGCAAGTATAGATATTCGAATATGGCGATTAATTATGCAATATCAATAATATAACTCACTGTATATTTAAAATATTTGCTAATAGATGGCGCCCTATCGTATTTGTAAATTTTGCTGTACCACGCTGTCAAAAGTCTATTTGAAAAATAACGAACGTGTGTGTGTTGATAAACTCTAGTGAGGTGGTAAATAAATCACATATAATTATCTTCGCCTTGGTATCTTCACCCTAGGCAAAGTAAATTTAAACAACAGCAAATAATAATAGAAATCTTTAAAACAATTGCCGAATTTGTGTAATCTCATAACTTCAAAATGGTGGCATCTATTTGATTATTTTTTTCTTGTTGTGTTTATAATTATCCATACAAAGGTGTATGATAGAAAATATTTGAAGAATCGTGGAATAACAGTGGAAAATTTGGGTTAAAAAAATATCGATATAAAAAGTGAGTGAGTGCGTGAGACAGAACACTACTCCGTTCAAAGATATTTAAAAATATTGATAAAAGTGACTCATTGAATGCTAAATCTAGATGGAGCTGGTTCTCAAGGACAACTGCACTATGCTGGCAGCTGCCAAAACACATCAACGGGTGGTTGGCGACAGATTTTTAACTTAAGGGTGGTAGCTAGTCAAACGGACTTAGAAAAAACTCTACCGCGATGTTATGGATTCATTACGATATTTTCTTTGAGCGGAAGCACCCACTCAGTTGCAGGGATTCGATTATACGTTCATCGACACTGTGTCCTAAAAGCTATTAGCTAAGTCATCATCGATTTATCATTTTATTTATTACATGGTCATTCTATTAAGGGAAGATTTGTCCGTCAGTACTCCCACGCTAAGAGGAGACGCGCAACTAGTAATTTATAAAATTAATCACAAGAGTCACATGGGAGTAATGTTTAAAATGACGTAACCTGAGTGTGTAACCAAGTTAGCATATAGGTTTTCTTAGAAATCTAATATAAGTGTAACCGGAGCCAGTTCCTTGTAGAACCGGCTCCTTTATGTCGTTTCCTACAATCTGTGGGGTAGTGGTGTCACTACGTAATCCTAGGGCAATCATCGTATTAACAGGTTCTTACGTAAACATCGACTAGACTTCATTAGGTTCTCGTTAAGTGAGACATGTTCGGTAATGATGTAAAGATTTATGAGTTTCCGAGATACCAAACAGTTCAGCATGTCTGTACACGAAAGGATTGCTACCATCATACGTAGGTTATCGTATTTTAGGGTTAGCCAATGTAGTTACAGAGAGAATATCTTGACAGAGACAACTTTCTACGAAGTGTAGACCTCTTGGCCGTTGTTGTTACCTGTACTTACCATTCAAAACAGTGGCGTCACTTTACATACATACAATACATTCTTCATAATTTGATGTATATTCGCAAAAGATTAAATAAACTGGATTTAGTAAAAAACCGGCATAATTTAAATTCTAGAAACAATGACAAATTGATCATCCCACGTTTTAGGCTCACCAAGACCATACGCAATTTATTAGGTAATAATAGTATTTTATAATGAACTCCCATAATACATGGATGGTAAGTTCAAGCACCATGTAAAGAGGGGTTTTATGGATAATTAAGCGAGGATATGTATGATGAATCTTATAGGGTGAATCAATATGCTAACGATGGTGATATCCGGAAATGACGACTCTCTCTGTGTATCCGCCAAAAACAAATATTACAGTAATTTTATTTAATATAACATTATTAAGTGGTAAGAAACTACGAATTGTACAGACGCTACGCGTTCAATAATGTGTCGTGAAGGAATGGGGCAAGTGGTATGGTGCGCATTCACAGGAAAAGTAAGGAAAATTGTTTACAAAGAAATTTTGTTAGCAAAGTTTTATTTGATTGTTTTTTTTTCGTTGTTTCCTGTGTACGTAAAATATAGTGTGAACGTAGATGAAGTTGGGGGTATCAGTTAGTTATAAACAACGATAATTTCTGTTATAATACAACTTGTACTTAATCTAGGATTTAGGTCCTCGGTCAAGTATTTAACCAGTTTTACAAAATGGAGGTCATGGCTTGCATTACGGTCTGGTCAAACCAATTTATGTAATTATTGTTTACCATATAAGTTACAATAAATGTATCTAATCCTTGAGAACCTTCCAGCAACATAATATCTATTAACTTGATAAGTTATTTTATTTTGAAATTCCTTAAGTTGCCTAATGATTTTAACTTACGCAAAGAGAGATAAGTAAATGTTATATATAAAGTAAGAATCTCAGACAACAGCATACGAAATACATTAATATGAATTCATATAGTATGTAAATCGTGATCTTATATTTTTGAGTAGCTACTCGTCCCGGCTTCACTCGAAAATGAAGAAAATGAAACCAAATCTCTGAGCAATTGAACATCAATCTGTCAATATTCTTAAACATTTGCCTACTGTTATATGTGTCACACACACGCTGGTAAGGAACCACGTAAGGTTATAGGAGTAAAACTGGATGGACAACCGAAGTCGCAAAACAAATTTTCAGTCTTGGTTCTACTAATTTTCAAACCAACATTCCCCAGTTTATCCCAGCTTACTCTACACCTCGACAGCATCTTCTCCGAGAAGAAGAAAATCTTCAGCAAACAGCATACACCCAAGTGTATTCTCGAGGTATCTTTTTTTTCTGCAGACCTTTGTGTCAGGTATTTGTATCTACTCTATATAGTCTATGTATAGTATCTATGGATACTTGTCATGTCTACCGAGACACGAAATAAAGTCACGTATATTCCTTCATTCATTAAATACGTCTGACCACCCAAAAACATTACATCTCGGTCAGCACCTATTTTCCGCTTTCGTTTATTTTATTAGTTCTGTCGAAAATGGTTGTAATGACGAATGAGCAACTGTTGTTATTATTTTACTTAACTATTTTACTACTTCAAGGTATCTTCTGTCTCACTAATTCACTTTTTTATATGGAGATTTTTTTAAACAAAATTTTCCATTTCCCTACATTTCCCTACCTTCAAACATTTCTTTTACGTGTACACATGCGTGGCCATTGATTTTTATTTATATTGGTATAATAGATACCTTTCGCAGATTAAGTTACTTATGTTAATAACTTTGTAAACAATAATTGTGTTGATCCCGTTTCGTTAAGTCGGTGTTAAAACCGGATTCGGAAATCCCTTTCAATTTTCAAGAACGCGTCAAACGTAACGTAAAGCAGGTTAACGTGTTAACAGAAGTTCAAAGTTACTTTATATAGTTGTTATATAATTCTTTTGAGACATTGTAAAGCTAAATCAGTAATACATAAAAATATTTTTGGTACCGAATCATCGCTATTATTGCGTGAATAGGTAATTTCTTTTATTGTTGAACCGTGTTACACAATTCAATAGTAGAGTTAAAAAAGAATGCATAAAATTCAGTACACGTAACAGAAGTGACACTTTAATTAATCAATTATAGACCTTGTCTTTTTTTCTAATTTACTCTTCTCTTTTTCTTGAATTATTGCCTTGACTTACTTGATTCTATCTTTATATTCTACAGCAAAGTTATTTATTTATCTCTTCGGTCAACTATACTCTAGCAGAGGAAAGTAGCGTCAAAAATATTGCAGTAAAATCCTTGGAATTTTACTCTCATCGCGTTGAAAAGAAGTTTCACTTTCGTAAATTTTTCGTCACGTTTCGATAAAAATCGGTAAGTAGATATTACAAAATTTTGAAATTCAATACAATTTAAATTATTAAATAAGTTAGTTTACTTAGGTATTTAATAATTTCATCACATAATGAAAATAATGTTTTGTTTACAATATTTAGCCTTTATTTCACGTAGAAATTATTAATTAGTATATATTTTCTTATAATAGAATAGATATCAACAAGCAAAGATCAAAATGACATCTACCAAATTTGACAGTGGTTGAGTAAAAATTTGTAGCTAAAATTCTTGATCCTTAATTTTTGTTTTTTTGTCTCGATACGAACAATTACCGAATTCGGTCCTTCATTATAAAATTATTGAATACCAACTGTGCCATTGTGTAATCTAGTATTAATACGTTACTTGTAATAGATATTACTGTAAATTATAATGTCTGTTTGTTGAGATATTTTTGATACAATAGCTGATGTAAGTTTTAAATAATCATATTTAGCCTGTATCAATATTTGTGAAGTTCAGTAATTTTTTTTTGGTTTTAAAATTGGTGAAAGATTTTATTGCTGTTTATTTAATTAATTTAATGATTAATGAGATCTTTTTATCATATTATATATTTTTACAATTATAATTATTGCATTATAATAATAACAAAATTCAGCGTGCTATGCTTATATTTATACCAGCAAATAAGACTTAGAAATTGAAAGAAACGTTATTTGTGACTTATTTTGTTAAGAGGAAAATATTGAAATTAATAAGCAATTTAAAAAATATATATTCTCGAATAATGTTGTTACTAATTAAAGTATCTGTGATTCCTAGGAAGTCTGAAATATCGAAATATAAACAGAGTATAGGAATAGGAGGAGAAGGACGTTATACGTCTTTGAAAATTTAATATGTACTGTGATACACTTCTACAAGTTGGACTTGTAAACAACTAAAAGTTCAACCATATTTAGTTGTGTATGATATTTTAAAACTGACATTAATATGATTATCTAGCTGTTCCCGCGAATTCGTTCGCGTGGAATAGTTACTTTGGGCTAACGCTAACACATAGCGAACGTTCTCAAAAGGAAAAACATGCGATTTCAAAACATTCTTTATTGGTGCTCCACTTCTATTGGTCTTATCGTCTGATATATATAGCCTCCCTCGATAAATAAGCTGTCTAACACTGAAAGAGTTTTTCAAATCGCACCTGTAGTTTCTGAGCAACAATCAAACAAATTCTCCACCTATAAAATATTAGTATAAATTATAGAATATTTATTTCATCACTTTACGTTAAATACTAGAATGCGTTTCCTAATTACATAACCAATTCACCGGACAATAAAATCATAGACTATATAAGCAAGCCTTATTCTCGAAAGATTCTGATAGTGATATCTAGACCTGATATTGTCTTTATATATCCGAGAAATATTATAATGTACCGTTGTAAACAATAGTTATACAGTAAAAAAATCCATAAGGTAAGCCTGATCAAATCTGCTCGCTCGAATGCATGTTATCTATAACCAGTAAATTTTCCGAACCTATAGTGATGTTTTAATATTTATAAATGTTTTTCCAATGCCTAAATTAAGTAAATAATATTTAAAATTGATACCTATTTAAATTCACGTTTATTTAAAATATACTTTAACATTAAGCATGTAGATCTGTTTTCGTTATTATTCTTTATTCAAACTTATTACAGACAATAGACAATAGACAATAGAAACATGACTTAAATACCCATTAGATAAGTTCACGTATGATTTGACCTTTAATATATTTTTATCTAGGATAAGTTTAAAATAAGATAATACACGGACATACATGAGAACTGACTTTGTTTTATAATATTTATAGACAAGTATGCGAATGGTAATAAAGTTGCTATAATAGGCATTGAAACTTGAAAGTTGCAACAAATATGACAAAGATGTCGGTCACCCGGTTTTGTTAAAATTTCTATATTTCGATTAAAATACTTAATTAATAAACAGTTATCGGTTGTTTACTAACCAATTATCTGTGCTGTTGTAAAAACTACGAAATATGTAAACTGGTTTGTGGGTTAAAATTGGAATTCAACGGTAAATTAGTTTTAACACAAGTTCTTTAAATGGTTACGAGAGCTAAATGTTTTTTTATTAATGTCTATCCACTAAAAGAGGAGTATTTTTAATCACACTACACTTTTGTTATCAAGAAATACGTATTTCTATTATTTACACATTATTGCGCTTAAATGGTTCTTATTTATTTTGTATTTTAGTAAAACTTACTAAATATTAATTTTAATGTTGTTATTTTTTGTTAACTATTATTTATTAAATATTCTGATAACTTCAAAAAAAGTAACTCACCGGAATTTATTCATTACAAATTCTGTTGGATTACTAAACATTTTAACACATATATATACATTATTAAAGTTATAACTTTTAATATTATATATCTAATTTAGGATATTACATAATGTTAGGTTTAAAGGACCTATATCCAGTGGTTTTAATAAATTAAAAAAAAACTCACCGGATCAAGATCCAAATACGCGCGCGGTTAATATAAGCGAAACGAATTCGAAATTTAAAATCGATCGATCATGCGCGCCACTCACGCGCTTTGCCGCAACTGACAATACCCTACCACGCTTCCTTCTCTCACCATACGTTTTAACATGAGCACTTATGTAATATCATCATATTCCTTATTAATACAACGATAAGATCTAAATGTGAACGTGTATTGCTTGATACACAGAACAAGTCGGTAATGTCTCTCGGTCAGTAGGTTCGAGTTCCTGGTTGTTGCATTTTTTTGTATCTCATCTCGTACGATTGTTTCGACGACTTATTGTAACGTTCTAACATTCGGGATATTGTTTAACTTTATAGTTATTGATTAAGGCGATATTAAAAAATGTATATAAATTAATTAGAAGTATAAAAAATATTTCTGAAATGATACGGTAGATCATTGTTAATTTGACGCATATTGTGAATTATTCATAGCCGCTTAGTTTGTTTTTTATTCTTAATAATAAACAACATATTTTTATAAGAACTACCATTTTTCTATTATATACCATTTTTTCTTTTCTAAAGTTGTGTAATGTAAGTAAACTTAACCTAAGTGAAAATACTGCAATATCCAAATAAAACATTTTCAGTTCAGTCAATAAAATTTAGCAACAATTCACGTCACGTAATTTGTGCGCATTAACAAACTTAAGTAAATGAGTCGCTTACATTTCAAAATATGCTAATTTCAAGTTTAGCCGTTCCTAATACTTTCCGTTATTTTCCAAGATCGTCAAATTTATTGCATGTAAATTATGTAGATAAATAAAAAAAAAACAAAAACCCTTATGAAATTTGAACTTCGTTCTCGGTGTATAAAAATGGAAATCTTAAAAAAATTAAACATGTTATATGGACGATTAAAATTGGATTTAGTTCATTTTGAAATGTAACTACTCAAATATTGACTATTTTAAATGCTTACCTCGTGGATCCATTACATATGCATAGCTGTAAGTAAGTTTTCACACTCATTCTTCCTTGTAATATAGAATGTTTTCTTTACTAGCGACTTGCCCCAACTTCGCACGCGTGTTAAATAGATATCCATTTTAATGAAATACTGTTAAGGGTAGTTTTGATCTACATGATATGTACAACGTATGTAAAATAGTTACTGTGGGTTATCCTTTAGAGATAAATATATACCATCGCGGACTTTTTATCGATGTTTTTAAGATATACAATTCCGTAGTACATTAATTAGATCTATCTCGTAAGATTTAGCCAGCGTTTGCGATTAAAGCGCACAAAAATATGTTTATTACGACATCGCATTACAAAACTTTGAATTTTTCGGCTTTTATTTATATATATATATATATAAGAGATTCCCACCTATATATTGACTCATCACGATATCTCTGGAACCATAAGGCGTAGCGACTTGAAATATGGTAGGAATATTCCTTTCGCCGAGTAGAGGTCAGCTAAGAACGGATTTTACGAAATTCCACCCACAAGGGGGGTTGCGGGGGGGTAATCAGGGCGGGACAACGTCAGCCGGGCCCGCTAGTGTAATATAATTTCTATATATAATTTAAAAGATCTAAGGGAACAGACAGCGGAAGCGACTTCATTTTATAATATGTAAAAATACTTGTTTCCTTAGAATTAAACATTGACGAATTCGATCATATATATCACAGTTCCATTTAGATGGTGTACTAAACAATCTTTTCCAAATATACTTATCATCACTATCGATGACGCTGAGAAAAGCACAGAAACTTGGTTATAAGATAAACCAAACAGATAAATCAATACTTTTTAGTTTTTACCGTAATGTTACAGTACCAGAATTGGCCCCCCTCGGCAGCGGCTCAAACCTAGGCCCGTTCCCTCGGCGTGGAGCCCATGAGTGCGCTGCTCGCGCGATACAGTGATACAAAATCTTACATCACTGCGACAATATTACACATGTCACCTTCACACACGTGCACGCATACACGCTTACACATACAAGCGGAAGAGTTTTATTTTATTTCCCTTAACTGAAAGAGTTTAGAAAATTATCCGATACGAAATACATGTAAGAGTTGTTGAGGTATGTATGCTTGGTACACATATGTTTCAACAACTCATATGTATGAATAGTTAGCTTAGGTAGTTCGTGAATTGCATGTATCAGGCAACAGCCCAAACCGAGGTGTGCCGTGTACCCTTGAGCTAGTTGTCAAATAAAATCGGCCGAGTGCCTTAAACGCTCGTTTTAGTAGTCCGGTGAAGCTGTTAAGACCTTGCTAGGTGAATAGCGTAGTCAGTTCGTAAAAAAAAACCGCAATGTTACCTGCTCTTAAATGACAGTGTGATGTAAGACGGTAAACACGCTAAATCTAGATGGAAACTGGCTCTCAAATGTAGCTGTAGGATCACACCTATAAACTTGGCTATAGATTATCAACTTGAGGGTGGTAGCCAGCCAAGCGAACTTAGAAAAAGCTTTACCACCATGCTGTGATTTTATCATAATATTTTTATTCAACAAAATCTCCAACTCTTTCTCCAGAATCATAACTTATGTCGAGCAACGCAGTCTCCGAACATACTGACCACTGTGCCATAATCAAATGACGCTTTTCGATCTAAACAACTCTGAGAACTAATCACAATCACATAAAGGATTGGTTATCAAGTTTGTTGATAACGAAGAATATATAAATTCAAACAAATGAATAAACAATGTCATAATATTGAGTAAAATACAAACGGGAGCTCACAACTATTGTTACATTAAACACAAAGTGTCGATGCGGTCAGGGATGCCAATAAACACTTCGTAGATACTGTCACTATTTATTAGGGCAGAGCTTCGCCTTACAAAATAGTGCATAGATATCGCCGACATCTTGCCTTTTAAAGGCCGATCTATGTAAGTCAAATCAATTACTATTTACACATAATTCCGCAAAATAACTTTATGTGACACACGAATAATGATAACCAACAAACTAATAATCGATTCTATATAATAATATCAATTCTTATTTTTGTCTTATTGAAATCTATATAATTATAACAATTCTTATTTATGTATCTTAATATGGTGGCGCTAGTATCAATGTGTATCTCTAATATGGTGGCGTTAATGTCAATGTTCCGGTCGTGTCTTGCTTCCTGAATGTGATGTAGTGGCACCAGAGGTGGATGATAACACTATTATAAACAGGCATGTATTATTTTGTGAATATATTAGGTTTCGTAACAATAAATTAACTGTACCCGCAACTCCATGCGTTTCTTTACTTGTATTAAAACCTTGTAGTATTTTAATTGGTGATATGAAAAAAAAGTTTGTGTCCTCCACTAACTCGAATGTGAGCTACGTAAAGCATCCGGGTTGTAATTGAATAAGTGGGGCAGATGGTGGGTTATTTCCGACTCGCATAAAACCCGACGGTGTACTGTCCGCCGCATGGTAGGGACGGCCAGGGACCAATCTAGCTTTCTCCTGAGAACCACCCCTGCGGCAGTCTGGCAAAGGTGGTCGCCAGGCTCCGTCATTATAGGGAAGCAGGCTGGATACACAGCCAGCCACCTCCCCTCGTCAGCCAAACCTGCGTAATGAGGCTCAGGCTTGGCTACGGTAGCGGGAGCAGGCGAGCGTTCCGCCTCCCCCTTTATTCTTGCCCTCCCTCGCAGAAGGATGCCACCGCATTCCACACTTCCTCGCTGCCGAACATGTCCGAGACCACGCTCGGCGGTGAGAAATCTTCTCCTACCGCCGCAGCCAGAGCGCGGCGTTGCTCCTCTCACACAGTACATTCGGACTGTGTGTGTGTACATACATACGTACATACGCGGTCTCCGCCTCAGCGCCACACTCGTAGTATACGGCGGTGGGCTCCCTGTGCGCGATGCGGTGCAGGTACCATCCAAAACATCCATGTCCGTTGAGTACCTGCACCAGACGATACGTCAGGGTACCCCCACCCTCTCCCAATACATTCAGGCAGGACCGGGCGGATGACGTCAATGGTGTATCTGCCATACTGCACGTCCGTCAGGTCCTGCCTCCACCTCTGGAATTTGTTCCGCCAGACCCTTTCTCTCAACCCCTCTATTTCCCTGGGAGCTGGAAGTTCTCCACGGTACTTCTTAGCCGCCATATAGTTATATACGGCGGCAAGAACTTCCGCCCCCTGTTCCCGGCGAGCACCAAGGCTGCCGCCGAGGATACCGTTCGGTATCCTTGTATCGCCTTCAGCACCACCGTACGCTGCGGCACTTCGCAACACACGAACGTTCGTAGCACTGAGGGCGTCCACCCACAACGGTGCCTCGTAGACGGCCATGGCCCGCACGACTCCCATGTAAAGACGGCGGCAGTCACCGCCAGATCCCTACGTATTTGGGAGGAGACGACCGTTTCGTTAGCTATTAAAGTTAATTAAATAAAGCTTCTTTGTGGTTGGTACCGTAACGTAATGTATTACCTAGTTTTGCAACTACGTCCAAGTTATTTGTGAAAGCTACATGAAAATTCATCTAATAATTTTAGATATCAGCGCTTTCAAACAGAAAGTTTTAAAATTATTGTTATATCCTGTTACACTCCTTACCTCAATCAATGTTACAGAAATATTTTCAATGTACAAACACGACGAATCCAAAATTATAATTTAGATAGAATATCTGTGGTTCTGCCTGTCGGTACATTTAATTATTTTTCCAATTTTTTTTGATAGACATATAAAGAACAATTGTGAGTCTTCCATATAAATAAAAAATCAATTAATGAATGTATGATAAGTGCATCATTCCCAAAAGGCTGGACTTATTTGGTTTATAATTTTTTCGATGTATTTATAATTGTCAGGACAAAGTTTATATGAGAGAAAATGTTAGAAAAATAGTACAGAAAAGTGAAGAGACTGTGATTATTAAGAGATAAAAATATTGACAGACTAACTTATAGTTTTTTAGTGGCCATTATATTTCATCACATTGTCGTATTGTAAAAGGAAGATATGATTTCATTTTCTTCGTCAAACGCTTGAAATCGAGACGGTTGGCTAGTATGATATAGAAACGAATTATTTATCTGTCTGATTATATGATATCTGAATTTAACTTAAAACAGTTTAATTGATTTCAATGAAAAAAGTTTTTTTTTTTTTTTTATTGTAGCTCGGCATAGTGACTGTACTGTGCCTGATGGTAAGCACAGTACAATCCAAAAACAATGTCGACCACCGAAAGACATACTATCTATCGCCGGTCGCCGTTGTCATGCCGGCCTGAAAGCGACCCAGTCAGGGACAGCCCCCCCCTCCCCCCCCGGTTGCTGGATATACACCGGCTGATCCCGGAACGCGACACGCCCAAACGTGTCACTATGGCGGGTGTTCCACCTGGTGTACGGTGGTCGCGATCCAGTCGGGTACAGACACCCTACCACCCCGCAAAGTTAATGACATTTCTCAAGAGAGAGAGACTATAAAATTTGTCAACAATAGTTTTAGATATATCATCACGCTAAGACCAATAGGAGCCGAGCACCAATGAAGAATGTTTCAAATTCGGGTTTTTTATCCTTTTAGGAGCTTCCGCTGCCTGCTAGCGTTAGTCCAAAGTAACTATTCCACACGGACAAAGTGGCGGGTAGAAGCTAGTTGTTAATAAAATAAACAACACAGACGAAGTCGCGGGTATCATTAAGTACAAAATAACATCTTTAAATAATATACTTATCTAGTAAATTTTGTTTGTAACGGTTGGTATCGTAAGTATAATGTGTCCATTGTTATCTAACTTTCAAGTGGAAAAACCATTTCCTAGTAATGCTGCAACCATCGCCGCGACCGCTCTTTGGTAGTGGGAAGTGTACAACAATTCAATCGGATGGAATATTACAATTTATAAGTATTAATATTGCAAGTAGAATTATAATGCTGTGTCGTGACGTGATAAGTGTATCGGTTTCATACATTTTTTATAATCAATTCATATTATAAAACAAGCCATCTGCCACGTTTGACTGTCTGTCTCACTGTTCGCGAATAACTCAAAAACTACTCAACGGATTTTTATGTGGTTTTCACCAGTAGATAAACTGATTGATGAGGAAGGATTAGGTATATAATTCGTCAAGGTTTTTTTTCGTTATCAGGGCGGGACAACATCCGCCGGGCTCGCTAGTTAGAAACACGTTTTGAAGTGCTGTTATTATGGTGGCTTATGTGGTGTTGCAGATCGCTTTGCAGCGAAGATTTATGACTCGTTCCACTAGGCATAGTATTTATAGTTATTTAAAAACCCAACACGGTTTTTCCCCAGGACTATGATATGGGGCTCTTCAAGAAGGGACTGAAACGCGCTCTTCAAGGTCGACAACACAACAGTGATGCCTTTGGTGTTGTAGTTGTCCATAGGCGACGGTAACCATTTACCATCAGATGAGCCGTCTGCCTGTTTACTGCCTTTTGGCATAAAAAAATGTATCGTGATTTTTAAAACTGTTATTTCCCAAGCGATAAACAAAACCTGTTGTATTTTACATATGACAGTCACGGTCACTATAACTTCATTTATTTCCGCCTGCTATGTTTTCCTGAGAATTACTTTCTTGTGTATTATTTATAAGCCTCGAACTTGGTATATAAAGATATAAAAGGCTTCGAATGGTCCGAAGGTTCCACACAGGCTTCCTTTTTCTGAGCTGTTATACAAATTCTGTGAAGTCTTATCTGATTTCTTTATCAAGTAAAATAACGCTTGTATTATATCTATCTTATTCTCCGTCTCCGTTTCCGGAGATTTCCTCTCTCCCTTTCTCTTTCTATGCATCTATTTACTTGTTTATTTATTTGAAATTCTGATCGGCAACCTTTTTGTGTGACGAAAAGTGGTAGGGGTAAACACTGTCTCGGATAGAGTGTTGAAAACACCGGTTCTCGTCCGCTCACCGATATTAAGCAACGTCGAGCGCGGTCAGTACTTGAATGGGTGACCGCAAGGGAACACCAAGAGACGTTGGCTTTTTGTTGTATTTCTTTAATTAAAATGTTAATGTAATACAAAAGTTTCACTTCTGTCGTGTTTCATTTCGATACACCCGTTTTTTGCTTTTTTTATTTTTCAAAGACTAACAAGCACAATTTATAATAATTCATAATTACACTAGATATATCAAGCCACAATAGGCGTTTTAAGTTCATGCTATTAGACGACAAGTCACTCTTGATGATTTGGTATCATGTGGAAATTAGCAGTTATATATCATATGTGTTGCCTCTTATTGCAACACAACACAAAAGTGTGATTCTATGTTCGTTTTGGTTTAATCTTTTTAATATAAAGATTTTAACATTTATAGTGTAATGGAGGTTCAATGTCTGATTTGAACAAGAAAATGAGACATGCAAATTGGTTATTAAGATTGAGATTTCATAGAGTTAGGAGAATCGGTTTTTGGTTTGCTGAGCGAAAAGATAAATTCTATGAAGCACAATCAGATATAAAATCATAATGCTTCCCTGAGAAAATCTAGATTGTTCGGCGTTCTTATCTATGCTCTGAACATAATTATATGTTACTAAAACACATGTTCTAACGTGATTTTATATATGCAATGTATTTTGCAATTGCATGTACGTCGCGAAATACATACTATGAAACTTGTTTCGGCGCATTGCCACATACAAGACAAAAGCAAATGTCGCTAAACAGAAGTTCAAGCGTCATTAGTTGTCAATAAAAAGAGTTAAGTAGGTGAAAACAAAATATTTATTGTCTTTAGACGTATTAAGCAGATATCGGGAATTACTCGATAATATAGTAATCGTTATAGATAAAGCGTAATTTATTGTAAGTTGTCTCTTTATGTGTCTTTTGTGTAATGGACGCTTTGCAGTAAAATTGAGTTTTATTGAGCTACCTAAAATATAACCTCTTGGAAATTTATATCAAGTATTTTAATATGAAAAAAATACAATCTCTTAATCACCGTCATTGTTGAAATTCTTAATTACTTAGAGTAAAGTTGGCTTGAAGGACTAATTCAAATTTCTAAATCATATTTCCACAACATCCATAAAATAAATAGGAAAAAAGTTCTACTCTTAGATTCTCATATATATTATGATGGTAACTCATGGTCACACATTTATTAATTCATTATGCAGTACATTTAATTATGAAAAAACCAGTTATCGAATATTTCAAGCGCAAAACGATAGTTTTTATGTCATGATTATTCTCTCATTTGAGCGTAAACTTTATTCGTCGTAAATATATTTTGTTTTCATCTTTAACAGATCATTTCAGTAGCACCCTGGTGACACTTCCGTTCGTGGCTAAGGAGACCAATCTGGGAATGGGATGGGAATAGATCGTCCGTTGGCCGCAATCTCAACAAGTGTAAGTACCCCCAGTTGAACGGAGGTTGGAGGCCCACTCGTAACATCACATACGTTTTTTTTACTGACCTTCGTGAATTAAGAACCGCTATTTAGCACGATCCTCTGCCAGCATCTCTCATTGACTGCTTGGGACGTTAAATTCATAATGTTAAATTTTGATCGTCTATTAAAAATGTCACTTATGTTGTCAATATGTAACTTATTCTATCGACTTAATCGCTAAGTTGGATTCACAGTTGCTGTCGGAAACAAAGGCCTCTTTCGATCAAAACTTGTTACTCGGAGCAGGAGGCACTAACATGTAATGTGTTAGGTTTTAAATGATACAAGAAGCGTGATTGCTGTACTTATTGTAAAACATTAAACCTATTTGTAAAGGCTCTAATAAACCACTAGGTGTATTATTTTGGTCGCCTATTACAAAATGTCACTTACGTTGTCAATATGTAACTTAATCTATTGACATAATCGCTAAATTGGATTCACAAATTGCTGTCAGGAACAACGATCTCTTTCAATCAAAACTTGTTACTCGGAGCAATAGTCGTATGATGTGTTAGATTTGAAAAGGAGTCATTGAAGGGTAATCGTTATAAAACCTAACACTATAAGGCACTTAATATGCCCCATTATGGTATAAAAAAGTATTTTCTCGAGCGTAGGTAATTGTGCCTTCGAAACACATTGGTTAACCGCAAGTAAGTGAGCGCAATTTTGCGGTTTAATGCAATTGCTATCATAAATTCTAACATCTACTCACATAAGCCCTACTTATGACACTAGATAATTAAAATTATTTGAAATATATTTTCAAAAATTATACTTAAACATGCAAATATATTTTTTAAATAAGGAAAAAATATCCCTTACAGATATTATTATAAACCCGGAATTGAATTCATTTGCTTGTAACGCTTTCACAACTTAATTACTCAGTCGATCATGATGAAATTTTGCATACACGTTGTCAAGGATTCAGAATGAGACATAGGGTACATTTCATTAAAAAAAAAAAATAATCCTGACGAATAGATCAACGCCACAATAAAGCCAAAATACGTATATTACTTTTGTTAAGAATAAATAATATTTCTGTATTTTTGACAAAATTAATGTAATGTTTTTCAATAAAAATTGATAGCTATGAGTAGTCAACGTATTCGCTCATCGCGTGTACCATTAGAGGTTAGAGTCATATAATAACCCAGAGGGTGGGGGTAAAAAAAAATCGTGATAAAATTGTTAGGGAATTTTGAAACATTACCACCTTCAAACTTAACGTTTTTCGAGAAGCATAACATAATAGTGTTTACTAATAGCTGCATATGAATGCCAGAAGTAAACAAAGTATTAATATAGAATGCTTCATGTTTAAAACCTCATGTCGGTCACAAATTAAGTCAATATTTTACGAATCCTTTATGATCCGTCATAATTAAAAGATCAAAGGTTTCAACATATTTCTAGCTAGAAAATGGTTTCATAACATTTCTATCATCTAACTCAGGGCAACTGTTAGAATATCTTATGTGAGCAAAAAAACAACACAATCCATTTTCTATATTTATTTTTTTATCAATTCTAAAAATACTTTTGTATTATAAAATACATAAATGTCGCTAATTGTACTAAGACAACTCTAAAAACAAGAATATGGAATTATACAACAGGTTATTAGCGTCCACATATGTCTGACAGAATTCAGACAAATTGTAGATCCGAGATGAAACACGCTTTCACATCAAAATCTGATGCCACAGGACGACTCCAATATTGCCATTTTAGCTGGTGATAAATTTCAAAATGTACCTTTTTAGTATATTACACAATACATCACATTTGTGTCAGAGTAATTTAATTCTTCAAAATATTACATGGGAACGTTTTTAATGTGTTCATTAAATTGTTCAAGGAGGTTATTTCTAAGGAAAAACTATTGTCATGGATAATTATTTCACAATTTATGCTCGTGGCAATATTTAGAGAAACGCAATAAAAAAGGGCCAAATTAATATGAAAACAGGTTTATTTGTACAATATAAAATTGGAAGAAGAACAGAAATATTGTTAAATATGACAAAAACAACAAGAGCCTCAGAGTTTCATACACTAAGTATCAAAGAAATTAACAGATAGAAAAAAAAAGAGAAATGAAAATATTTTACTTTTCTTTATCTTATTTTTGGTAATCAATTTTAAAGTAGATGATTACTGCCATTGTCGAGTAGGTAATATTACAAATTTCTTGCGATAATTAGAATTTTCCAGGGACCAACACCAACATTAGAAAATATAGAACCAAACAACACAAGGTTATGAAAAAAATATAAAAACCACTACATGACATTCCAAAATGCCGTGGAAAACCCGAAATTCTTAAGTAAAATTCTATTCAAACTCTTCTTTTTTCAAATTACATACATATACTGGTATATATGGCCAGTACGAAATAAGAAAATACTTTATTCTTCTTTTTTTTTGCGTTCCCCTAAATATGAGTGAATGTGTTATTTCACAATCGCAACTGGTTTGTTCAGAATGATTTAATTTTTATTTTATTACAATTTACATCAGAATTTAGAACTTAAGATAATAGTTAATTTATTAAGCATTGACATATAAAAACCCAAGCCACACGGTCTCGAATAAAAGTAGCGGTCAAAATCGTCCCGCAAAAACTCCGCAATATACATACGTGGTTATAGTTATGCGATAAACTTATGATTTTGCAAATTCGACCTTACCTGAATGATTTAAAGTTTTGTTTTTAAAAGGATGTAAGCGACTCGAAACTATTTGAAATGAGTGTATAATCCAAAAATGTGCACTCATTTTTATGTGCCGGCTGTGAGACGTTAAGTGTGCATCTTGGGTTTTTGTATATCACTATTTTTAAGTCTTTTCTTTTGAGTCGACATATTACATTCAATTCATATTGTAGATAAAGTAACAATAGTGCCTGTAACAAATTAGATACCTAGGCAGCAGTTATCAAATACCCTTGTTCACAACTACTCCTCAAGATTAAACTTCTTCTATATATAATAATTCCTACAGTAGTGAACCTTGGGACGTTCGTCATTAGACGGACGAAAACTCTTAAAGAGCGAACAATAATAAAATATACCAAAACATTCAAATTTAATTTTCCTCTAATAACATTTAATCTTCAAAACCTGAAACTGAATATAATGGAAAATTTAGAGTAAATAGCCTAACAGTCTACTAAGCTAACTATACGAGTACATAGTTTCACCAACATATTTAAAGTCAACTATTAGGAAACACCTAAGGGACGATTAATTAAGTTTTTTATAGTTTATAATGTTGACAGTAATCAAAAACAGAAGGGCACATCTACTATTGAGGGTCATTAAAGTATTACGTAAGCACTGATTGGGGGGTGGTGTCCTTGATTTGCTTATTTTTGATGACATAGGGGTTGGGTGGTCTGGATGGTGATTATTTCATCAATATTTATTTACTGAATTAGAACAGATTTGAATATACGTATATAAATGTTTACGTAATTATTGGGGGGTAGGGTTAAGAACATTGCTTACTTTTGCTGACCAGGGGAATGAATGGCCCCTTGTTAGATACGCCCTTTCCTCTTACTGCATCAGAATACGCCTATATAATAAAATAACCGTTTCTTTTGCAAACGTATCAGCCATTTTTTTATTTTGGAAAGTTATAGAAGAACAATCTGGTATAATCAACACTAATCAACCATAACAATAAACACTGTCCTAAGATATTGTACCTTGGATACATCTAAAGCTATTCACACTACTTGTCAAATTATTCGACTAATACCTAAAAATCTACAACCTACAATTAAATTAATTATTACATTTGTAAATATAGATTATGATATATTTATTCAGATTAAATTTATTACGCATTAATACATACTCGATCGAAGTCATTCCCAACATCATAGATAAAAATCTCAATCCGTTTAAAAAATATACATCTTTAGTAGGAATCTATGGAATGTTGTGCCCCCAAATCGATATATTTACTAATACGGCCCTGGCCCTATGAAGACATTCTATCACGTCTTAAGACTATCGCTTCACAATTCCCGCAACATTAGTATTAGTACCTACAGGTTTTATTACAGATAAATTACTCCTTCCGTCGCTATCTTTTTCTGGCGAGCGATGGAGCGTATAATTCTCTTTCACTCCGATTTATCTTCAACAGCTAGAAACTTGTATTCGCAGTCAGTTTTACAAAAAAAAAATAGCTTCAACATGATATATAACAGTAAAATATGTACGTCATCAACGTATAAATGTAACAAACTTTAATTAAAAATACTGGCGGCCATTTTGGTAGGCAACTCGGCAAAAGTATATGTCCCCATTTATAATTACACGAAAAAAATAGATTTTGTTTAAAAACTAGATTAATGTAGAAATCTCGCCGGCGTATCTTAGACCAACGGTTTTCAACCACAGTGTCGCCACAAATCGGTGTGTATCAAGAGTATCGCTAATTTGTAAATAATATGTTAGTGCATCGCTGAACAATAAAGGTTGAGAGCCGCTGTCTTAGACTATAACACTTGCTGCCAATTCCTCGCCAAATTTACAGTAATCTGCTGTCAAAAACGGATGGCATATTGATTAAACAACAATTATTCAGCAAAAATTGTTTAAGATAATATGACAACTTTGTATATTTTACAGCTTTATAAGAACTATTCAAGAGGTAGTAGTAATAATGACCGAAACGTAAAAATCATTGCATCCTATTTTATCCCAAATTGATTGAATCTGTTGTTTTGCAGTTTTTGATGTCAAATTGACATTCAATTTTGACAGCAATTTGGCGTCAATTCGCAGTGCAATTTGGCGACAATTTACAATGTAATTTGGCGTCAATTTGCCCTACAATTGATAGCACATGTTTACTGGTATAAATATCATTTGCTTTTTTTTTACAACGCGCAAATCCAACATCTGTTGGTGATCATGTTTTAATCCTGTAGTCACAATAGATACACCAAAACTGTAATTGTAATACAATTTTTCATTGTTTAACTGAAAACAAATGCAAAATTAGATAATGTTTTAATAATTACTGATTCACTATGAAAATTATAATGAGTCAACAATCAAACTTCGTGTTAAATAAAAGGCCTTCACCTAAAGAGATACACCGATTTCTTTTATAACAGCGGCACGCTATGATGGCCGTTTTGACACAGCACAATAGCGGCGTGAAATGTCAATTTATTTTCGAAAAATGTATACTGTAAGTATCAAATACTGCTTTGCTTTGCAATCCTATATATAAAATAATAAATAGGACATAAGTATATCATTTCGAATTTTGAAAAAATATAAATGCCGAGTTGTGTTGTAAATAGATATACTCAAAATTATAATTCATTAAGGATTCTGTCAGAAGGTGCTGGTTTTTGCTGGCCAAGACGTAATAGATTTGTTCGTAAGAACACATTATATAGCTATAGTAGTAATTAGATAGATATATGGTATATAGTTATACATATATATATCATTTAGAAAAGTAGTGTAGTAATTTAATTTGTCCGAAAATTATACATTCGACAGATTTTAAGACAATAAAGAACAGCAATTTGCTCCTTCAAACATAGTTATTAATTTATACGAAACTTCATGAGCGGACAAATATCAAAACGGCCATCATGACGTGCCACTACTATAAAATTACTTCACGCGTGTGTTAGAAAAGCTACTAATACTTACAAATCTTAACAGATAAGTATAAAATTCTTCAAAATGAAATGAAACAACACATGAACTATTTATATTAAAATTAAAAAACAAAAATAATAGTTAATATTAGTAAATACTTTGGTAATTGTACTACATAGGTATAGTTGTTTTATCACTAAGTAATATTAATTTGGAATTGGGACCATCGGTCTTTACAGCGCACCGAACGACAGATATATTTGTACTTTTTCCTAAAAAAAAACACTAAACCTAAGGGATGTAATATAGTAATATTTAGCACTAAAACAGTAAATAAAAAAAATGTGTGCGTGTACTAGTGTACACACGTAAGAAGTGAAACTTGTTTAAGGCCTTATTTTTCGCAAAATGATCTATATGCAACTTTCCAGAAATTGGTTAAAAAAAAAAAAAAAACCCTTTCTTTATGGCAAACAATTTCATTAATATATTAAAAAATAAAGTTAAATTAGATAAACTTTAAACAAAAGGATTTTAATATCATAGACATGAATACAAAAAAGATGGCGCGTAACGGAAAAATGTGACGGTAAATTTTTTCCAACGCCGATAAAGAAGTTTCACTTCAATAATTACTATTCTTTCAAAAATAACTTCACTGATTTCTAAGCTATCCAATTTCATAATTTATCCAGTACTTATGTAAGCTACTATGAATTTTACAGGTCATGCCAAAATACTTCTATCATAATAACTATAAATGCAAAATATTTTTATATATTTTATGGTAGATAATATTTATTCAATTTTGTTCCCTTTTAATATTCCTTTAACACCATCATCTAACCAACTAAGGAAATTATCTATCATGAAGAAACAGCACTACAAAATGCATGCAATTCTAAATTATCAAGACGTTGATACTTTGTTAACAGCATACAAATAAAATCTATATAGTAAAACTATGCCCATAAATAATATAACCCATATGTTTATAACTAAATATAATATTGTAATATGAATTATCAACAAACGCAAGAAATAAATAAATAATTAATTTCTTTTCGGGCATAAATTGGTTGGGGGTAGACAAAATTTATTTTTGACACATTATCAACGGAAAATCGGTGATGATTAATCACTTGCTCGGAACCCGCGCTTACATTCGGGTTCGCTCTCAAAACTACCGACACGGCGGCCCCAAATTTTGTTTTGTGTATCTGTTTATTTTGGAAAACAGGCGCTCTCACCAACTGCATCGGCAGCGGAGAAGGCATATTATATCATGTAAGTGAGCTGTTATCCTAATTATAAGAAAATCATTTCAGCAAACATTTTTCCAGAAGTATCTACCTCCAGCCAATTTATATACAGTACACTTCATAGACTAGGTACCCCGGCCCGTGTGGTGGTTACCACGCCAACTTCAGAGAATGGAAGTTTGATAATGTATTTTTTTTTATATAGTAGCTGAAAAAAATTACCAAGCACTCTATGACATTTAATAATTACAAATATCGTTCTAAAACAGCAGCTATTAGTAATACAATTTAATTCCTCTTGGATTATTTTTAAATAGCTAATACTCGCGACTTTGTCTGCGTTGTTTATTACCCTAACAATATATTTTATGTACAGATGAAAAGGTTTAAAAAAATGTAAGCAGTAATAAATTAAATTATAAATTTATTTACAAAATATCTTTGAAAACATTGTTATTCGTTTACTTCCCCTCTCCTGTGCATGTGCACCACACCGCTTACCCCCTTAGTTTCTTAAAACTTTATGTTAATGGAAGCTATCGAGATATTCTTCTTACATGCGAACCAAATGTCTGAGAAGTCAAACTAAAAAAAGGTTAAAATTTATTTTGTATTCTGAGTGATGTATAACGGCAGACCTCTATAAATTTATTTATATAAATTAAATAGCACCATATAAGTCTCAATTTATAATTATCCAAACGAACAGAGAGGTGACACCACATAATCTCATGCTTAAATTCGATTTTCAACATTACTGTCGTTATTATTCATAATATTATCACAGGGAAGTTCAATCCGTATATTATTTATAATCTCTGGCACATGGTCTATACTAGATGCAGCTGTGGGAACGTGTACTGTTATGTAATGCTCTGATATATGTCTATGCAATTGAGACTTTAACCGGAATGTCTTGGAGCATTGTGTGCATCTGAAAATGTACAAATAAATTATCAATCTGATGTTATTAACCCCTCGGCTGATTTTTTAAGACCCAAATCTCAAAATGGTGGATTAACTTTTGAAGCGAAAACTTCTTTAGGCGTGTTGTGGGGTATTTTTGGCAGGAGATAAATTTATAATTTCGCATTATGACATGCTTGGTAAGCATAAAAAGGCCGTATTGAGCTTGCGTCAGACTAGCGACGCGTAATATAGAAGCCTGTATACATGTAATATTGATATGTTACAGTTCATCATGTTGGATTGATTAATAATAGGTTTTATAAAAATGTATATAATTATTGCTCCTAGTGCCAAAGATACGAGAACTATACTAATTAATAATTTCGTTAATAAACAAATTCTGAAATTTAAAATTCAAAATTATAGTGAAAATATATTAAATTTTAAAAGAGAACACATTTATTTCATTGTTTTCAGTTTCAGTCCTTATAACTGCCTCGCCTTTTTTAAAATTTCACGAAATTAATACTTTTTTCTCGAACTGACTACGCTATTGGCCTAGCAAGGCCTCTACAGCTTCACCGGACTACAAATTAATACTTGTGTCTAGTGGCATTAACCATATATTTATTTATATGACAATATAATATATTATGTATAGTTTTTATATTATCATATATTTCAAATTGTTAATCATTTATTGTGCATGTGTTATATTGGTATAAGGTGTAACACACATTATCTTATGCTGCCAAGTCTGTTGACCTGTGCCTCATAAGGTCTAACATTAGTTTGTTTGGCTTTATTGTTTTGGATAGTTCAGGAGTTAAAGGTATATACTTTCTGTACAAGTAATTATTTAACAGATAATCCTTACAAATTTCATAAATGCGAATGCGAGTTTGTTTGTTTTTTATGTTTTCAAGCATTATCTATTCAACAGACCTTCATGAAATTTTTGATTTACGTTGTCAGGGGAACAAAACAACACAGGCTGTCCACATCCAGTTAAAAAGTAATGTACCCGAAGGAAAAGAAAAAGGCTTTACAGATTTTAATTACATTTTATATATAAGGAATTTATTTTATTGAAAAAATAGTGTATTATAAAAATTATCATAAATATGTAATTTCAATCAAGTGGCAGCTAAGCTATGTAATAAATAAATATACTTCAAGCTATAACTTCTGTCTCAACATTAAGTCGTGCCTTCAATTTTTATTCTGGTCACAGTAACGGTGTAAAAAATTAGAATCACGGCAGAATTGAACTGATGTTACAAATTTATAACATAATTTGGTCAATCATATATATTTTAATTTCTACTACTTATTATGTTAAATATGAAATTTACATATAAGAAACAATTAATAAATAAATACGTTTAAATTAAAATGGACACTTACGTCCTCAGACTAACCTGAACTGACTATCCCCACAATGTGTACGTTGGTGGCGGACGAGATCGCTGTTCTGCGAGAACGCGCGTTCACATTTCCCGCAACGGTACGGCTTTTCACCCGTGTGCATCCGGTAATGACGTTTCAGATCAGCTCTGCTTATGAAACTGAAATTTTAAAACAGTAATGTTCTTATGTCACTAGATATTATAAAACAAAATCCACTGTCATCTCGGTCTGTTTGTTCGCGATAAACTCAAAAACTACTGAACGGATTTCATGCGGTTTTCACCAGTAGATAAAGTGATTCATGAGGAAGGTTTTCTCGAAGTTTTTTTTCTATTATTAGGCCGGGACAACGTCCGCCGGGCGCGTTAGGACAGAAATAAATGGTTACATATTCTATGTGTTCGTGCAAATTTTTATAACGAAATTGAAATCTTGTACAGTAACTGCGGTATAATACCTTTTACTACGCCCTTATCCCACCTAAGTAGAGTCAGTACAACATGTTTCACATCTTTCACTCTCCCCTGTCAAATGACATTTCAGTATTCACACCTCTTGTACAGATATTTCCTTACCTTTTTCGGCCTTCCTCTGATCCTATATCTGTTCATCTTCATACTTAAAACATTTCTATTTACATGAACCGCCCATACCATGCTATCTCATTATTCCTTAACTTCTCTGTCACTGATGCTATTTGCATACTTCATAATCCTATCAATTCTAATTACACCGCACATCCATCTTAACATTCGCATCTCTGCAACATGTAATATTCTCTCAATCATCTCTTATGTAACCCAGCACTCAGATCTATACATCACGTCTGGAATTATAAGTTTTATATACTATCCTCTTGAGTTGCAAGAGCATTCGTGGGTCACCCGTGGGTCACTGGCTACCAAGGCTGTAGCTAAAGTCGAATTTGAGGTAGGGCAGCATTGGTTACAAGTAGTGCAGAAGTAAAAAAATTATCATAATCGATCTGCCCTCGAATGCCACAAACTGTGGTATTTTCGGAAACGTTTAGATACTATCGCTATAATTTTTTTGAAGTTATACTTCTTTTGGCGCGTTAGGAAAAAATGATGAGAGTAGATTTTTACGACGCGCGCACACCGTCACGAAAAACCGACACCCTGAAGTTATTACGATGCGCGCACACACCGTCACGAAAAACCGACACCCTGAAGTTATTACGATGCGCGCACACACCGTCACGAAAAACCGACACCCTGAAGTTATTACGATGCGCGCACACACCGTCACGAAAAACCGATACCCTGAAGTTAGCTACGGTCACCATTTTGTTTCTTTGTATTTGTTGTTTGTATTTCTTAGTATTAAAACTTTCAATATATTAAATACCTTTTTTCTATTGTTAGTGTCGTTTTTTCTACAAACGTAAAATAAGGCGAAATATAACATTTTTGAAAAGATTTTTATCTTGTTACGCCAAAGAAGTATAACTTCTAACGAGTGTACATAAGTAAATAAGTACACACAGTTTTTTTTTAATCTCAAACTACGAACAAACAATTTAATTATAATAATTTATCTTCATTTTTAGTAGGTAGGGCATTGTGATTACAAGGTAGGTCATTGCCCCCCCCCCCCCCCCCCGAAACTACAGCCGTGCTGGCTACCCTAGACACCTACCGCCATTTCATACATCCCGCATTTATCCTATTCCTCACGTCCTTGTCTATGCCACAATTAACTGAGGTACAAAATTGGCACAGGCTGGTAAAAATAGACGGACCACCATTGTCCCATAACAAATGACTAGTTTTTTTCTACTTATCTTCAAACCAACATTCTCCGTTCAGTTTTTCTTGCCATTTCCCTAACCTACTCTGGACTTCGATTGCATACATTATTACTTATGCTTATTAATTCCGGCACAGAGGTGTTTTTTTTTCTAAGTATGTAGTTTTTAGAACTGAAAACCCAGGAGGGGTCTAACAGTTTTATATACCTATAATAAATACAATTAAATAGTCCCGAAAATTATAGTTTTTGTTTCCGATATAGGCTTTTTAATTACATTATTGTAGTCGTTACTCTGTCAATAGGGTATTCAAAAACGTTATGTCACATGGAAAAAACATTAGGCCACATTCCAACATTAAATAATTAAACCGAATTTTCAGTCTTCTGGCCGAAACTCGAATATCAGTATATTACTAAACAATAGTATTTTTTACGTAGAATCGCAAATGAATTCTTAATGTAATCGCATAATTACTCAATAGCTCATACTAGATTACACTAAGGTACACTACCTTATTGGATGTACATAGTAATATGATTAAAGATGTAATGTTTAAGAATTAAACCAACTTTGTAGAACATGCACCACAATGGAATGGCTTGATCCCAGTATGCCTAAATTTGTGCCTGCCCAAGGCACTCTGCTTGGTGAATGCTGATCCACATTGATCACAGGTATATAACCGTTGACCCGAATGCGTTGTTTCGTGACACTTCAGCTCTCCTGAAATATTAAGAGAGATCAATCAGTTAACATCTAAGTCCATGTGTCTACCTGAAAACCTGAAACCTGGCTTCCATGTTTGAGCATCATTTGTCTTCAATACTCTCGCTTCTTCATGCTGGCCTAAAAATAAAGACAATACAAACAAGCTGTTGTTTTAAATAAAAGGTTATTATATTTATGCCTTATAGAAGGGAATCACAAAAATACTCTTTATTTTTTATCTTTGAACCTTTTTTAGGTTTAATTAAAGTAGTAAAGACCATACATTTATAGGAATTTAAATAATTTAAAAAATATATATGCATGAGACTTATATGTCATCTAATCATCAAGGAGACCCTTTTCAATTCAAGTGTGCTGTTACCTGAATATCATAAGCTTTAATCTTAAATCTCTAAATTATTATTTTTGAAGTTATACTTCTTTTGGCGCGTTAGAGAAACATGATGAGAGTAAATTTTTACGATGCGCGCGCACACCGTCACGAAAAACCGACACCCTGAAGTTAGCTATAGTCAACATTTTGTTTCTTTGTATTAAAACTTTCATATTAAATACTTTTTTTCTATTGTTATTGTCGTTTTTTTCTACAAACGTAGAATAAGGCGAAAGATAAAATTTTTGAAAAGATTTTTATCTTGTTACGCCAAAGAAGTATAACTTCTAACGCGTGTACATAAGTACACACACATCTTTTTTTATTCAAGCCAAAGTATAACTTTAGAACATTCAAAGATTCATAGACTTCAATCTTATAATAGTAGCTATTACTTTGATTTCTGAAGGATTTTTAGTTATTATAATATATATATATATATATATTTTGTAAAAGATTCTAACGTTAAATTAAATTAATTGAAAAAGAACTCTAAAATTATAATATAGAACCATCATGTTACCTTTACTAATAAATTTCCTAGGACACACGCCGCAAGCAAACATTTTGATACCAGCATGTCGCAAAACATGCTGGTTCAGATTTGAGCTTGAATCAAACTTCTTCCCGCAAGTTTGGCATAGATAATTTTTTTCGCTGTACATATGAATTTTTATATGATTGTTCAATGTTGACAGATGTGAAAATGATTTTGAACATAGAGGACACTCATGAGTTTTTATACCCTTGTGTCCATTGTCATGTTCATTCAATAGTGTTTCTGATGTAAATGATTTACCACAAATCGAGCACTTGTGAGGACGATTAACCTCATGACATGTTTCGTGACGTTTTAAATGGCTTACTTTTTTGAATATTTTTTTACAGACCAAACAGGATAGGATCCTATCTTTCTGAACATGTTTCCTTTTATGAGCAGACAGGGAGTTAACTGATTTAAACATTGCCGAACATATATCACATTTGTAACACTCCTCATTTTCCATTACATTTGATGTTAAATTTGATCCTTCCCCATGAGTAACTAGATGTCTCATAAATTCATAACGCAGTTTGAAATTTTTAGAACATATATCACAGGTGTATGACTTCATTCTCACAGTGGACTTACAGTTTAACGTCTGAGTTTGATTTTCATTATGACAGTCACTCATCACTTCATATTCATCTTTTATACTGCCTGAGAAATGAGTTGTTTCATCGTCCTGATAGTGTCCAGGCTCTGAACTTCCATTAACATCACCATTTTCTAAATCATTTTCAGATTCCTCACCATCATGGTAACTTTCTATACCAAGATCAGTTATTTCTGCTTTCATTTCTCTTAATATTACATCAGATGCATTAGCAGGAACAGCAATTTCACATTCTTGAAAGTGGTTCCACAACTTTGTATTGACATTTTCAGCTAGTTTCTTAAAATCATAGAAACTGATCAGACAATTATAACAGGAGCCACATAGTTTTTTTGGCAGTTTATCATTATCATGCACCTAATAGAAAAAAAAAATATGATGACCATTGTATAAATATTATTATTGAATCAAATATTACAATCAATACAAGAAAAAATTATTTATCAAGTACTACACATACAATTAAAAAATATCAAGACAGAACAAAACACTTTTGACTTCTGCACCCTTATTAAGTCATATGAAAATGTCATTGTATTAGAGTTATACTTTAGCTAGCGGGCCCGGCAGACGCTGTCCCGTCTTGACTATAAATAAAATCTTGACAAATTATATACTAAAATCTTCCCCATGAATCACTGTATCCACTGGTGAAAACTGCATAAAAATCCGTTCAGTAGTTTTTGAGTTTATCGCGAATAGACAGACAGACGCGGTAGGGGACTTTGTTTTATACTATGTAATGATGTAATAAACACTTAAACATTTAAACGAAGTCGCGTGTATGATTGTGTGTTCTCGGCTAGTTATGTACATATTAATCTTGGATTACGATAAGTCTGACGTATGTGAATAAAAATAACAATACCTACATATTAACATAACAATACCTAAAAAACTGTTTTTAATTATTTGGCTACTAAAACCTGGGTATATCGCAATAACCCTGATTTCCTAAAAACTTGCTATCCCGTGCTACTCCTGTACAATGGAGCATAATTTTCATCTAGATCTGTCACATTAAGCTCTGCAAATGGATTAAAAAATGATTTCCCCGGTTAATAATATAAGAGTTATGTATATATACTAATAGCGGGCCCGGGAGACGTTGTCCCGCCCTGATTAAATATAAATCCTTGACAAATTATATACTAAAACGTTCCTCATAAATCACTTTATCCAATGGTGAAAACTGCATGAAAATCCGTTCAGTAGTTTTTGAGTTTATCACGAAAAGACAGACAGACAGACACGGTGGGGGACTTTGTTTTATACTATGTAATGACCTTTGCACTCAAAAGCCCGGAGTGGAGCCATTTCAAATGTTGGTGACCGTTATTTGTCACCAACATTTTTAATGGCTCAGCTCTGGAGCCCTTGAATGCAAAGGCCTAATATTATTATAGTAATACTATTACATTGTTATTATTATAATAATGTTATCAGTAACATGGTTTTAACTTTTGAGATATGAATTTTATTTGTATATGCAACTAATTTGAACAAATATTTGAGTTTGCATATTCATACTACACAATGCAGTATAGCAGTTAATAAGAATATGAAATCAAACTACATTTTTATTTGGAAATGTACAGCATATCTGTTTTGTTTACAAAATTCACATATGTTATTTTTAAGTAAACATATACTAATTTAATATAAAAATAACCCTTTAATAATTGAATTATTTATTGACACCTTTTTAAAGATTTTAAGTTGTAGTATAATAGGATGTAAAAATCTATTTGTAGGTTCCAAATCAAAGGAGTTGGCATTAGAAATTTGCATCACAACTTTGGTGTTGTTAAGGGTTGTTTTTATAGGGGATGGTTACCCCTTTAAAAAAACGTTTCACCCCATGGAGACCCTTAGTTTTTTTTTAATATGTGTTTGAAGTTATGTATAACTGAACATGTTTTTTCCTTCAGATGCGCATTTTTAAGGTTTATAATGTTGTTGTTTTATACATATTTATTGTTGCTTTATAATTGTTCACTATTATTTTAGAAAAAAAAACAAAAGTCAAATATAAATTATTTGTATAACAAACAGAACATTTTATGCAATCCTATATTTTTTGTTTTATTACTATTATGTTTAATCCAAAACTGTACTGTATCAATCGTAGAAAGAAATATATTATAAATTATTTGTATGATAAAGCCTTTTCACATACAACACATAGCGAGCAAACTAGTTGGAGCAAATCCGACTGAGCCACATTAGGTTAATAGCGGAATAGTGCTGAGGCGAAGCTAAGCTTTGCTCCCTCCCTGGTCCTATATGTATGTTAGTATTGTGAACAAATATTAAATTCCTTGTTGTTCTAGATTAAATATTTTTTTACAACTATGAGCTTTAATGTGAAATATTTGGGTGAAAAATGAGGACAGAAGCTTATTGTAAATATTTTTTTTTTGTTGTCAAGATTTATGCTTTTCTTGATTATTATTCTTAATTATTGAAATTTATTCCTTAATGCGTAGATATACATAGTTTTATACAAGTTATTATTTGTTTAGTTGAAAAATCAACCTTTTCTTATGCAAAATTACTTGAATCTTTAGTACTGTTACAATATTTATACAAACTTAAAATTTATTTTTTTCCATAAAATTTACACTTTTCCAGCAATAATTTAATGCTGTACTTGTATATAGACATAGTATTATACAAACCGTTTTGTTTTAACTTAAAAATCACCAAGTTACTAATTAATATACAAAAGTTATTAAAATTAAAATTAAAATTATTAAAATAAGTTATTAAGTTATTAATTATTATTAATAGTTAATATACAAAATTACCAATGATTGTTCGGAGGTGACATAACCTCAAAATTTTGATCATGAATATCTCAGTAACTATGACTTTCCGGAATAGGGGAGTGATATAGAAGGGTAGTCAGCACTCTCCCCCACCCCTCTCACCCCCCTTCAAACCCATATTTCAGGACGGGAATTTCTAATGCAGCCCCAATCAAAGTTTTCTTATATGATGGTGAAAAGTATTTTAGAATTCTATTCAATTCACATTGAATCACACTCAATTGGGGACCATAATTGCATTTGGCCATTATTTTTGTAAAGTAATGTTCATATATGTGTGGTTCTAATTATAAATTATTAGAAAACATAAAAAACTACGATAAATACAAGAATAAACTGTTAAATAGAAAATACGTATGAAAATTTGACGATAAAATAATAAGGGCAGCATGCATAAAATCGGTATAGAAAGAAACTTACTACAATGGAAGTGCATGACGACAACATCTCCGCAACACTCACAGAATCATCTCGTAAAGCGAATATGCTAATATACATCCTATCTGATGTATTGTTTAGGCAGGTTCTACAGCAGGTGTTTATGTTCTTGAAGCTATCTAAAGAGTCCATTGGAGCAGCGGCGTAAATAGTACGTATTGATATTTTGCAAAAACAAGTAAAATAAACGAGAGGGAAAATAAAATAAAGACGTTCTCAATAAATGAAGGGAAACATATGATATTATTGCATCGACAAAATTGGCATTTATCTCTGATTAACATTAGGACTGTCACAAAACAGCGTTAAGTCGATATATCGATATTATTTTTATGGAATGTAAAATATTACTTCATCATTATCATTACATAGTAGAAAACAAAGTCCCCTACAGCGTATGTCTGTCTGTCTGTTTGCGATATACTCAAAAACTACTGAACAGGTTTTCAAGCAGTTTTCACCAGTGGATAAAGTGATTCATGAGGAACGTTTTGGTATATAATTTGTCAAGATTTTTTTTATAATCAGGGCGGGACACCGTCTGCCAGGGCCACTACTTATATATAAAAATCAATGTTTGTATATTTGTCCTCTATGCATGCCGAAACTACTGATCAGATTGTGATAATAATTTATGAGCGTGTTCTGGGGACGTCCGAGAGTTTTCCTGGCCCAAAAAATCTATATATATATATAAATGTTTTTTAAAATATACTAATGAAATTGTTTGCCTTGAAAAAAGAAATGGTTTTGTTATTCTTATTGGAACTTTTGACAATATAGTTCAATAATTTGACATGTTTGACATATTTCAATGAAACATCAGTTATCACAATTAATCAATTCCATTTGTATCAATGTTATGGTTTAGGAATTTATGTAGTTTGGGCATGGATACGAGGATATAGTAGGATCCAGGGTAATGAAGCTGTTGATCTTATCGCTAAAGAAGCTATCCAGACTGGATATTTCGGTCATTATAAAACCTATGTTCAGGATTTATCCTCCCCAAACAAAACTGATTTGTTTCCATTATGGAACTCACACTGGAATGTATCCCACCCAATTACAGGCAAATCATATACTTCCATTCAGAACAACATTCCTGGTAAGCCATGGCCATAGAAGTTTCGTGACTGTTGCAAGTTTGCTGCGTCTACTATTTGTAGACTGAGGATCTATCTGTAGACGTGTGCTCTCCAGTCCATCTTGCAAAGCTCAGAATCAGGGACGACTTAATATATGAATGTGGGTTGGATGAAGACACTTAACAACACATTTTTCAATTGCCCCGATTTAGTACTGTATTGTATGATATTTTACCTAACAATATACTACGTCCGTCTGATTTTAACAAAGCCACAAAAAGTATGTATTTTCTCCTTTTGTCAATACTCTAATTTTATGTGTTTTAACAAAATTAAACATAATATAATAACTAACAGTAATTATTGTGTAAATATATATTTATTTAAGACCTGATGTAAGTAAGTGTTGTATTTGTCTTTGTGTATGTCAGTGTTCTAATCTGGAAGTACTAAATTATATAATAAAAATTTAATACTACCAATAAAATACCTATAAATACCTCCAATATTAAAATGTTGAAATTGAAGTTTGTGAGTTTGGATATTTGGGGTAATCTCTGGTACTACTGATCCGATTTTGAAAATTATTTCACTGTTGGAAAGGTATATTAGACTTTTTTTTTTATTTTGGTAAATATATAGTTTCAATATTTGATCAGAATAAATGTAATTCAAATTAGCAACATTTTATAACAGAGCGTGCATGCTGGAATGATTTGAATTAAAGGAATAAAATTCGTAACAAAATTCATTACTACTAGCTTTACAAAAAATACGAGACACCATATATCTAAGTTTAATATTTCAGTCGAAAGGATTGTTTTTATGTGAAAAAGAAAATAGATGTTACAATTAGTAATTACAAATTACTAAAGTTGTTAAATATAGGTTTGATGTATGTACAAATTCTTATTAAAACAAATAGTTAAATTCCAAATTGAAATTTTCATGGAAATAACGTTTACTTTTTACAGAATGTTAATTAATGGAGTAGGTTAGAAGGTAATAACATAAAAACTATAAGCCGATAAAATTATTGCGTTGTTGCGTGGATAGTAAATGGGTCGTGGTAGTGTTTTGAGCGGACAAATATCCAATTACTGGCTAGTTAAATATTTGTCTATTTAACCAGTAAAATATATTTTGAAAGGATAATTAACTACCCAAGCGGCACAAAATTTCGATCTCGGAAATTGGAGTTACGAAACTCATGATTTATTGATGTTGCTAAAGAAGTATTAGGAATATTGACAGAATTATACAAATAAGCTGGGTATTTGAAGAGCTTCATAATTAATTATTATCAATATTAATTAACATAATACTTAATTTTTGATAATTATATATAATTTATAACTTTTTATTTGTTAATTAATATATTTATAGTGTATATAAGGTAAATTCTTATTAGCCTGTACTATACATATTCTCAATCACGTATCAACCCCACCATGAGGCAAAAAAAGTACTTTGGTTAATTATCCTGTAAATTACCGACTGCACGTTGGTAAAATAAGTAAAATGTGTATTTTACCGGTAAATTCTCTTCCCTAGGGCGTGGAGGTGAGGGTCACAGGAGCAACCCAGGGGTACCGGGTAGACATTTCTTGCCAATATACATAGGATAGTTTAGATCCACAATTGGATCTAGTAAGTGTCGCTAAAATCGGGTCCTGGGTTTTTTAAGATTTGTCACATTTGGAAATAGAATTAGAACCGGTAATAACCGATTTGGGGCAGATGAAGTTGCGCGGGTCAGCTAGTTACTAATATTTTTGGACGATGTATCAATAGTTCGATATCGAAATATAAATATCGGTGGTCGATGTTTTTATAAGTTTTTATTTTTCATTATACATAACTCGTAAATTATTTAACCACAAAATTATCATGCACTTGTTCTACTCTACTTTATTAAATTATTTTAAACTGTTTTCCTTTCCCTAATTGATTTATATACTAGCTGGTACCCGCGGTTCTGCACGCGTTTTTTTTATATGTATTAAAGAAATGTAAAATTGTAAGTAGGTGTATACATTACAGAAGTGCTTATTCAAAAACATTTGTAACTACGACACGCACGTCATCTACTGTAACGTGTACATTAGATATGTGAATACCAATAGTGTATCGAATGGGATGGGATTTATCATCAGCAACATACCTGGAACTTTAACCTACTATATACCACCCTCAGTGCTCACTAACACTTTTTTTATTATATAACATAGCATATAACATAACATAACATATAACATGCTCATATTGTCGATATAATTGTGTTATTCTTATACGTTGCTATTATCACTGAGTTATGTACATGTAAAAGCGGTAAATAAAACAAAACGGCCGCCAAATTGACCAAAATGATATTTATTTTTTTATATCATAGGAGGCAATCGAACAGATGGGTCACCTGATGTTAAGTGAGCATCACCTTCCATAGACACTTGCAACACCAGAAGCGTCGCTAGTGCGTTGCCACCCTATGTTTGGGGGTGGGGGAGGTGGGAGGGGAGGTGCGTTATTCGGCGCTCTCACTGACCGAACGAAACGCAACAATACTACTACAATATATATACGCAACACAATATATAATACGCAACAATATTACTACCCCGGGCGAGCCGACCCATTCATGCTGAAACCAGTAATAGCTTCAGAGTGGCTCTATCACCTCTTGACTAAATTATATAACTAAAATTACATACATTTAGTCTTGGAGTCCAGTACAACTCACGCCTCACGCGCTTGTTTACAATAAAAAAAATATTTTTGACCAATTTCACACGAACGAATGCATAGGTAATAGTTCATCACTACATAGTGTAAAACAAAGTCCTCTGATCTGTCTGTTTATCTCTTCGCGATAAAGTCGAAAACTACAGAATGGATTTTCATGCCGTTTTCAACAGCAGGTAGAACGGTTCATGGGGAAGGTTTAGGTATAATTTGTCAAGGTTTTCTTTTTATTTTATAATACGCCCCATTTTGAAACATTCTTCATTGGCGCTCCACTCCTATTGGTCTTAGCGTGATGATATAGCCTAAAGCCTTCCTCGGTAAATGAGCTACCTAAAACCGAAAGATTTTTTCAAATCGGACCAACAGTTCCTGAGATGCTAATCGTAGAACCAAACAAACAAACTTTTCAGCTTTATATATTAGTATATAGATTATCTTAAAACGAAATGTAATTTTATATAGATATACCTATTTAAAATAAAAATATATTTTAATCTTTATTAATTAGTACCTATTTAACTCGTAGTAGTCATACAATACACAAGCAAGTTTTTTTTATTTACTGAAAAACATTTGCTACGCATAAAATTTGTCTCATTTATGAAATAAGAATTACTGAGATCCACTCGCACCAACGTTTTTACTTGAAACTGAAATAAAATCACGTTTAAGCCTCATTCTATATTTCATTTCTATATAACGTCCAACTTTTGATAAACATACAATGATGTGTTAAACTGGATATAGTTTAAATGTGATTTAAAAATGTTAGTACAAGACTTAGTGTACTTTAGAACTACAACTTTAAAATTTCATAAATGTATAATATAATCTGTTTAATAAATATACTGCATTATAAGCTGAGTACGTTGAAATTCAATTTTTTTAATAATAGCGGTATATTGAAATTTCAATTAATTTAATGTCAAACACCGATAATGATTTACTTATAAGTATCGATATGTCAAAAATCGATATTTTGAAAAATATCAACATTCCTAGTTAGCAATATTTTGACAATACTCAAGGAATTTCTAATATTGTTTACCTATAAATTCTTTGGCAATACTTGATTGTCAGTAATGTCAAATAAACTAGTAACCAAAGATAAACAATTGTTTGGTGTTTTTTTTCGGTATTTTAGTCTGTCATGTAGTAGATTTTATATTTTACTAGCGGGCCCGGCAGACGTTGTCCCTCCCTGATTATGAAAAAATCCTTGACAAATTATATACTAAAACGTTCCTCATGAATCACCCTATCCACTGGTGAAAACCGCATGAAAATCCGTTCGCTAGTTTTTGAGTTTATCGCGAACAGACAGACGCGGCTGGGGACTTTGTTTTATACTACATATGTAATGATTCATAATTTTGTGTTACTTGATTCTATATTGTGTAAAATTGGTGGTGTTTTATGTAATATAGTTTGTTTATTTTGCATAAGTGAAGTAAATGGAAAATAATACCACGGAGCATGAATTCTGAGATGCCACAAAAATTCCCTGGAAAGTTGTAACAAGGGAGCCACCATCTTGTAGGAACATAAACATTGACATTGAAATGATCGCACGACACTAACTCGTAATACTATTAACTACTCGACAATGGCAGTAATAATCTAAAATAATGGTTGTCAAAAATAAAGTTTTTTTTTTATAATTAATCATAACTTTTTGTGTCCGCCAGATTCCAATTATACCTCTGTAATATTACAAAATGTATTCACAAAAGTAGTCCGGTGAAGCTGTTAAGACCTTGCTTGGTCAATAGAGTAGTCAGTTCGAAAAAAAAAAAAAAAGGATTCACAAATCGCTGAGTAAAAAAAAACATCTAACAATCGTCAACGTCAATTAACACAATGGCATTGGGTAAATAAATACATTCATGCATGTTTCAAATTTTTGTAGGTGGTAAAGCCACGCTGAAGCTTTATTGGTTTCAGCATGAATGGGTCGGCTCGTCCGGGGTGCTACCACCCCCTCACACAAAACCGACGTGAAGTCACAGTGCTTGCATTGTTGCATTTCTATCGGTCAGTAAGAGCGCCGGAAGACCACCTCCCCTCCCCCTCCATAGTCCATCCGCCATCCCCACTCCTCCCACCCCACAAACACAGGGTGGCAACGCACTTGCGACTCCCCTGGTGTTGTTAGTGCCTATGGACGGCGGTCATCACTTAACATCAGGTGACCCACCTGTTCGTTTCCTTCTTAAGATATAAAGTAAAAACTCAATGAAAAATCGATTTTATTACTTTTTTTTTCTCTCCAACTGACTATGCTATTGAGCTAGCAAGGTCTTAACAACTTTTTTTACATGGTGAAATCCCTACGGATTCCCACCCTAGCCGGGCAGCTGAGGATGGGATATGTCCGACTTGCACGGACTAAAACCCTATGGTGCCTTCAATCACCTATAGGCCGGGGAGCAGGAGCTGCCAAACTGGCACTAAGTCTACTCCCCAGCAGGTGTCGGCCCTCGTCAGGGGTCTCGTCGTGGTCAAGGGGTCAAAATCGTAGACCCCTCAGGGGAGGGTGAGAGTTGCCCTCCCCGACGATCGTGGGAGGCGCATCGGCACAATGCGCCTCAACCACACGGGCCTGTGCAGAAGTTCTGCCAGAGCAACGGACGTGCCCGCGTCCGCCGCCCGCAGGCCCTTTTTACGGCAGCCTCAGGTCATCGTTCACTCTGCGCCGCCGTGACCGTCGACCGCGGGAGGGGAGCTGGCTGGTCTGCTCCCTCTCCCTCTCCGCCGCCTCCTTTGCGAGCATAACCGCCTCGCAATATGAGGCGACGGAGCTCTACCCGCTCTCGCTCTCGACCATCTTACGGACGACGGCCGAGAGCGAAGGGTCTTAACACCTTCACTACTAAGGTGAGCGCTTAAAGCACTCAGCCGATTTTATTTCACAACTAGCTCAAGGGTGCACGGCACACCTCGGATTCAGGCAACAGCCCAAGCCGAGGTGTGCCGTGCACCCTTTATTTTAGTTCTTATAGGTTATATTATGAATATACATTCATTACATTTGAAGAAAATAATAGTTTTTGAAGTGAAACTTCTTTAGAATCGTTGTGATTTCAAACCGGATGCAACGAAAAAACGACAGGTAAGTGACGTAACAACTTTCCGCGGTATTTTCGTTCGTCGGTTACAAAATTATTGCGGTTATTATTTTAGAACGGATTTTTATTTAAGATGTAGAGTAACTAGATTAAAACGTAAAGAAATTTCATCGTAAGTTTATTATTTTATTGAAGTGAAAAACGACAGGTAAGAGACACAAAAATGTGTAGGATGAAGCCGGCAAAGAATGAGACTGTACACTGTAACATATGTTAAATACAATATAAAATATCTTTACAATTAATCAAAATACTTTCATTTTTAAACAAATAAACTTTGTAATTATCCTGCCCTTGTTAAATATATTCATCTCATTCTTCTGTCGATTTACTGAAGTTTCACTTCTATCGTGTGTGAATCGCACACACACCTTTTTTTTCATAATTTATCTGACGAAACTAATGAAGGTCAATGAGGTGCAAGGTGCAAATATGTTTCTTGCAATTAGTATATATTGAGTATGTAATATTAATTTCAAAAATCAAATAATAGCTATTTATAAGTAAATACATATTCAATTCCAAACTTTAAGATTTCCTTACAGTTATCTCGTCCTTAGCGAATATTTTTTATGAATCACGAAATAATGAATATCGTTCTATAAAATTTATATTTACATTATTTTCTGAATTTATATGTTCCTCTAGCGAAACTACTACTCCCATTTCATAGTGTTGGCAACATAGTTGGCAACACTAAATTTTATATTTTCGAGTTTGATCGAACGTACGAACGTCAAATATATCTTGTGTAATCAGAAAAATGTTCAAAGTTTAAAATTTATTGTACACTTGTAGAAACCATAATCACCAATTTCGTTTTACGACACAGGTGAGTGATTTAAATGTAAATTATTTATTTACATAATGCTTGACAAACATTTTCGGTGTTTATAAAATAACAAAACGTTAATTAAAATGTGTTGTCGTAACAAACTGAATAAAATTTAATTGTGGAGTATCTAAATAATTATATTATTATGCAGTAATAATATTTTCCTGACGAATTTTACTGACAACATAATATTTTATTAGGATAAACCAAAAATCTTTACATTTGTTTACGATTCGAGAGACTGTTAGGGTCCAGTAAAAAATCTGTTGGGATACCAGGTCTAGAACGATACGTATTGATTTAGGGTAGAAAATACGTTGACCCTAGAATGCATTGCTTTTTTAATTATTCGTTTTTTTTTTATATTATCAGGTAACTTTACATATCTGTGTTATGTGGCGTAACCAGTATTTATTTTTTCTTTTCCAACAAATAACAGTAGCATTACTAATATGAAATATTATTTCTCACCATCCTGATAAGATTAATAAAAAATTACGAAAGTAAAAAAATCAGAGGCATGTCTCAGCATATTGATCTCTTTGTTGGAAGTAACTATGTTTATTGAGATATTACAAAATAACTGATAAATCTTATCCAAAAAAAAGTGATTGCCTATATACACAATTTTATTGATTTGATATTGAAGTGTAAGTTCTGGTTATAACTTCTTTTTGGTACAAATTGATAAAAGTTGCCTAATTTGCAAACTTACTCATTACTTTTGTACTTTTAAACATATGTATCTAAATCAAGACTGTATATTCAGTTCCATGAAGTTTTTTTAGCTGGCGCTAAGTAAGCAATATTGAGAATATTTTATAGTGATCATTTCCAAATGTTTTTTTATTAAACACTAATTGCCAGCAACTTTATATTGACAAAAGAACAGATTATGGACTATCTTTTATTTTTGTCTTATAATTTTTTCTTTTCTACTTAATTCTTACAACACTCACTAATTTAAAATTACCTCTATTAGATTTTATTATTATTTAACCCCTATGAAAAGGTGCATATGTATAGGTAGCACAGATATTAAAAAATCAATCTGTTCTCTTTATCAGTTCTTTTTCGGAAATCATCTATGACAAACAACACACCCTTCAGTTTTACTCATGAATATTTATCTAATGCATAATAAGATATTTTCATTTAAAGCCATGAATTAAAGCTAATTTTTCCAGAAATTGAGATATAAATCTGACATTAATTTTTTATAGGTGTATTGTATTATGACATCTAAACATGAGGTACCGGTCCTTTTTGCTTAATCTGGAAGAACTAAATTATACAATTAAAATTTAATACTACCTATAAAGTGACTCTTCCATGACTAACTTGACACTGGCAGAATTCGTATCTACAAGATGCCATTATTAAAAAGTTGAAGTTGAAGTCCTTTTTGGCGACATAGAATTTAGATATTAGTCATTTTTATTCTCAAATATTTTGACAATGGAAAGGCTATTGATTAACATATAAATTTCTCTCTATTTCCTATAATTTAACTAGCTTTTCCACTGTCCATAGATTTCTCTACTCAGCTGCTAAATTTTATGATAGGTAAATGGTGCAGCATGCCGGAATATAAAAAAAAATCATATCCATATTTAAATATAACTCAAGTAATCATTATATCACTTAACAACTCACTGTGATTGCTTGTTTCACTTGTATCTGGATCAAGGTTTGTCAGTTTCTTTCACAACTTGTGTTATAAGAACTTTAATGTATATTTTTTTCCTTAAACAAAGTATTTTACTACATATTTAACTGTTTATTTGATTTTATATTTAATTTATAGCTATTACTAGCGGACACGGCAGACATTGTCTCGCCCTGATTATAAAAAAATCCTTGACAAATTATATACCAAAACCCTCCTCATGAATCACTTTATCCATTGGCGAAAACCGCATGAAAATCCGTTCAGTAGTTTTTGAGTTTATCGCGAACAGACAGACAGACAGACGCGGTAGAGGACTTTGTTTTATACTATGTAATAATGATTTTGGGGTTAACGGACAAGAGAACTAATGGCAGTGCAACTTTTTAGTTGCATTTAAGTCATGCATAAAATGCCTCGATTCTCATGTAGGGATTTTTCAAATAAGTGTGATCGTATATGCAATAGTTAGAATCCTGTGGCAAAATCATCAGATGGAGCCCAAGCATTCAGTGCCGCATCTTCGAAATTTTCTTCTCGTTTTATTTGCAGCCCTTATAATCCGAACGCAAATCTGAAAGAGATAGTTACATTTTAGACATGAGATTTTATATTTTTAAAACGACCGAGACGCCCTATAAACATGTGTCATGCAAAAATATTTCATATTGTTCTGTATTAGGGTTTGATTTCGCGTGAGTGGCATCATAGTCACTCAAATTGTAATTTCATTCAAAACTTTCTTCGATTACAGTGCCAAGAGAGTGTGCATTTCAAAAATAGATTATTCCGTGTCACCTTGATGACATGATACATTGTTGTAAACGAAAAGAAAAAATCATAATTATGTTGTGAACTGAAAAAGGACGCTATTTTTAACCGACTTCAAAAAAAGGAGGACTCGACTGTATTTTTTTTTTTTTTTTTCACCGAAAATCATATCATCTACATAGGTACAAAGTTTAAGTCCACTCTCGCGATGTCTTGAACAAATTTGAAATTTCGGTTGGCACCGACTTCCAATACATCTCTAGGTAGCACACATATTCATATGTTTTATTTAATTTGGTTAATTTGATAAACTATTTATTTTCCGCTTTTCAGTGCCTTATGGGTTTTTGATTGATATTGAAGTCGGTTAATACTTTTTTTTGAAAATTTACTTTATTTATGCTACATTTATTCATGTATTGGCTATTTTTCGTAATATTGTATTAGCAGAGTCAAAATCTATTCCTTTAATGAATTTTAGTATACCGTATCTCCTCTCCTACACACTGAATACATTTTTGTATCTTGTTTTTTTTCAACTCAATGATGGCTGGAAATTAATTCCTTATATCGTAATACTTTTTACGATGTGCCTATGTGAATTCAATTTGCATACGAATAATTAGGCATTTGTTTATTCGATGTCTGTATAAAAGTGTTGGTTTTCATTCCATACTTAAAAAGACACTATATCATTACGCTTCTTGCTATATCAATATATTGTAGTCCGGTGAAGCTGTTAAGACCTTGCTAGGTCAATAGCGTAGTCAGTTCGAGATAAAAAAAAATCGATATATTTCGAAAATTAGCTCCATTTGTTCCACTATAATATTAAAATGTAATTAATTAAAATACCGATTCAGTTAAATGATTATACTGCGCCTGAGTGAAAATCCAAAAATACCATAGAGAGAAAAGAACTTTTTAAATATCTCCGTCGTGATAAGAAGTCAGTGTTCTAGTGGTTTGTTCTGTGGAATATCAACCCGATATCCGCAGGTTCGAATCCCGGCACGTACCAACGAATTTTTCGGAATTAGCGTATATTTACTTAATCTATTACTTGATACTAATTATATTGGTAACACTATCGGCTGATGACGGTGAATGAAAACATCACGAGGAAACCTGCACCTGAAAAATGTTCTTGTAATACTACTGTATGGGGGTATACTGTATACAAAATAGAACTATGGGTTTCACAGGGTTCGAAATCGCCAATAAGTCATGGGCTGGTGTGGTGATTATGCTCGTACCTTCTTCGTGAAGAGGCTTATGGCCCTGCAGTGAGTCAGAGTGAGACAGGCTGATGATTATGATGATACCGCCTTGCAAATAATAACTAAAATCTCTTCCTATAATTGGATAGGTACTAATCAATATTGAAACAGTATCTGATGTAGCAAGTAAATATAAGATTCGCACTAAGTATATTTTTGAGTAAAATCAGTTGGGCTCGAGTTCTACACAGAATTAACAATTAAGAACCGACGCCTAGTATGAAGGTCTGAAGTCATTAGACGAATCTTTAGAAAGTTTGACAGTAAATCCAAGCAACCTACGTCAAACACACTTAGACGTACGTTGTCATTGAACCTCTCTGATAAGCCTCTGAGGTCGCTGCGGCATGTCTCGTCTCACAAATTAAGTACGCGAATACCAAGTAAATCGTTAATATATTTAGTTACGTGCCGGCGGCGTTGGCTTTCAGACGTGTACAGTGTAATCGCCTCGTGTCCGTTTTATATTACTTCTTTTGAGATTTTCATTCAAGGTAACTTTTTTAATAAATTTAGATTTAAGTAAAGTATTTTAACCCTATTAAAAACAGCAAAGAGGTTGATTATGTAATTAAATATGTAACCTCCGTGGACAAACATTGATCATTATTATTTGTACGCGTTATGGAACAGTAATTGGTTGTTTAGTTTATATGTTTAGAAAACTATATTATTTTGGTATGATTGCCATCAACATGGAGTGTATTGAATATCGACGTAATGTATTGTTTCTATGTTTTCATTCGTATAGTGCGTACGTTTATTTTCTTTTCAGCGATGGTTTTATTTACTGAATTTATCAATTAACCATTGGTATATGATACTAAAAAACATGTAAATGTTGGTTTTTTCTGTTTGTGGTTTTTTTAAATTCAAATAATTTCTCCTGATGCTAAATGACAATGGTACAGTTGGGCACTTAATTGCAGCTACCCTAAGGTCAATTTCCAATACTACGATCTAGCTTAAATCGGTTCCTCGAAATGTGATATCAAGAAATTGATGTATTTATAAAACACTAGCCTTTGCCTGCGACTTCGTCCGCGTGGAATAGATACTTTGGGCTAACGCTAACACGCAGCTCTCAAGAGGCAAAAAACCCATTTTGAAATGTTATTCATTAGTCTTCCCCTCCTATTGGTCTTAGTGTGATGATATATAGCCTATATATAGGTTACCTTCCTCGATAAACGAGCTATATAACACTGAAAGAATTTTTTCAAATCGGACCAGTAGTTCCTTAGATTACCCTCTACAACGTAACAAACTCACAAACTTTACCTCTTTATAATATTAGTATAAGAATGGAAATATAGAAATAGAATTATTATATCTTTCTATCTAATTGTCTCATCTATATTTTAATTTCATTTTTAAACAATCGCTGGATGGTGGAACATGACTATTTTGTTTGACTGCGTCTTGTTTGTGCCCGCGACGTCGTCCGTGTGGAACCTTATGTATAAAACTGTGACTAATGAAGTCACCTGAATGTATTAAGTCCATTTACTTGTCTACTTTTCTCTCGTACTTACGCCGCATCGTCAATAAAATTACACTAACTTTTGATATAGTGGACCGATTTTAATGAAACAAAGACTAAGTTATTCTCGAAGATATGCTTTATGATTTGGTGTTATTATGAACCCAGTACTTTAGCAGTGATGCGTGTTCATACAAACAGACAGACAGACATTTCTAAAAATGATTTAAATGTATTTCATTACTTACTAGCCTCTGCCCGCGACTTTGTTTGCGTGGAATTCCTACTTTGGGCTAACGTTAACACACCCGAATACAATAACACACCCAAAACAAACCCCGATTTTGAAACATTCTTCATTAGTGTTCCGCTCCTATTGTTTTTAGCGTAATGATAAATATCCTATTATAACCTTCCTCGATAAATGGGCTATATAATACTGAAATAATTTTTCAAATCGGACCAATAGTTTCTGAGATTACCCCCTACAACGTCACAAATATTACCTCTTTATAATATTACTATAGATTTCTAGACACCTGCAACAATTTTTTTCACGAAAATCGAAAAAATACAGACTCTTTAAATTAAATTCTTATTATATGTATAGAAGATGAAGATATAAATATATTGTTTTTAAATAAAAACTACATTTCCAAGAAGTCAAATTAGAAACATCATTTTCTTAGCCTTATCCCACCTAAGTAGAGTCGGCACAACATGTTTTTCTTTTCCACTCTCCCCTGTCAGATGTCATCTCTCAGTATTCACACCTTTTTCGGTCTTCCTCTACTCTTAAATCCGTCCACCATCATACTCAAAACTTTTCTAGTTACATGGTTTTCATCTCTCCTCGTGACATGTCCATGCTTACTAACCTATTGCTCCTCAACTTCTCTGTCACTGCTTCTATTTTCTAACTTCCTCTGATATACTCATTCTTAATCTTATCCATTCTAGTTACACCACACATCCACCTTAACATTTGCATCTCTGCCACATGTCATTTTCTCTCATCCGTCTCTTTCGTAGCTCAGCATTCAGATACATACAGCATGACTGGTTTATGTTAGTTTTATAAACCTTTCCTTAGAGTTTCAAAGGCATTCGTTGGTCACAAGCTATCCCAAACACATTTCGCCATTTCATCCACCCTGCATTTATCCTAAACGTTCAATCGAAGTTTATCGAGTAGTTTAGTGATGCGCCAACAGAAGCAGAAATCTGTATAATTCTTTTATATTAATATGCGGGGTTATGAATCTCTACTTAAATAGGTTCCGATTACAGTGTATACTTAAATTCATAAAGAAATCATCAGTTTTTAAATTTTTTGCAAAATAACTTAAACTTATAAAAGCAAAATTGGAATTTCTTCGCATTGGGTTTATTTATAAGGGAAACTTGCGTGAAAATACCAAGCGAAATTTTTTATGAGGGTTAGTTAAACTGTTATTATTTAGTTAAAATCTCAATGGATTGCATTTAACTAGTATTTTAGTTGTGTCCTTGTGAAGGTTCAGAGATCGAAATCTAAGTAAAATTTATTGTACAAGTAAATGAGATTAATGCTTGAAATATATATCGTATTTAACAGAATCTGTTACATTTATAATGTTTATTTACTAAGTCTCATAATATATACTAAGCGAATGTTTCTGTTAATAGATTTGTCAGCTATATCTAATGTTACCTAATAGGTAAAGTAGTTCCTTTTATGTATTCAATAATGTATACAGAATGATTTTTTTAAACGAAGTTATAACCTAGCTTGTTATAAATGGGGAGGTGTGTTTTAGGAACTCATTTAGAGTTTTGCAAAATATCAACTATGCTATCCGTTTACTTCCCTCTCCCACGCTTGGGCACCTTACCGCTTACCCCAGTTTTCCAGACAAGAAACAACACTGTTAACATCCTTATATGAAATTATGATTTTCTGATATTTCTTTCAGACAAAAACTAAGGTTCTAAAAAGTACAACTTAAAAAACATAGTTGAAATCGGTACGGTAGGTAGCGTTTGCGTGATTTGTGCACAAAGACAGACCTCTAAGATTTTATTAGTATATGTATATATACATGTAGGTATTGAAACTTGAATTCTTTAACAACATCTGTTGACGCTCACGTTTAAATGATCTCAATCACGGGGAAGGCCAATATTATTGAAGAACCTATTATTAGTAATCACAGAATAGACTCATCATATTATGATGCATTTTATGGACATTTACGAACCGATTATATCGAAATTGGTGTCGGTACATTAGAAGCATTCGTTTTTGGAGCTTGTCAAAATGTATTAAATAAGTCTTCACGCAGGAGTCAAATTTCTATCATAAACATTATTGATAAAATGAATAAAATAATTAAGTTATTAAGATTAAGTATATAATTATTTAATTCAAACTGAAATTAACTTACACGTAAAACTTCTTGTCTGCTAGGAACTTTACATCAAACAATCTTATAAATATCTTAAATTGTGATGACTTTCTCATTTTCGGACAACGAATTTGAAAAATGTGCGTGCACAAACTCGGAGAAAAAACTGTATGCACTGAAGTTCATTAATAACTACTAAAAAGACAGGGTATATCGTGAAGAAACACGATAGAAGTGAAACTTTTGTATTACGGGGAAACATTGTAGTTAAAAAATACAAGTAAATACCAACATCACGCAGTGCTCCCAGGCGGTCACCCATCCAGGTACTGATTGCGCCCGGTGTTGCTTAACTTCGGTGATCGGACGAGAACTGGTGATTTCAACACTCTACCTGACACAGTGTTTACCTCCACCACTTTTTGTCACACAAAAAGGTTGCCGATCAGAGAATTTCAAAACATTTCCATACAAAGTTTCCCTTAAAAAAAGTATAGAAACAGTGGAGAAAATGTATTGAAATATTTTGTCTTCGCGCATTTGTATAGATAACACGTGACACAATTCGATGACTCCTTAGTCGACATTGTATTTTATTATTTTCGTGTATCAATTAAAATATTTACGAGCGTATTTTAGAACTAGTCGTGCCCGCTGGAGTGGCACGCATTGGCTACAGAATTCTCTTTCATTATTTTCTGACTAAACACCTGGGGTTTTATTAAACATTGCCAGATCGTCAGTCATTAAAAATGACTAGATTAAATCGTGAAGTCCTCCAACTACTAATTAAAATACCGTCAAAAGCGTGTCGGTCTCTTCGGAAACCAGTACAGACAAATAAATAGATAGGTAAATTTTTGTAAAACGAATTTTAGAAATCTTGGTAACTTGCAAGTAACGATATATACAAAACAAAAACAGACACTTCGTTTTAATTTATTTGTGTAGATATGAAATACACTTTGATGTTTTCAGCTCAAACAAATATCGTTCCTTTTATGGGTAAACCTCGGAACTACAGAATCATGATTTTTTCAGAAAAACTTTAAAATTTTAGTATGTAGATTATGTATATATGAGAAAAAAACATGTCTAAAAAAGTTTAAAATTATTTTAACCATTTGTTTTCCACTAATAATTTTAATTATGAGAAAAACGTAGTTACGAGCTTTACGCAGAAAGTGGACAATATGTGAATTCGGCATTATTAAAAAGTATGAAAAGGTGGATGTTACGGTATCCACGGTTTATGAAATTAAATCATTTTTACAATGCGATTTTCCACTTAATAATGTATTTAAATTTTAAAGTATACGTATGAGAATAACTATTCACTTAATTACAACACAAGCTACTGAATAAATAATACATAAAAATAACGTAAAAGTTTTTGAATGTTTTGAATAGCATACCGTGGAATATATGCAAAAATCTAAACAACATCAGTAGATACGTATAATGCTCATATTATTTTGACGAGGAAACTCTGCGATCGAGACGCTATAGTTATATGCTTTTTTGTTGTTTCTCTAAACTTTGGACTCATTTTGTTGGTTATTATGGCCTTATGTTTTCCTCGAATAACAGGTTTTTGGTGTAACTTTATTTATACAGTTGCGAATAAAGTGTGCTCGTGTGTCTGAACGCTGACTATATTGAATAGGGATACAGCTGTTAATAAAACTTTTTTTTTAATTGACTTCCTCTTGCATCAGCGTTTTTATTCATTATAATTATACTATTGTTTTCCTTTACACTAGCGATTTACGTTTGGTTCAGTATATATTCTATTACACCAGTTTTTTTTACTCAGAACTAAAAATCCCATGATTTTATTCACGTTGTCTACTTATGAATAAGCTTAAATTTGGTCAATTACGTAATTTATTGCCTCAATTTACCGTAGATTTTTGTCTGAAAAGACTAAATTAATGCCATATATGATTGCTTCTGACATTTCGTAGTAAACGTCCAGACAGACGAATATTTATTTTTGTAACGTACAAATTTAATTATTTATGTAATGCTATTTTTTATTAGGTAATAAATATCTTCAACCTCAAAATATAAGCTTCATATTGACTACAAAGAGGTAATTTACACGGTTGACAAAAAGTATACATATCTATATGAAATACTTGTTCCGTAAAGCGAATGAAATAAATACCCTGAAGTGTATTGAATCGAATTATTTACAAGTATAAATACTTACTATACTATACCACTTTAGCGATTTTTCCTAATTCTTTTAGTATAGCTTCTAAATACCCCACTGCTGAATATAGGAAGGTTTGCTTATTTCTAACCTACGTTTATCGTTTTCGAATTATTTACATTTTTCTCCAAATACCTCTGACTAGTTAGCAGTTGAAATCGATGACAAACAAGTCGAACAAGACAAAACAAGAAGTAATGTTTTTTTTACGAATAATTATTTGATGGAAAATTGCAATTTTTTTTAATATCAACGAAAAATAAAATGTACTATGTGGTTTTTCGATATGATTTTGATATATATAACTATAAGTATAATTTTGATCAGGTATAACTCAAACAAAATGGCTGCCGCTCGTGAATACTACTGTGAAGTATTAAAGTCTGTCATCATTACCTAAAATAAAGTTAATTACTGTATTATAGTAATTTAGATAATTAATTTTGTTTTTTTATCTATACTATAATAAAACTGTAGCAAGGTCAAATCTGTACATTAAATATTTTTTGAAAATTTTTATCGGGGTAGACTTTGTTATCGATATAGAAGCCAAAAATAATCTTTTTACAATTTTTGTCTGTCTGTCTGTCTGTCTTTCTGTCCCTGTGAACACGCAACACGCTGAAAGTACTGAACCGATTTTAACGAAACTTGACACAGTAATAACTAATATTCCAAGGTTACATTTAGGATACTTTTTGTCCCATAAAATGCAAGGGGTTCTCCAGGATAACGAAACACAAAAAATTGTAGTTAATGTAACTAGACTTTTTTGCAACACCTTAGTACAAGAGCCAGCAACGTTGAAAGAACGAGAATTTTAGAAAAGCTGGTTCTTTAATATGAAGATATATTATGCTCTTCCGAACAGCATTGAGGATACCTGGTAACCGGTTAACGCTGTGTTTTTTAATGCGCATCACCCCTTTACAGGTCAAAATTTGGTTTTATAAATAATTTTAGGAAAAAAAATTTCGGTTACACTTTAATGCTATTAAAAACATGAGTTTATCACTGTCAGACAATTTTGTCATTGACAATAATGTGCCCGATGATATTCTTTATAAATAAAATAATTCATTTCAAACCATTTTATTTTTTCATTGCAAAGAACATATTTCATTTTATTAACCATTATGATATTGAGATTTCACCGTAAACACTGAAAAACAACGATAAACGTAGACATATGACTTGAGACTGACGTCATCTTGAATACATGCGTCTATAACAGGCGCTTCCACAAATATCGCTACCTTTATCATACATAAAATGGGGTAAACATATCAATGTAGTTGCAGAATCTAGCTCTAAGTTTCTAAACGTTTTCAAAGCATTAGCCGGTTTTAATTGGGGTGTTCATCCATAACATTTAGTTCGTTTATACCTCAATATTACTCGCAGTCGAACTGACTATGCGAGCTTTCTTTATAATAGTAGTGCTCAGGTTAACCTCTATAAACTTGAAAAAGTCCAAAACCAGGCCATGAGAATTATCATGCTATCATTATCGGGGTTTCATTAAAACTACTCCAATCCATGTTATGGAAAGCTAATTGAGCACATGTCCGTTACATCTTAGGAGACAATATTTAGCTGGCAAAATTTTATTTAAATTTAAGTCATTCGAAAAAAACGAACTAACTAATGTATCAGAAGAACTGTCCACTTCTTTCCAATCACTCTATTGACGTAAAAGAAAAAGACCACTATTTTTTCTAAATATAAAAATACTCCAATTCAAACAAGTATAAAACATGAAATGTTCACTTTACACACCTGGGTCGATAACATTGATTTGCACAATATAATTAAAATAAATGTAGATAATAAATATATTTGTCTTCAATATATAAATATTATCAAATATAAATAAATATTATCAAAATTCTGTTGAAATATACAATGATGGATCTAAAGCTGGTAATTATTTAGGTGCCGCACTTTTTGAGTCAAATTCCAAAACTTTTATGAAATTTCAAATTGATGAAAATATTTCAATTATACACACTGAATTGATAGCAATTGCAGAGGCCTTATCATTTGCACAATCAACTGAGTTCATTAAGATTGTTATTTTATCCGACTCAAAAAGTGCTCTTCAACATGTAGCTCGATGTATCCTGACTTTTCGAGGAATACCGATAGCCTACACTATTTTGAAGCAATTACTAGATTTCAAAGCAAAGAACAAAGTAATTGTTTTACAATGGATCCCTTCTCATATAGGTATAACTGGGAATAAAAGAGCTGATATTTTAGCAAGAGAAGGATCCTCCGAAGGTGCTCTTATTAATATTTTACCAACTTACTTGGATGTACGCTCAGTATTTAAAAATAGCTGTTACTCGCATTGGAAGGAATACTTTGATGAGCGTTCTAAAACAAAATGAATATGGTACAGAACGATTCAGCCACATCCCTTAGGTCACCATGGATTGATGACAGTACGATTAGCCGTCGGGAAGCAATCACAGGAATGAGATTACGCTCGGGACACATCCCATGTAAAAAGTTCGCCTACCTGATGTGTAAACTAACATCACCACTCTGCCAGAGTTGTGAGCTCATCGATGATGTGCACCACATCCTGGCAGAATGTATTCGAAGCGAATATATTAAATCTCGGCTTAATGCTTCTGGTTCGTTCTACACTGGTTTGTACAATTCGTTATTGTCTGACCCCATTTCGAAAGATGCTAAAGAATTGTACAAAATTAATATAAGCTATTGTTAAGTTTATTGTCATTCTTATTGTTATATAGTTGTATGTCATTTAGGCGATATAGTCACGCAGGCGACTAAGCCTTCATTAAAGAAAATAATAATAATGATATTAAAATTACAGCTATCTTAATATGGTTTGAACATACTTACATATTTTATTTACAAAAAAAATAGCATCGGGCACATTATTGTTAATAACAAAAATGTCTGGCAATAATAATGTCATGTTTTAGTAGCGTTTCAAAGTTAGTAAAAAAACAAAACATTCAAAAATTATATAAAAATCAATATTTTTGCCTGTAAAGGTGCGATATGTACTAACTAATAAACGCAACGTTTACCGGCAGCCAAGTAGCCCGCACGCTGTTCGGAAGAACATAAAGATATATAAAAAACTGGCTTATAGAAAGTCTTTGTCGAAACCGTCGCCTAGCTCTTAGACAAATAGTTACAGGCAAGTGACATTTGACGCGTCGTGCTCATATCTTTTTAATATTTATATTTTTCTTCAATACAATGAAGTATGAAAAAGTTTTAATACAAGTTGAAAATAGTTATATCATTCAGTGTTTCATTTATCATTATTTATTTTATGAATATATTTTATCGTTTAATTTACAATTTAAGTCATCAACTTGATATTTTACAATGTAAACTCTACTGACTGTATAGTAAACGTCTACAAAAAAGGGAAAGGAACTTCGTTTGAAACTGGGGGTCCATAGACTTCTAACGCTTTTTTCACATTACCGCCAATATTTGTAGGTTAGTTTTTATTTCTTATTGAGCCCAGTAGATGATGCTTCTAACGGGTTGTAGGCTTATTTTAAAAGATTTCTCACATACCATCTGGGTATATGTTTGAGTGAGTCCCTTGATAGTTTGGATTCACAATTGGAAACCGTAGGTGTGGCTCCAATAAGAATTTAGGTTTATTAAAATTTTTCGCGTTTAAAAATACAATTGACACCAGTGATAACCGATTTGGTGCAGACGAAGTTACACGGGTCAGCTAGTTAAAAATAAAAACATTATTTATGCCAGTACTTTCTATCATATTGCTTTTTATACTATGTTTTTGTTGTTGACAGTAGAAGGTTACGAGTGATGTTGAAGTGGACACGATTATCTTCTCGTTTGAAAATTTACGTCTGCAAACTTACTAGACAAATTTTGTATTAGTACATTCATCAAACATACGTTATATGCGGCCAAAATACTCTCAAAACTGGATAAACAAGTTATAAACTTCGAAGTTAAGACTTCCATATTAATAAATACACAACTACACCACTATGTGCATTCGTCGAGACCGGTTTCGATTCGCTTTATGCTAAATCTAAGAGTTCGTTAATCCGTAATTTGCATAATATTATTTTATCAATAAATGTTTGGGTTCAACGGTCGACATTGTCACTTGATGAACACGATGCGCAAAATATCAAGTTAGTTCGTCCCTTGTGGAACTGTTTGATGGTTTTTTCTCTTTAATTTCTATGATCCACAAAAGAGATACTTTTATATTCAGTATTAATTATTGTTTTTCGTTTTATTAATTCATGGAATTGTGTTGGTGTACTTTGGTTTGTAATTATATTACATGGGAATTATGTTTATCATCTGAATTGAAAGTGGATAGCTTTCTTGTTAATTGTAATTTTATCGTTTCTACTCAGCCCTTGTAGAAATTGTTAATTATATAACTTGAAAACGATTAACGAGGGGTGTAATCGCAATTCGGTCCTTCTTATTAATTTTCGTTTCTAGTCCAAATAAATACTAAACGAAGAACAAATAGGAAGCCTGCAAAAATGATTCGGTGGATTTAAAAATAAACAGAATAACAAAGGGGCACGTGTCTAGCGGTCAACTGAGTTATTTTGAGGGGAAACCCGGACCAATGTTTCTAAAACGCGCTATTATAATGGAGACGTCAAATCTTTTGATTTACTGTTCAAATTTGCATAGTTCTGTATATTCTATTAACCGACTAAAAGTGGATATTATTATACTTTGTTACATTGCGTAGTATTGTGGTGTATCGTATATCTTGTATTGCTTGTATTTGTTTACAAAATACACGCCGCGACATAGTTTGCATGAAAATGCTTTTTTGTTTTCTTTTACCGGAATTACGTCTTTGGCGTATTGGGTGGTACTGAAAAATAAAACGATATGGACACCGTTTCTTTTTTTTTTTAAGTTTTTTTTTACTAGTTATGGAAATACTTATGGATACGCCACCCTTCCGGGAGAGGACGCTTGTTGGGTGCGGAATGGGACTGTGCATTGCTATCACCATGCCGCCCGTGGTCAACCCGGCGGAAGGTGGCATTTTCGATTATAACTCAATGTTTGTAGTCTTTTTTCTTCGCGTATCTTCATTCCTATAGTTATGCCTCTTTTTTCTTTATGAAAACCACGAAGTGAGTCCTGAAATTTCTTTTTAGACGTTTTAAACGTTAAAATCTGAAGTTTTTGTTACACGAGTCGTGGCCCAATTTATCTTCCACGTTCACCATATGTATATGACCGGCGACGGTCTCTCTTGTGACGTCACGGTGATCGTTGATGACCGGTGCACTAGAACTTTTTATTATTATAAAAAATCATCCGTGGCGTCCTAAAAGAAACATGTTATTTTGACGTGGTAATTACAGTATGAAATAGTTCATGACATTTGATTTAATCTTTTATCTAATAAACACGTAGCGGTTTTCTTCCATTTATTTGTGGTTGTATTGGTATTTAAGTTTATATCCGTACATATTATCAAAGACAGTGACTCCTCTCTCCCTCTGTCTGTTAGTGTCGAAAACTTTGGGAACCACTGGTTTATTGCACCCATGCACGTCAGTGGTAAATAATGTAACTATTTCGTCTTTTATTATTATGTCTTTACATTAATAATAAATTGTTGTGATTCATATACATACGTATCTTTATAGTAACACTTCAAGGAAAATGTAAAGTCCCGCGCAATTCTCGATCTGGTTGGTACAAACGTAGACCATTCATAACTAGACATGTTTTATAAGGCAGTTGCGTCGTTGCATTACAATATAATACTTAATAACAATAATTTGTAACTTGGTAGAGACTACCCGTGAATATCTACTTCGGTATATCTACAAAAATTTAAAACGTTCAAAATATAAGTACAAATTAATATTTATCACTGTCTTATATTAGGTAGGTGGTAGAGTCACGGTGAAGCTAGTACTGGTTTCAGCATGAATTCACAGAAACACCGACGCGACGTGAAGTAACAGTGCTTGCGTCGGTGCGTTTCGTTCGGTCAGTGAGAACGTCGGAGGCCTACCTCCCCTACCCTCCTGCCTCCTGTGCCCATCCCCCCTGATCCCAAACACAGGCTGGCAACGCACTTGTGACTCCCCTGGTGTTGCTAGTGTCTATGGACGGTGGTGATTACTTAACATCAGATGACCCACCTGTTCGTTTGACATTAAAAAAATCCAAATTGTCGCGAACATGTTTCATAATATTTATATCCTACAGAACCGTTTACACTAACATAGGAGGCAGGGACTCATTTTGTAGAAATGTAACGAATTTAAAGAAAGATAATTAGATACTATTATTTTTATTGAAGTGGATTTTTTTATGGGAGGGCGCTGAAAATCTGATCCGCAACCTTTTTGTGTGACGAAAAGTGGTGGAGGTAAACACTGTGTCGAGGAGAGTGTTGAAAACACCGGTTCTCGTCCGATGACGAAAGTTAAGGAATGTCGGGCGCGGTCGGTACTTGAATGGATGACCGCTTGGAAACATCTCATCACGTTGGATTTTTGTTGTACTTTTTTTAGAAGTGAAACTACGAAAGTTTCATTTCTATCGCATAGTTTTTCGACACGTTCTGTTTTTTTTTTCTATTCTTTCAAATGGTGTTGCTGTTGATATGACTCGCTATACTATTTAAGTTATCGTATTATAACACTTGTGTAAAAATATCGTCTATTCACTAGTGGTCTAACGCCGATACAAATAAATATATCACAATAATAGTTTTAAAGATAACAAAAGAATAAACACCGATTCTCTGGGTCAAGATATCGAGTACAAGGTTCAGTGAAACTAATGTTCTATAGACTTCGATATCTATAACAATTGATTCTAAATAAGTTAACACATAACCCCTTTTTTTTCGAAATGACTTCGCTTTTGGTCTAACAAGGCCTTAACAGCTTCACCGGACTACTAAAGCGAGCGCTTAAGGCACTCAGCCGATTTTATTTTGACAATTAGCTCAAGGGTGAACGGCACACCTCGGCTTGGGCTGTTACCTAGTTCATGCATTTCACGACCTAACTGATCTAACCTAACCTAAGCTACATATTCATACTTATATGAGTTGTTGAAATATATAATTGTACCAATGTACCAAGCATACATACCTTAATAACTCTTAAATGTATTTTGTGTCGGATATTATATTACAAAAGATAGTGACTCCATATGCCTGTTAGTGTGTTTTAAACTCTTAAACTAATAGATTGATTTACATGATTCATTTAAATGTCGCCGTGTATTATCTGAAGAAGTTGTATGTAATATGGGTTAAAAGTTCAAATTAAGTTCAAGTTGTAGGGTTAAAGTAAAATAAATAAATAACATAAAAAGGCTACCAGTGTACATTATGTTACCATATTTTACTTAATCCATTAAATATTATCTGTTTTAATGCAGTAGACAATTGTTTAGGATTGAAATTAATAACAGAAGTACCATGAGAATTGAAGTCGGTAAAGTATCGGTAGTGATATAAACGTAGGTCTGTTTTTGATATTTTAACACTAGTAAGATTTTACGAGAAAAGAAAACAAATAGGTATGTTAAACGGCATATGCAAAATATTCATCTGTATCGTATGATTATAAATCTTAATTTCGTCATTTTCTGTATCAAGTTTTTATTCAGACTCACTGTCCCATAATACCAAATACTGTATCATTATTTCAATTCTACATGTAATAACTGAGCCACAGCAACGCGTGACCCCGTCAGCTAGTAAGTATATAAATATTATTAATAGCTAAAACACTTCAATTCTATCGTACTAATTTATTTTCCCAACATATGGAAACAAAGGCTATACTAGAATCTTCAAGTAAACAGACTAGTACTAAATTATCTCACGCGTCCCAATCAATTCTCTTATCTGCTCCATCTAAGTGATTGACGCTAGAATGTCGAACTCGGTGCCAGATTTACTGATAACTAGGCTAAAAAAATGCCTGCCACTTATCGGAGTCATTAAATCCTCAACCTGGATATGATCTTTCAACCGTTGTGGGGAAAAAAAAGCAAATAAGAAAAATATTGAAAATCTAGTCCGATTTGAATTCATAACCTAAATTTTTAAAATAGTTTTTTACTGTGACAATTAACCGCGGTACGTGGTACTTTGTAGGCTTACATTCAGTTACCTATATTGTATTTGATCTTTAATCCTGTTTGTACATTTTTTTCTCGGTTATTCTGATGCTGTGAAGTCCCGTCAGGCCAGTAACGTAGTCAGTTCGAAAAAAAAACTCTGATTTAGGTATATTATAAACGACACTGATCATGTATATGATATAAAAAATGTTATATGTCTGCTTGTTCGTATGTCTGTATTCTACTAAACAACGGTGCGATTGATTTTGATTTCATTTTGTGCCCGGGAAGTACATTTCATTCTACGATTAATAGGCTAAAAAATATCAATAATACCTATTACAATAGTAAAAAAGATGATAATAAAAACAAAGTATTCACAGCCAATTTCGATGTAATTTGTATACAACGACGATATTTTATTTCACATTAGATGGCTTATAATAGGTATCAATATTACTTTAATAATATAAAAAATAATAAAATGACGATATCAACGATTTACTGCGTAATAAATGCGTACGAAGCAGCAGGCACAGCTAGTTTATTATGTTTCTTACGTCACGAATAAGAAGTCCTATCCACTTTCAGTAGATGACGCTTAAAGCGGAAGGAAAATGTTTTTCTCAATATTACGTAGTTTTAACTTATAATACCAATGATAACATTAAATCATCTTCAACGTAAAAACAACACGACCTTATTATTATGTTTTCCATTATCGATAAGATCAGTACGTTTTTACTTTACGCAATCGGTCAATATATTTTGGCAGATTGTTTGACGTTCAACGAACGATAAGTGTTAATTATCGTATAATAATTAATTTACTATCTCATAATATCTTGTCCTGTTCTGTAAATCTGAAAATATATATGACCTGCATGTCCTTGATACTCTGTCGATGACAATACTAATAGTATTGTTGACAGATTCCCGAAAATAGTTTTAATTTACACATAATATTAGTCTATTATATTATACAGGCTGAATGTTTACAAATGTATTTACAGTAGCAATATTTATGGAGGATACACTGAACTCGATTCTCGTTCTAAATCAATTAAAAAAATAGGTGCTCAATATTTGACCCAATTATCTAGAAAAATACAAAAATTATACACAATCCTCTACGCGTCTATTTTAGCACAGTGTCAATGACCGTCGGGTGATTCACTTTCACTTGGAAGTGAACATGGGAACGTCAGAAACAAAACAAAAGGATTTATTGTCTGTTTTATTACTATTAACTCTAAAGCTATTAACTCCGGGTCACCCATTGTAACTTTCGGCACCTATCATTGCACCTAGGTTTATTACGATTGTGTTTATACTTTTGAAAATCTTAGAACAAACTTTGACTTAGGTTTTCTTGGTTGTTTATTAGTATTTGTTTTGATGTTATTATTTTATATGTTGAATGTCACCATGACGTGTCATATCCTAAAATACTGCGAGTGTTTAACATTTCACCTGGTATATATTAAAAATACTTAATTTTATGTTCATATTTTTATTTATATAGGTATGTTTACAATTATTTTGAAATATTTCCACCATATCAAAAATACTTTATTAAATTTAGGCTCTTAGAAGGAGATTATGAAGCCCAAAATTATAACCCAGTATAACAAACAACCCAGTCATCGAGAAGAACCGGCAAGTAACTCGATCTGGTTTATCTTTTCGTCATATATAACATAATTTTACGAACATACATAGTTACATACATAAATAGTTACATTCGTTCATACAGACAATGTTCATACTTATTACGGTGTTGGATTGACGTCACACCATTCTAAATAAAACTTTTTTTCTTTGGTATTAATATGCCAGAGTGTAAATGTATGAACCATAGAGCAACAAAATTGCAAGTAGCAAGACTAGGCTGATTCATAAATCTACGGTGAGAACAATGTTTCGTAAGGTGTGACGTCACGCGCTATGATTGGTCTTTTTTTCACGTGGTATAAATGCTATAAATTCATTTTTACTGTTTACAACATTGTTCATGTTTGTAACAAAAAACATATTTTTTCATATAGATACTAACTTAACAACAGTTTTTGGCAGAATCTTAGTCTATTATGTAGTGGATTTCATATATTTTGTTCATAATCTTGTGTGTTATTTGACTCTATATTTTGCAACATTTGTGCTGTTTTACGTAATATAGTTCGGTTATTGTGCATGCACAAGAGGAAATAGGAGAAGAGGGCGTCCCAGAAAAAAGATGGATAGAGGACATAAATCGATAGCAGGAAAAGATTGGTTAAAAAAAGCTAAGAACAAAGAGGACTGGAAAAAATTGGAGGAGGCCTTTACCCGAGAAGGGGTTCCGATCGATGGTATGGACATCCATAATAAATAGTGTTCAAGAAGTTTTATAAAAAATTTATATCATTTTCAATATTTTTGCTAATATGTAAACGTAATTTATCTTAAAAAGCATGTAAAGATCGGAAATAAATGGGCTTTATTATTATTATTATTATTATTATTATTGTGCACAAGTGAAATGGGAAATAATACATCGCAGCATGATTTCTGAGATGGCACAAAAATTCCATGCAAAAGTTGTCACAAGGGGACCGTTACCTTGTTAGTACCTTGAAATTATTACAAGAAACATGTAATGTTATTACCTACTCGATAAGGACAATAACAATCTAAAAGATTGGTTGCCAAAAAATAGAAAACAACTCGGCATACGAACTTCTCACAATTAGATGTAAATTAAAAATGTAGCGTTGATAAAAAAAAAATAATAAAACAGGACAAATTTATAAACAACTTTTGATAAATCAGTGGTTTCAACCATCATCCATAAAATATGCTATTAAACACATTTTTCCTGTTTACAATATTATTCAAACTTGTAATAAAAAACATACTTTTTCTTATATATGCAAAAATAACATACGAGCTTCTCACAATTAGATATAAATACGTATTCAGTTTTTCGTGAACACCAGCAGTAATGTAATCTATGATCTCCGTTAGAAAACTCTGGAGATAAGTAAAATTTAAACCTTTTATTATTTAGTTAATCTATAAAATCCAATAATAACTCGTCACTAAAGCTCAGATAGGTCGCGAATTGCATGTATCAGGCAACAGCCCAAGCCGAGGTGTGCCGCGCACCCTTGAGCTAGTTGTCAAAATAAAATCGGCTAAGCGCTCGCCTTAGTCCGGTGAAGCTGTTAAGACCTTGCTAGGTCAATAGCGTAGTAAATTCGAAAAAAAAAAAAACTCGTCACTAGTATGAAACTATGAACATTAATTAACTGTGAACCGCGGTATCATCTGTGTTTAATTATTAAGACTTAGAATAATTGTCAACGCAAGCAAATTCCGTATAAAGTGTAGAGTACAATCAGAGTATATAGATTTTGATACAACAGTACATTGACACAATTGTGAGAAACCATGCGAACGTCTTAATTGTATTTCAAGTATACTAACTGGGTCACTGATACCCCTGAGTAATTTATTTCCACAAGTAATAACCCTCGATTATTGCACTCTTTGATAAGCAAGGACAAAAGGCTTAAATAGATTTACTCCGAAACGCAACTTATTTGATATGATACTAGCATTATTATGTTACAGTTAATTTGTTTATTATATTTGTAGGATATATTTTCTTGAATTTGTGCGGTTTTGTTTTATTATACGACTAGTTTCTGCTAGCGTCTTCGCTTGTATTACTGTAGATTTGACCTATCTCTCTGGAACAGTACACTTTACCCTATGTTCTCTGCTTTTTCCTGCCAAAGTGTATGTAAGATTTCATGATGATTGGTTGAGTAATTGGAGTGTGAAAGCCTAACAAATAAACAAACTCACATTCGTACTTATAATATTAGTTAGGGTTATTGTTATTTTTTGGGTTTTGTCACTCATAGCGAAATCATGCAATCCTTATAGAAAAAGTTCTGTTTGTCAGTTTGTTGTCAGTTGTCTGTTTCTGTCTGAAAATATATCAAGGTATTTTTTCTTGAAGTCAAATTTATCGCAATAAAGATATTACGGTACTTCATGATAGAGATTCATTGATTAACTAATCACTGAACTCTATAAAAACTTAAACTAAAGCCGTGTTATTACAAAAATGTTAAATACGTATTAAACACTTGGTTTAAAAAAGTTTCCTAATAAATGCACCGCGCTCGCCCGAGGCAAGTTCGTGTTATCCTTTTTCACAAGTCTAAACTAACGTAACCAAAGCGAGACAAAAGAACAAGATGGCGACCGCGGTGCATTTAATATGAGACCTTTTTAAAGCCAGGGTTCAATACGTATTTAACTTTTTTGTAATAACACCGATAGAGTCCTTTAGGCACAAGTTATGGTAATACTCCGAAAAATAATATACTTCCAATTCCATCTACAAATTAAATGCGGCGAACTTATATATTTCCTGTTAATTTCACCTTCACACACACCACCACATTTTACACATTATTACATTATTAACCTACGAGTTAAGAGTAATTATGGGTTTTAAATACGTATTCAATGTACACTTATAATATGTACAAAACGCAATAGTTTAAGGGGTTGATATATCGACAAGTTCGCTCTTAAAAACCGCACACCTGACAACCTTGATTGAATGTAGTAGTTAGGCTTGCACTCGATCGTGTCTAGATTGCAGATAAGCTAAATACATGCACGCATATGTTCTGCATGTGTGTATGTAATAAGCTCGAATAGTTAGTTTCAATTCATCGAAATGCCCACAAAACAACAACTCAAGCCGACGTCTGGCCACTCTGGCACCCTTACGTTAATTGTTATTTTGCCCGAGTGCCTTCTGCATTCACCACGAATCCCAGTAAAACTGTTTCAGTCCTGTAATTGTCAATATTTTAGTCAGTTTAATGAAATGCATGTCGTCCTACGACGAAATAGGTTTTTAATCCTTAAATAATTAAATTGATGTATTTTTAATCTACTCGTCATATCATTTCATTTTTATTTATAAATCCCTTAATCCTGACCTGTCAATTAATTACGCATTTTTAATACGTAATTCAAACAGCATAAAGAATTTCAAAATATCTCTTGTTATTTTCTACGAAACTCGATAGCTGTTATTTATTCAACAGTCCGTTATAAGACGATGAATTCAAGGTTATTTTTTGTTGGAACGCTTACGGCTATTAATTCAAATTGCAATTTTCAACACTTTGAAGCCTGTTCTAATTCATTCTCTGGTTACATGTCTCACGAAAACAATGCGACAGCAATGCCAAATAAATATCAGTTTCAAAAATAAATATGTGGACACAGTTTCTCTCCTACTTGTCATTCAATTCCAAATTAAGAATAGTATGTTGATATATATACGTATACTAGCGGGCCCGGCGGACATTGTCCCACCCTGATAATGAAATATTTTTTTTACCGAAACCTTCCTCATGAACCACTTTATCTACTGGTCAAAACCGCAGTTTTCGAGTTTATCGCAGACAGAACCAGGCAGAGAGACGTGGCAGAGGACTTTGTTTTAGAATATGTAATGATTTGTGTAGCTATTAGTTAGGTATTAGTATAAGCGTAAGTGGTTTCATAATTCTATGTGATACCGAGACATATTGACAGAGATAAACCGAACCGGAGATAAATGTTCGATCAATAGCAGAGTCTACTAGCGTTTTGCTACGAGAGCTGTCAAAAATTAGGATTTTTAGATCACTTATGAGTCGTAATGTAAATTAATATGACTACTTTTTTCTATACAGTTATTCGTAATAAGAATCTAGTTTCGAGTAGTTAAAATCAAGTACTTGAAAATTTTGTTTTTTCTATTAGTAAAATTTACAAGAGTGTTGTGTTCAGAGTAAGATATCCAGAACGACTCAATCGTATCTATCGTTCTTTTGAGCTATACAATCATTACCAGGAATTTTCATACATGCATGTCATTACTGTAAGGACATGGTTTATGTATTTCCTCACTATCGCATAACTATATGTAGAGAGATGGTGTTGTGGTTTCTGTGTTAAAATCTGATTGTAACTGGCTTGTTAATTCTTAATTTGATATTTGAAGCCGATGTTTAATCATTTTTTCGATTGCTTTGCTCTTGTGAAATACGGAGTACATAGATAGTGGACTGTTTGTATTTTATTATGGACATTTTAATAAGGGGCATTTTAATAATTTTTAATTTCATGGACGGCGAGTATGAACTGCGATGACGATAGCAATATTTTGTTTATTTACTTCTCGTATACTTTTTTCTTAACTCTTGAAGAAGTTGCCATTGATTTTGTGAAAAAAAATGGTTCATATATGGGTGAATCAACTTGTTAAACACTCTTTTGAGCTGAAAATATCCACAGGTAAGACAAAAGAAGATTTCAGGGTAATAAAAATGTATTTTCATTTACATTTCATTGAGAGTAATTTTATAGAAAGTACCTTGAAATCAGAACAAAATTACTTCGATTTTTCGGTATAATATCCAACAAGTAATAAAATTTAACAAGATTTTAGAGGTAGACCAGATATTATAACTCATGCTCAAAAAGTTCATGCCACAATTGCGGCCCATTAAGTGCTTTTGACCACGACGAACGTCGATAAAAAAATAAGTTATTATTGCTGATAAAAATTGAGTACTCTCTTTTTTAAATATTTGATGCGAATAGAAACGTAGTTTCTATAGTTTTTTAATCTGCGTTCCGGACAATAAATAAATATTACTTTAAAACAAATGTATTAATCAATCGATAGGTATTATTGTGATTTAGATAAGAGTGCGGCTAATATTTTATACTAGCTTCTGCCCGCGACTTCGTCCGCGTGGAATAGTTACTTTGGACTAACGCTATCACGCAGCGTAAGCTCTCAAAAGGAAAAAAACCCCCGATTTTGAAGCATTCTTCATTGGTGCTCCGCTCCTTTTAGTCTTAACGTGATACATGGCCTTCCTCGATAAATGAGCTATCCAAGACTAAATGAATTTTCCTAATCGGATTAATGGTTTAAAAAAATGATATGATAATGAAAACATTATTGTTATAGATCTATTTTTTCAAATATCCGAAGTATATGATGCATTTTTTTTTAAAGGAGCATGATTTTAGTGTCTAAAAGTCAATTCCTTAGAACTGCTAATTTTTTCTGACAAGGGGGAAGGATGGGTTAAAAAAGACTAACGTTATAATTACTTAATATTTTAAAGGCCTCTAAGTAAAGTTTTTAGTGAGAATTATATTTTGGTGTTTGTATACAATTGTGTATGAATCATTCGTAAATAATGTTATACCAATGTTACGTAATCTACATGAAATATAATTATTAATACCAGTTGGAAAAAATAGCACACGAGCTAATTTGAATACAAACTAACTATAGCTTATACTGTGGTAATCAAGCAACTGATATATCTATATCTTCTATATAACATGTATTGTAAATGTAATAAAAACTATTTTCTTTTCTGGTTCCTTACTTTTCCTAAACTATGCAATGGATTTTGATACGGTTTTCACTGTTGTTTTGATCATTTCTTCCCATATGTATGATATCATTACATAATATAAAACAAAATCCCCAACCGCGTCTGTCTGTCTGTCTGTTTGCGATAAACTCAAAAACTACCGAACGGATTTTCATGCGGTTTTCACCAGTGGATAGAGTGATTCATTAGGAACGTTTTAGTATATAATTTGTCAAGGATTTTTTCATAATCAGAGCGGGACAACGTCTGCCGGGCCCCTAGTATTTATATAAAATATAGAAAAGTTTATAATATATTTTAATAAATCATTAGGAGTTTTCTGGTAGAAATGCTGGCTAACATATAACCCGACTAACTTAGATGCACAAAAATAATGTGCTATAGAATCAGTACATCTGAGTGACTGCATAAAAGTTCTTGATGGTATCTTTTTCACGTGAGGATAACCCATAGTAAATCATTTGTATACTTCTCCATATTAAAAAAAAGTCGAGGCAGTCCTAAGAATTTCAACGGATTTCCTTGCTGCATCTTCGCAATCCAAGACCGAATACTAATTAAATTGTAATGGGACACCTTTGAATATATATCCTTTATAATAAAAACAATCCAAATCAGTTTGTAAATGACGAACTTTTTTTAGCTTTATGGTTTTGGCAACCAATCTTCTATATTATACTACAATTATCGAGTAGGTAAAAATATAACTAGTTTTTTGTCATCATTTTCAATGTTCTAAGTGGTAGAGCCATGCTGAATCTATTACTGGTTTCAGCATGAATGGGTCGGATCGCCCGGGGTAGTAAACCGACGTGAAGTAACGATGCTTGCATTGTTGCGTTTCGTTCGGTCAGTGACAGCGCCGGAGGCCCACCTCTACTCCCCCTCCCACTTTCCCTTCCCTCAAACACATGCTGGCAATGCACTTGCGACTCCCCTGGTGTTGCAAGTGTCTATGGACGGCGGTGATCACTTACCATCAGGTGACCCGCCTGTTCGTTTGCCTCCTATGATGTGGCCCCCTTGTTAGATCTTTTCAGGGAGTTTTTGTGGCATCTAAGAATTCATGCTCCGCAGTATTATTTCCCATCCACTTCACTTGTGCACAATAACCGAACCATATTACGTAAAATACCACTAATATTACAAAATATAGAGTCAAGTAACACAAGATTATGAATAAAAATATAAAAGCCACTACATGAGGTAACAAACGTAAAATGAAATACAAATGAGCTGAGAACCTCCCCCTCTTTGGAGTCGGTGTAAAAACAATTATGTAACTTCTTACTTACCTAAAGCTGAAAAATGAACCTTTTCACATATATATAAAGCGCAATATGAAATAAATATTCGATATAATAATTTTTATTTACAGTACGCTACAAATTACAACCGATGATTCTCTTTGCATGTGGTAAAAACTAAACCACGATAACTTCACTATTTAGTACTTTAGTAATAATTTAAAGCTGTTATCACGGGAACGTTAATATCATTCGGAAACGGCATTATTTACAAAGCATATTAACGTAGTGGTAGGGAATTTTTGTGTAGAAAATTTTAGGCTATTGATTTTCGTTCACCCAATATCTTTTAAGCTGTTTATGCAAAATTAAATCTAATTATCAAGAAATAGAGTTCAATATAGTATAATTTATTTTATTTTTTCATTTTGGTTCTAGTTTTCGCATACGTTGTATACAAAGTGTTATGTCAAATTAAACTTAAGTATCAAACAGAGGTTTTACGCTAGAAGAATTTAATTCATTTTGATTTTCATTAATCCAGTATTGCATAGGGTGCTTTCTGCAAAATTATATCTAGTCTTCAACACATAGAGTTCAAATTAGTATAAATTATTTGATTATTGTATACAGAGAGGTAACTGAAATTAAGCTTAGATGTAAAAAAAAATTACTTTATAATATTTTTATTGGGCATTTTATTTTAATTTTTGTTTAGGAGTTTTCATTATTGTATAGGAAATGTTATGTAAAATTAAACATTGGTGTCAAGACATAAGTTTTAAATTAGAATAACTTATTAATTTTTCTTTATCACAATACTGCTCGTCAATATCTATCTACATTTGATATCGATTCACCTCTGTATCGTTGACAGGAATTAAGGTTTTCTGTTTTATTAAATATTTAGTCTGTGATAAGTAAGGTCATTGACCACAAATTGTAACGACGTATTACTAACATCCTAAAGGTTAATCCGATAGTGTTAGCTTCTAGTAATTAATATTTTAAAGTAACAAAATAATATCCAGTCAAAAATTAAATTGATAAGATTGATGCGATGACTGCTGATTGGTGTTGACGTATGGTGTATCTTAACAGGCCTTGACTTTATAGACCTTGTTCTGATAACAATTAACAACTATCAATCCCATATAACATAAACACAACTTACGTAATTTAGTGTTTCAGATATGATTTGTTTAGTGTCGAATTATCCAATATATATATATATATATACATATATACTAGCCTCTGCCCGCGAATTCGTTCTCTTGGAATGGTTACTTTGGACAAACGCTAACACGCAGCGGAAGCTCTCAAGAGGAAAAAAACCCCGATTTTGAAACATTCTTCATTGGTGATCCGCTCCTATTGGTCTTAACGTGATGATATATAGCCTATAACCTTCCTCGATACATGAGCTATATAACATTGAACAAGAATTTTCAAATCGAACCAGTACTTCCTGAGATTACCTCCTCAACGTCACAAACTCACAAACTTTATAATACCTCTTTATAATATTAGTATAGATATATTAGGGTGTGCCAAGAGAACCGACAATTTTTTTAAAAACTTTATACTCTGAAAAATAGGTTAGTAGACACTTCAAAAAATTGTCTCTAAGTATGAGCTCTTAATTATAATGGGAAAGTCTTCCGCCTCTCAGCTTTTTATTTTTTCCGTATTATTAGAAAGAAAAATTCATATCTCGGTGTTCGCTATTTGAAAAAATATCTCATCTCATATATTTATAGGAAATTGAATTTTCTACAAAAAAGTTTTCTTAAATTTTTTTCGTAATCCTCGCTTACACCTTCAATAACTTTTAAATGTTTTGGTTTAAAATGCAAACATATAGTTTACGTCTTCGTCCCCGTGGAATTTAGCCAAAAGATTTAGTTTAGTGTAAACGTTTACGTTGGACGCTGCATCTTTAGTTCATTATATTTACGCGGGAACCTAATATTTTTTCTAAAGTAAAAGTAGCGTTAACTTACTCTGTATAACATAAGTTATCTGCCCGTGAAAGTTCTGTCAAAATCGGTCCAACCGTTTTGGAGATTAGTCGGAACAAACAGACAAATATTTAAAAATTGTCTATGGGGTATAGGGTACCTACTTTCATATCTATTTAGTAAAAGGTTGTCATTTTGACATTACGAACAGATGCTTCAATTTTAATTATTTGTGTAGAGTATTCAAGGCAAGAAGAAATATTAAAGACTCTTTGATAAATTCCATCAGACATTATTTAGCTCCATTATAAAGCTTTGTAAATATAGGAAATTTGATAAATATAAACAGAGTGAGGACAATAATATATTCGTAATTCTTAAACACACAGTAACGTTATCAGAAAAGCTGTTAAAAATCTCGGAAGTGATATACAATTAAGAAGTTGGCGTGTGCCGTAATTCTGTGTACAATTTACACACATTAACGTATATAATATATATGAATAAAATGATATAGGTATGCTGTTATGCGCGTGCTTCTTACGAAATACATTATATACGAGTTACTAAGGCATACATGCTTAGTATACACGTGTATCTCATTAATTCTTATATGTATGAATATTTAGCTTAGTTTGGTTAGACTCGCGATGTTGCGCAACCTAGTAACAGCCCAAGCCGAGATGTGCCGTGCACCCTTGAGCTGGTTGCTAAATAAAATCGGCTGAGTGTCTTAAACGCTCGCCTTAGTAGTCCGGTGACCTGTCAGGCAAATAGCGTTCGACAAAAAAATGTTGTGCCCGCGTCATCTCAAATCACTTTAAGCCCTCGGTTGCTATTTTAAGATCCAGATCTCAAAACGGGGATCATCTTTTTGAGTATCTAGCCATTTTTTTTAATTATAACTTTACATTACATAATCTGTTATTGTTTAAGTTTTGTAATAAATACGGTATTTTTTTAAACTTATGCTGCTAACAGTCTGTTGACCAGTGCATGATAAGGTCTACAATCGTTTGTGTGGAGTTTAAACCCATGCGATGTTATTACAAAAAAAGTTAAATACGTATTGAATACTTGCTTTAAAATGGTTTCAAATTAAATGCACCGCGGTCGCTGAATGTTCGCCATCTTGCTCTTTTGTCTCGCTTTGGTTACGTTAGGTTAGACTTGCGAAAAAGGATAACGCGAACTTGCCTCGGGCGAGCGCGGTGCATTTAATTTGAAACCTTTTTAAACCAAGTATTTAACTTTTTTGTAATAACATCGATGTGGTTTTGGACCGTTCAGGGGTTAAACTAACTTATTACTAATTTAAAAAAAATCAGTTTGACAATCGAAGGAGAGAAAGATGCTGCGCTGTTTTATCTGTGCCTATTTATATATAGACTAGCGGACCCAGCGGACATTATCCCGCCCTAATAATAAAAAAAACCTTGACAAATTATATACCTAAACCTTCCTCGTGAATCACTCAATTTACTGGTGAAAACCGCATGAAAATCCGTCAATTCCTGAGTTTATCGCGAACAGACAGACGTGGCAGAGCACTTTGTTTTATATGTAATGATAATACTTATATACCTAGATATTGTTTTAATTCAGAAATACACACAATATATATTTGTTATAGGCTTTTTTCTGTTTTCTTCTATAAAGTATTACTCTTAGTTTAGCGTTTACTTTTTTGCCACACCGCGAGCCGTAGGTACTGTATACTGTTCGACGCCTCACAACCGTAAATTATTATTTTCTTATGTAAATACCATTTATTAAAATACTGTTTCCTTTTGTTTCAGATTTGAATACCGATTCGCCGAAACACGAAACGAAACGACTACGATAATTTTTTACACTATAAAATAACTATTATATTTAAAATAGAATCTAGTCAGATTGTTCACAATACGTTATGTTCAAATATAAATTCATTTAAAATGAAATAAGACTGTGTTATTAGTTTTTAATAAGCGTAATTTAGTATTGTTATTATTTCGATTTTAAATAAATAGTTGTTAAGCGAAGATGCAGATTTTAAAAGCCAGGAATGCTTTTCGTGCTACCGCTACACAGTTTCAAGCATGGAGTACGGCTAAAACTCGGAACTCTTCTTCGGTATGTATCCCAACTATTTTCACTAATATTATATTTTATCATATAGCTAGCTGATACTCGCGACGTCATGTGCGTCGCTTATTATCTTAAAAGTCCATGATCCCAGAGCGACCAGACAATTTATTTTTAAATATATGAAACCTTACGTTCTGAGTTGTGTTTAATGTACTTAGAACGCTTACGTACTCACTGAGTTTGAGTTTGTCACCAATATATAGACACCAGGAGAGAGAGGTTTCTAAAAAAAGTGTGTGTGTACTTATGTACACGCGTTAGAAGTTATACTTCTTTGGCGTAACAAGATCAAAATTTTATCTTTCGCCTTATTCTACGTTTGTAGAAAAAACGACACTAACAATAGAAAAAAAGTATTTAATACATTAAAAGTTTTAATACAAAGAAATACAAACAACAAATACAAAGAAACAGCATGTTGACTATAGCTAACTTCAGGGTATAACTTCAAAAAATTGTGCGTGTAACCGTCACACGCGATTGAAGTAAAACTTCTTTGGCGTTATAAGAGATGGCTATTAAGTTAAAAATAAATACATCATATGAGAATTTAAAAAGGCATCTATTGATGATGTAACAATAGTAATATATACATTTATTATGGTCGACCACTATACGTTTAGAACAATAATATTTCCTATGTTATTTAAGTTCCGAATTAGCTGATAGATGGCACTACAGGTAATGAAACTTTGATTTAATTTGTTACTTACTTACATTGAAACCAGATGACGGCACGATCGCGCACCTATATATACATAATTAATTGTAATGTATGATTTTTATTATTATTCAATTAAAAATTTTTTAGTACTTTTTTTCAATTTTTTTTTATTTATCTGTTTATAAATTATTGACAAAATCAAAAATATTTAATAAACGGACGGTACAGAAACGTGACGCCATATTGCCGTAACGGACTTCCGTTGCATTGTCGCCCAGTTACCGCCTAGTCGCGCCAAAAGAAGTTTTACTTCAAAAAAATCTGCGTTTTTTAGCCTGTTTGTCGAAGAAGAACATAGGTCACATCACGTTGTGATTACTCGGAGCAGAGCAATTACGGTACTATGTGTAAATTACACAGTTCTCGAAGTGAGAACTACATAATACTGAATGTGTGCACTGAGTGACGTGGCGCGGCGCGTGGATCCATATCTGTATCGGTTAATACATCTCATAATACATTCGTAATTGGTTTTACAGCAAGATAATTACGAATTTTTCTTTAATCCCAATCGATTGTAAATTTTTATCTATCGATGATTTACATTATATTAGTTTAGATAATTCCTCGGTTCTTTATGTGAACATTTTAATGACAACAACATTCTTACAAAATGTATGTTTATTAATTAATTAATCTGTAATGATTTATTTACATGCTTTTTTTCTAAATTTTGTGGTAAATGTCTTCCATAAAGGAAACTTATCACGAATATGATATTAAACATATATGTTCATCTATGTCCCTGTATTTACTCATTTGTGTGTCCGGATTTGTCGCTAAAACGGATTCATCGATTTTTAATACTTTTCTCACATCGGATATCATTATTCAGTTGATAGCTTAGGAATTGTCAATAATACGTTAAAAATCTTTCATTTCACATTTATGTTTTTGATGGCATATGCTTATGATATTAATGCTTATGAATCCTACTATACCTACCTTATGTACGTATCAGTTTCAGATTATAGTTGATCCTGAAGCATTTAATCACGATGCTTTCACGCTATTTATTCACGTGTAATGTGACGTAGTTAAGAAATAATAAAGTGTAGATAATATATCATAAACGTAAGTTACCGTACTGTTTTGTTTTTCGACACGTTATTAAAACTTCAGCTCGCTCACTCTTACGGCGTAGATGATACAAAACACCTTTTTTATTTATATTTTAATCGCTAGACTATAAGATGTTCCTATCGCTGTGCCTATTGTGATATATAGCTTTAATTATGCTTCATATATAACCAGTTTTTAAGTTAACCAGTCTTTATAATGATATAGTCGGAATATGGAGACGTATTAGTCAAGGTTCGGTCACTTTGGCGTATTTGAGCTTGTTGCCATACGGCTGAATGCCTTAGGCGCTCGCCCAAAAAGTGCGGTGAAGCTGTAAAGGATTATCCAGCTAAAATCACATAGTCAGTTCGAAAATTAAAAAAAAAAGATATGTCGTATGTGTCTCGACACAGTGTTTACTTCCACTATTTTTCACCACACAAAAAGGTTACGGATCAGAATTTCAAAAGTTTAACTTAAAAAATTGGTGACGTTCTATGTGTCTTAAATCTATTTCCTGATTACACCCTCATTAACATACGGTGCATATCCCCTAAAATCAGAAGCGGTACTATATGACCTATTCGATAAAGCTGCGAGGTAACCTAGCAAACGGTCGTGTGTAAATCTCATGTTACCTGGCTCATTACCATGACAGTTATCTCAGAGGTCATTCACACACACGCTACTTCCAAATAACAGTTAAGTCGGAAGGCGTGTTATATATTTTAGAGAGGGGAGAAAGTGTGACTCAGTTGTTCATCCATAGTCGAAAGCTAGCTCTGTCAGAATAAAAAGCTGGTATTATATGGGTGAATTGTTCTGTTGTTTTCGAACCAAACCCCGGCTACCATATATATATATATATATATTTTATTATAGTATTGTATACATGTACATATTTATTTACCCATTTTCTTCTGTTTTATTTATATAGGCACTACCTACAAAAGTTTTTGCTTAACATCAATACCGCTGGTTAGCTGGAAGAAAATGCCTCATGGCATTAAGCTAGCCAGTGTACAAATCAAAAGTGCAATAAAGAATTCATTCATTCATTCATTCATAGGCCAGGTCTAAACGTGTTGTTTTCTGGCATCTGCAAAGGTGTTATATGAAGTGATCAAACGGATTGTTAGTATCCGCCTTGCCGTGGCTACTGGTGGTCCTCATTGTATTTAGATTACACTGCACTGGCCATCAAATCAGTGTCGTAACTTGCCTTTATGAAAAAGTATAAACTAGTTAGTACCTGTATATAAAAAGGGAAGATGAAATAATTCAATACCTTTTTCTCCTCTGTTTGTGAACCGATTTTCTTTACTTTTATCGTGTGATATTAGTCTTAGCCTTCATTTATACATTTTTACCATTTATAAAAAATAAGTATAGATAATAATATCTATATATAAAGAAGGAAGAAAATACGGTATAACACTTATTATGGTCGAATTTTTACTATAGAACACACCATTGGTTCATGTAAAGCCCTTACCTATTTCGACGAAGGAGACTCGTTTTTGTGCCTATGACAATTTGCTACATCGAGTAAATACGGTACTTCTTGTCCAAGGGCCAAAATACCCAAAGCGTAATAAAGTCGTCAATGAATGGGTTTAATATTTTAGATATTTTCAAACTAGGCACGAATATAGACTATGACCATATGTGGATAATGTTAATGAAAATCTAGGTCTACACATATATATATATCATAGCTGGGCAAAGGTCATTATGCGAGAGACGTAGTAGGCGCATTTACGATGTCAGCTTTACGCTTTTTTGTCAATTCTCATCGTATATTTTTTTTCAAACTAAATAAGTTTCAATCCTATTGCAGATTTGAGCTTTCGGTGGTGAAACATTGTGGTAGAAAATTAAATCTAAGTATTAAAGCGCTTATAAGTATGTTCTGGCGATAACACTTGAAAGCAATCTAGGACCGTATCCTAATTCAACGCCAAAGGAGGATTCGTTCAAACGCCTAACTTATAAATAAAAAAGTTCATGAATATCGTTTGAAAAGTTTTTTTAAGACATAAAACCGTCGGTACTTGTTGTGTATCAACAAATGTTGTCCTTCATTATTTATTGATGATCTCGGAATTACGTTACCTTATCAAAGTAAATAAATACTACTTGAGTGATATGATAACGTGCGTACTATAAAGGTCTTATCGTTGCATTATCATAAATGCTATCCGTTAAATTTTAACGTATCTATATATAACGTATATATATTAGTGATGTGACAAATAACGAATATGAAACCGAAAATTATGTTTTTTTTTTAAGATTGTAATGTTTATATAAAAATTATATTTCATTTCTCATATCAAATACAATTTTTTATCGAAAATAGTGTGTCTGTTTAATATTTAGCAAATTCAAAATTAGATCACTGATCTTTATCTGGAAAGGAATACATTATCTCATTTGATGGTTTCATGTGTAATATGTTATACTTACACATTGTTTAGTAGTGAAGGGATGGGACCCGGCCTAGAAACACGTGGGATTATAATGTAAAATATAAATATTATGAGTAAATGTATTAATAATAATTTGAATTTAGAAATGCAATTAAAAAAATATATACAAATAATCGCTTGGCCTATTTATAGGACTACAATACAAGTGGTAATACCCCCATCGAGCCACTTGTGATTTTATAATCGGTGCACCAATCACGTATTTCGCAAGAGGAAAGCGGTATCAGAAATTCAGATTACGTTCCAGTGAAAATCAAGCCTTGGCAAAGCTACGACAGTACTGTCCCTATATAAGTAATACTAAGCTCTTAACGTGAGTGAGTTTATACAGTAGAGTGTACATTTTAATTTACTTTGCCGCTCATAAATCATCAAGATTGGACATTGTGAAGCTAATGTTTAGCCATAACTGCAATCGTAATTTATAATTATGATGCAGCTTTGATTAAGAAACATGGCTAGGATAAATTGCCATATAACAAAGCGTTAAATTGAAAAGTATTAAGGAAAATAAACAGATATCCTTGAAATATTGCTTTTTGTACACTGACTGTATGGTTTGATCCTCTAGCTGGTAGAGGTAAATTCAGTAAAGTCAAAGGATAATGGCGACTCTAGAAATACTTACTAAGCATCCCTACTATCCAGCTATCCTACTCAATGATATTATAATAGACACGTTACCTGCATGATATTTCGACAAAGGAAATGTCACGATAACGCAAACATACGTAATGTAATATTGTAACGCCACACTGTCTTTGATAAAATGTGGAAGGAAGATGGCATATTCTGAATATCGGTGGTGAAAAAGAAATAGTTATATTTTGCTTAGATACTTGCGGATTGATGGGGCAGTCGTATAAATAAGCTAGCTAGCCAAGTTTTAACAAGGCAATGTTAATATCATTGATCCTACCATTCAATTTGACTTTATTTCAAAATGTCGAAATTCAAAGGTACCGAAGAATAACAATCTCGTATCTATCGAATTTCGAAACAGAAACTTGTACATCACTAGTCGATAATGCAACGGATAGTACATTTTTTATTGTTGATATATATATAAACGTAAACGATTGATTATCTCAGCGAGAAATCCTTTAATTTATGTCACGTTCTTAAACAGTAAAAGATTTATGTTACTTTTATTGAGGTATTTAGATAAAGAAATGCCTTGATAAATTTGTTAAATGCGGTTTAGGCTGCGAATTTTTAAGAGCAAAGTTTGTATATAATTTTGTAAAAATAATTCACTTATACATATAATATATTTTTAGCGAATACAGGAAGGAGAAGAAAGAGTTTGTATTTAGTTATACCTTTTTTATAAATAAACTAGCTTCCGCCCGCGACTTCGTTCGCGTGGAATAGTTACTTTGGGCTAACGTTAACACGCAGCGGAAGCTCTCAAGAGGAAAAAAAACCGATTATGAGATATTCTTCATTGGCGCTCCGCTCTTATTGGTCTTAGCGTGACGATATATAGCCTATAACCTTTCTTATATATAGCTATATAGTACTGAAAAAATTTTCAAATCGGACCAGTAGTTCCCGAGATTTCCCCCTATAACGTCACAAACTCACAAACTTTACCTCTTTACAATATTAGTATAGATAAATCTTTGCTACAATGGTTACAAGTATAAAGGTGTTCTTTATATAAATAGGCAAAGATAAAACGATTTCCTTTACTTTTTTAAATCAGAACCTTTTGACTTGCTTTAATTTTTTCAATTAAAAAATTTAAAACAGTTATTTCCTTGCCATCGACGAGTCAATGCTTCTATTTATAAGTCTCTATTCGTCAAACTTCACGAGCTTTACGTCTACAAAACTACAATATTGGTAAATTCTTTGGTTTAAAAAAAAACTAAACAATATTGATATTAAAAAAAATTAATTATGGATGAATTTCGACCACTGGAAACTATTAGTGATAATAAATAGCTGACTAATATGCGCTTGTACTAATATAAAAATATACTAAAAAAAGATAAACCTGCTCAGGTTCCTTACCAGCTCTACCCGATAATTGGGTTTGTTTACAAACCCGGTTTTTTATCTTAAGTGCCTTTTTAGTGTCTTAGTTGTATAAAGTAATTTTGATTTTAAAATTTGCTTTGTTTTAACTGTGGAAGTTATTCATCATCTATTTAGTAAAATTAACGAGATAATTCTGAACTAAAAAAGCTCCTGAAAGTATTCAACCATAGCTGAATACAATTTTATTTTGTGACAAGAGGATATTGAAAACTAACAGCGACCCGCGACTTTTTCTGACTTTGTAACTTATATTTGTAAAGGATAAATTTTATGCCAACCTATATATTTTTTTAAATAAAAGTAACCTAACTTACTCCTTATAACATGAATTATCTATCAATATACTTCTCGTCAAAATCGGAACTAACAGACGTAAGAAACTTTAAAAAGCTGTTCTTTTCACAATAAAAACAGACATTTTAAGTTTATTTATTTGTGTATAGATTATCCCAAAGAAACATTTGAAAGGAGTTGCAGGGGTCGTTTTCAGACGGTGCAGGTCCTGACCGGGCATGGTTGCTTCGGTTGGTACCTGCACCGGATAGCACGCAGGGAGCCGACCGCCGTATACCATGAGTGCGGCGTTGACCCGGACACCGCACAGCACACTCTGTCTGAGTGTGCTGCGTGGGAGGAGCAACGTCGCACTCTGGCTGCGGCGGTAGGACAAGATCTGTCACTGCCGAGCTTGGTTGCGGCCATGCTCGGCAGTGAGGATGTGTGGAACGCAATTGCCTCCTTCTGCGAGGACGTCGCCTCGCAGAAGGAGGCGGCGGAGAGGGCCCGTGAGCAAGATCCTCAAAGCGACCCTCTCCGCCAACGGAGGACAGGCAGGAGGAGGCGGCAGTTTGATCGCCTCCTCCCACCATAGCCCGTAGCCGGACCAGGGAGGATAGGTCGGGGGCCCATCTTCCCATTGCACAGGTCCGGCGGACGGAGGATACGGTCGGTGTGTACCCGGCTGTCTCCTAACAAGACTGGGCCCGGGGGCGGCGCTTTCGCTGCTGGGCCAACCGCTGGGGCAGCACGATGAAGTCTATGGAGATCTCGTGCCGCCCCAACTATAGCAGCAGACGTACACCGTGGGGTTTTAGTCTGTGCGAGTCGGACATAACCCACCCTCTCCCCCAAGAGGGTGGTGTATCCATAAGGGATTTCCCCACGTTAAAAAAAAAGGGGTCGTTTTCAGATGAAAAAAAATCAACTCCTTTTGTTTTGTTTTTATGCACTCAAAAACTGAGACTGGAATTGTTATAATCTCAGGCACTTAATTATACTGGTTAATATTTTTTATACATAGTTTTATTAATAGTATAATTTCATTCCAGGACTCAAAGATCGTAGAATACAAACCAATTAGAAGTGTCCTCGTCGCTAATCGTGGTGAGATCGCAATTCGCGTGTTCCGAGCATGCACCGAGTTAGGCATCCGTTCCGTCGCTGTTTACAGCGAACAAGACAAACTGCAGATGCACAGGTATGATGTTATTACAACATTTTTAAACACGACGTCATAGAACTATAACATCGTGTTTTTCAATTATTTAGTCAATTAAATTTATGCTCGCCATGATAGTGGTGATCGCCGAGGGATTGCCGGTTTCTCGATGTTCGTCATTGTTTTTGGATTATTAAGCACATTGTAACACATTGCTACAGAATAAAAAGATAATAAAATTCTCAAGAAAACGTAAACAACTATAACTACTACATGGAATGAAAAGTCCCAAGCCTTACAAGGATAAAAATCTATTTTATAAAATAAAATATTTTTTCTACTCTCCATCTAGAGCAACATTTCTCAAAGTGAGGTACGTGAACTCTTAGGGGTTCGCCGTTCAATGCCCACCATTGAATTGAAACGAACGCGAACCACCTAGGGTTCGGTACAAAAACGAAATACTGAAATGGGCTTGATAGCGAGACACAATTAAGGTTAAAATTGTCCAAAATTACTCCTAAAATTAACTTTAATTGCGACAAAAAACAAGCCCGACCATCACGTTAACGTTAAAAAATATTTCTTTTGGCACTGTATTTGATACCTTTTATTGAAATAAAAACGTTATTTTCGTCAACGGTTACTTTTATTATTTTCTTTTTTACTATTTTCTTGGGGGGGATTTAATTAGTCAGATAAAGGGTTCGCTGTCACCTGGAAACTTTTACAGGGGTTCATGGAACCAAAAGCTTGAGAAACCCTGATCTAGAGTAATGCACTTTGTACCAAGAGGCCTCCAACATTTCGATGCCTTTAAAAAAATGATTTGTCGAGGCCTTCAAATTTCGCCTTGATTTCCTTCAGAATTTGACGAAAATTTCTTTCCCTGAAGAGACCTTTTCATGTTTAGGAATAAATAACGACGGGAATAGTCACTGGGGGGCAGATCTGGTGAATGCGGGGGATAGCTAACTAACTGATAGCGCAATTCGTTCAATTTGTTCGTCGCTTTCATCGATTAATGTGCTGATGCGTTGTCGGGTGGTACAGCACTTTCTTACTTGCCATGTGCAGCCGTTTATTACCTCTTTCAAGCGATCCAGTTGAGCAACGTTGTAGTCACCTGTGATTGTTTTTCCCTTTTCTAAATATTCAATCATGATTATTCCACTTGCGTCCCAAAAAACAACGAGCGGACGAGTAGCCTCTACTATATTTACTAATGGTTTGTTTACAAATAAGATATGTTATTTTATTATAGACAAAAAGCCGACGAATCCTACATCGTCGGCAAGGGTCTGCCACCAGTAGATGCTTACCTCAGCATCCCAGAGATTATACGAGTTGCGAAGGAAAACGATGTAGATGCAGTTCACCCTGGTTACGGACTGTTGTCTGAGAGGTAATTAATTTATTTTTCTTGTTATTAAGTTTACTAGTTGAACCATATTTATTTAGACCATATAATAAGAAAATAGAACGAATTTAATATTTTACTTGCCACAAATGTTAGCTATATCAGAGCGCGTCATAATGCGCCGCAGACTCATCGGTTACCCTAATTTTCTTTTGTTAAGTTATAAATCGTAGATATGACTAACATTAAAAGTCTGAAAGAGATTTTTTTTAGGTGGTAGAGCCACGCTGAAGTTATTACTGGTTTCAGTATGAATGGGTCGGCTCGCCCGGGGTACTACCACCCTGGGTAATACCACCCTATTACACTGGGAATAATTTGCCGTTTGTAAATGCCGCGTAATTTATAAACGCAGTAAAGAACATGATAACGGTTTCGAGATAAATGCGGTCAAATTTGAAATTTTACTTGTGGTTACCTGCAATTCGTTACGTAAAAATGAGTAAATATATATATGGATATTTACACGGCAGAACAGAAAACCGACGTGAAGTAATAGAGCTTCTATTGTTGCATTTCGTTCGGTCAGTGAGAGCGCCGGAGACACCCCTCCCATTCCCTTCTCCCTCCCCAATCCCTGTCTTCGCCCCCCCCCTCTATCCCTTAAAAGCAGGCTGGCAATGCACTTGCGACTCTCCTGGTGTTGCTAATGTCTATGGACGGCGGTGATTACTTAACATCAGATGACCCGCCTGTTCGTTTGCCTCCAATGCTATAAAAAAAAGTGAACAGACGTTGCAGTAGAATAAGATCTAAAAGATCCGAACAGAAAACTCTCATTGAAATTTATTCGTTAGGTCCCAAATATATGCTTATAGAATTTCAAACTCGATCTATGTACGACACGGTTAAAGTAGATGACTACCAACCTCTAATAGCTGGAGAAATACTAAAATATGATAAAAAAACATATATTCTTTTAAATCCATTTACAATTCCAATTCACTCAATTATTTAAAAAATAGTAGGTTCACCTCTTATGTTAATGCAATTAATTAGGCCCCAATGTGTCGTAGGGGGTTCACAAATATTTTTTTCCATTCTACAGGGCAGACTTTGCCCAGGCGATCCAAAACGCTGGACTACGATTTATCGGTCCATCGCCGAAGGTGGTTCAGCAGATGGGTGATAAAGTCGCTGCCAGAAGAGCCGCTATTGAAGCTCGTAAGTTACTCACATATTCATCTTTTTACTCTATACTTATGCTAGATACAAGTTTTTCATAGTTTTATTCGCAAGTAAGTATGTAAATAAATATATTTGTTCAGTAACATATCTAAATGTGTGTAAATGTCATGTGCCAATGATTGTTCTTTACAATTTTCGTTGAAGATATGTTTTGTTCTTATAAAATTTTGTTGATATATACTCTAATATAAATAATACCCCATAATGATATACGTTTTTGTTAAGTCCGGTGAAGCTGTTTAGTCCGGTGAAGCTGTAAAGACCTTAAACAAGTCAATAGCGTAGTCAGTTCGTAAAAAAAAATTTGGTTGATCAAAAATTGAATTAATGATGCCTCACTTTAAAAGTTTAGCATTTTAATGTATAAAACTGATGGAAACAAAAAAGCCGGTAACTAATTATATGTATGTATGCTCCTGGCCGTTTTCGGCCACAGCGACTGCTTTAACTCCGGCGCTCGTGTGCTTTCATATGGCTAATATAGCCGATTTTCTTACGGAAGGTGCGTGCACATTGTACACAAGTGAGAACACCATTCTACTATGTATAATTGATTACCGCTGGTGATCGGGCTTTCAATATAATATATATATATATGTATATATATATATATTAGACTGGACCAAAAAAATCAACTATTTTTTTTTAAAGTATATAGAAAATATTATTTGGAATGACAAAAGAACAATGTTGTGAGAATTTGAGCCCTTAACATTTATATTAAGAGGTCTATCATCGCAACTTTTGATTTTTTTCCGGCGCGGGTTTTTGTCTCATAACTCCTAAACCGTCGAGGTAAATGAAATTGACTAAGAGACATTTTTTAAGAGAATTTAATTGTCTACAAAAAAAGACATTGAAATTTTTTGTCAGATGAACCGTTTTCTCAAAACCACGCCTTGAAAATTGGTATGATTTCAGAATTTGATTTTTAACTTTAGGATTTAGTGATTCACTTAAAAATTAGTATCCGGAAAAAAATTCAGTAGAGATTCTTGAAGGGAATTTAATTTCCTACAAAAAACGTCTCTTAACATTTTTAGCTAAATTCACTCCTTTGAAAGTTATATTAACGTTTTCTTTGAGAGGGTGGTACTACCCCGAGTGAGCCGACCCATTCATGCTGAAACCAGTAATAGCTTCAGCGTGGCTCTACCACCTACAAAAAAAACCTACACCTACAAAGATTGGTTGAAGTAGAATAAGATGAAGAGCCCGAGAGAAATTTACTTACATATGGAGTAGTTATATTTCAAAATGAACCAAAGTTCAATTTTAGTCGTTCATTTGCGGTTTTTATTTTTAACATTTTCAGATTTCATACACCGTGAACCAAGTACAATTTTTAGCGATCATAAGATTTTAGTTTATGTTTTGTGATTTTTAAATTTTACGTGTATACAATTTGAAGATCTTTAAAAAAACTTAACATCTTATGAACGGCAAAAATCTGACTTGGTTCGTTTCTTAAGGTAATAACTCATATACTCATATGTAAGTAAGTTTCGGCTTTGGTCTCTTTATCATGTTTTGAAAACAAATCTTCAGTATAGCACATTATTAACACTACTACTGTCATGTAGATAATCGTTCCGTTTTATAAAGTATCTTCTGACTACGTCGGTATTCTAAGAAAGTGGTGACATAACAAAAGGGATAGAAATTTCCAGATCTCTTGTACCATCTCACAATTGACAAAATAATCTCTCACATCTCACGTAACTTATGTATTGAAATCGAATGTTCCTTGACTGGCGTCTAGTACTGTGAAGACTCATCAGGCCAACAGCGTTAGACAGTAAAAAAAAGTTTGATGTAAGAACGTACTAATGAAGGATTGTTTGAAAAATAGGACCTTTTGTACCATCTCACAATTGACAAAAACAATCTCACAAAACTCACATATTGAAATTGAACGTTCCTTCACTGACATATAGCCCTGTGAAGCTGTGAAGGCACATCGGGCCAATAGCGTTAGTCAGTTTAAAAAAAAATTTGATGTAAGAATGTTCTAATGACGGATTGTTTGAAAAATAATTTAAGCGAAAATATAGATTAAATTATATGAGAGTTCTCTCGGTTTTGAGGTTATCAAATATGAAAATTTAGATAGCTTGGAGTCCTTGACACGTCCTAATCAGATGTTATAAATATGTGTATTAATTAAAATAAATAATGATAAATCACGGGTGTTTATGTATCCAAGGAAGATTGTATGGTATTTTTTTTTTGTTCGTCTTGTTTGATAAGCGTTTATGAGAGTAAATAAAAAACTTTTCTGTCATTAACGGGTGTTAATATCTTGGCCACCATTTTTATCACCATGATAATGTATGATCACGCGACCTTCTTATGTTTAATTTTTTTTTTAATTCCTATTATGTATTATGATGTGAATTTTTTATATTACATTATTGCGCCATATGTATTAGTTTCTTATTAAAAAGAATAATCATTTGCGATATTGTAATTATAACATATGGTGGTCAGATTATCATGTTTATTGTCTAAATTACACAACATTATTTTTACAGTATCTGACGTATAATAGACTAGTTATGCCAGCGACTTCTGACAAATTTATTCCACAGTAGTTTATTTTTGGTATATGACTTTATTTTACTTGAGACTTATGATTTTTTAATGTATTATTGATCTTTTTTTGGGTATTAATTTCAAAATGAGTTATACTTGTACAAAATTTATTCAAATCTGTTGACGATAAACAAAACATTTTTTTTTATATTATTTATAATTACTATGGATACTTCTTCATTGTAGATTGATACTACCCGTGTACATAATTAAATTGAGATCGATTAAATTGTTTATAACTGAAATCCAGACAACAAACTCCAATAAGTTGTGTGTGATTTTTTAGGTTAAGCGCTTATATAGAGCCCTTTAATTGCGTAAATTTTGTGGTGACGTCATTGATACATAATTTTTTTTAAATTAATTTTACAGAGGTACCGATCGTCCCCGGTACAGACGGGCCTGTGACGACCAAAGAAGAGGCATTGGAATTCTGCCAACAACATGGCCTACCAGTTATTTTCAAGGTATTTATTTTTCATACTTTTGTCGAGGTCATCAACGCCATAAAAAAGGCCTGTTAGGTAAACTAGCGTACTCGGTAGAGAAAGGTTTTCTTACCATACATCTTAACAATTCATAAATTTAAAAAATAATAATTAAAAGTATGTTTTTATGGGATAAATCCACATTTTTTTTATTAACAGAAAATTAGGAAAAAAAATTGTATTAATAATCGCTCTGCCTATCGGCTCCAAAAATAGCTAAAATCATTCGGGAGACTTCATAATCGGTCCAGCCGTTTAGCAGAAGAAACAATACGATCGTGAACATTCTGGAATTTCATGTATAAAGGAATTTATTGTAGTAACTAATTAAGTTTTACAACAATTCCCACCGATTTTATGTTACCTCTGTAAAATATTATCATTACCTCTCAACCCCCTATAAAAAAGTATATTAATATGTGATATAGATAAGACTGTAAAAAGTATTCTATCTGTCAATAAAAGTTTCATCAAAATCGGTTCATCCGTTTCGGATACCCGCTCGGACTGATAACAGACAATTTTATGTTGTTCATACAGTTTGTTTTTTTTTTATACTTCTTTATCTGATGTTATATCACGATGTGGTCTAAATTAGTAATCACGCTAAACCGAGAGGTAGCTGACTCTCAAGTGCAGCTACTGGAACACACCAACAGATGCTTGGGGATAGATTTTCAACGTAGAGGTGGTAGCTAGCCAGGTAGGCTTTGAAAAAGCTTTACCACTATAGTATGGTCTCATCACGTTGTTTTATGACATATTAAACTACTGACCTTCAAAAATATCAAGTTACTATTTGACTCGCTATTGCTCACGGCTTCGTTTGCATTAATATGGTTTTACCAGCAATCGTTCCTATTAGTAAGCATTATCATTTAACAAGTAATACATTTTTAACGAAAATAAAGCAGTGAACATTAAGCATTCGGAGGGTTCGTTGGTTTCATTTCGCTGATCCCTCTATCAATTTATCACTACCAAATATCAACAACGAATTATCACAATACTGTAAGACATCCCTACAATAGTTTTCACTTATCATTCGGTAACAATACCTATTTTATCTAGATGAAACAACTTGCCCGTGTTCCTAACAAACGTATAAGCCAAAGGTCATGACGATCGGTGAAGTAGTTAAGCTGTGAGAGCTTAACAAAAAGTGTCACATTCGCATTTATAATATTTATATATATGTTGATTTGATCTATTCCTCGGAAATAGTACATTTTCAGAATGAAACATATACTTATTTCCATTTCTGTGGAAATTTACTTTCGCATTTATAACAACTAGTGACCGGAATGCAATGATAATTTATGTTATATTGCCTATAAAAAAATATTGAGAAAAAAAGACTAACCTTTTTCCAAATTTTCTTCTCGATAACACTAAAGCTCCATTAAACAAAAAAAATCGGTTGAGAAACAAAGAATGAAATGTTCTTAACTGTCTTGTCTTTGCCTATCTACATATATACAATGATATTATAACTATATAGATACGTCATAAGCGCTTCAACAGCGCCTTGTTGAAACTTGGATAGTTTACTTATTTTTGACGACTGCCCCGTCAATCCGCCCGTATCTAAGCAACATTATATGTGTGTGTTATAGTGCCATTTTTTTGTCAAAATAATAGGTCTTTACCTATGAAATTGCCGTTCTGCAGTACTGGCCATTTCAAATCAAAATAATTTTTGTTCAAATCCAAATAATTTCATAGGTAAACACCTAATATGTAGGTAACGTATCTGCCGTTATAATATCATTGCATATATATAGTTAAAATAGTTTTATCGTAGTGCACATTTTAGCTATAGTTTGTATATGTTAGGCCGCGTATGGCGGTGGTGGTCGAGGAATGCGAGTCGTTCGCGAAATGGACGAAGTGGGTTCGGCTTTCGAGCGCGCCTCTTCAGAAGCTCTCGGCGCCTTCGGTAACGGCTCCATGTTCATCGAACGATTCATCGAGAGACCGCGACACATCGAAGTTCAACTCTTGGGTAAGTTATACTTTAACACGTTCCGTGCCAAGCCATTTTGCCTGACATGTCCTACAGGTCATTTGATATTTTGAAAAATTAATTGATGTATTACGTTACGACATCGTACATAACATGACGTAAGGAATTCTTTCATTTTCTCTAGTTACCAAATCGTGTACCACTGGTGATATACGTGGCTTAAAGATCAAGTCTAACGTGTACCACCGGATAGTACACGTGGTCTAAAAATAAGGTCTAACGTGTACCACCGGTAAGTACACGTGGCCTAAAGTTCAAGATTAATATGTATCACTGGTGATACACGTGGCCTAAAGTTCAAGTTAAACTGATACCACCAGTAGTACACGTGGCCTAAAGATCAAGTCTAACGTGGTACCACCGTGGTAAACGTGGCACGGAGTGTGCTAAATAACGCAGTGTAAACTCTTCTCTGAAAAGTCGTGGTGTTTTAATAGTTTGACCGGTGAAATATCCTTGCGACGTTCGCAGGTTCCAACCTCAGCATGTACCAACGATTTTTTCGGAATTCGTGTACCTTTACTAATTTACCTTATCTGCTGACAGTTAGGAAGAACATCGTGAAACCTGAACCTGAGAAATGTTCTTGTAATACCACCGTATGTGAGAAAACATAGAACTGTGGATTTCTCAGAGTTTGAAATCGCCAATACTTCGTGGGCTGGCCTGGTCTATGCTTGGATATGTCCAATAGCGAATGATGTATATAGCTAACTTATTTTTCTACCTCGTGTTTTTCCTATTTATATCCCTATTTTAAGTAATTTATGTGAGCGTAATCAAATGAAAAGATTGCAAATCTGTGTGTAGGTGACAAAGCTGGTAACGTCGTCCATTTATACGAGCGAGATTGTTCCGTGCAAAGGCGACATCAGAAAGTCGTCGAGATTGCGCCGGCACCGAAATTGGACCCCGAGGTATTATTTACTTAATATTTTCTATTTTCAAGAGTAAACTAAATGTCTCTAAAGTTATTATTAGTATGTGCTAACCAATAATCTTAATAATACATTTCAACACACTCGCTGCTATTGTACTTCTTTTAGGTTCGTAATGACGATTATAAAAATAAATAAAGTGTCTACAAAATAGAAAATATATTTGGAAAATAATAAACTACGTTAATTAAATATAACGAAGAAACATTTTACTTTATCAATTTAATTATTTTTTGTTATAAATATCAAGTTATTTATTGTACAATATTGTTTATATTAGGCTGTGTAGTTGTATTGTCAGTGCTTCGCCTTTGAAAGACGCGCGCGTATTGTATGTAGTTAGTGGTTTTTACGTAATATAGTTGAAAATAAATTCTGGGATGTCACTAAAACTCCCTGGGAAGTTCTAACAAAGAGGCCACCATCTTTTTGGAACATGTCACAATATCTTCACCTACTCGACAATGGCAGTAATAATCTGGAAGATTGGTTGTCAAAAATAAAATATTAACTATAACTAATGTGTTTACAGATTCGACAGAAAATGGTGGACTGCGCGGTACATTTAGCGAGATCCGTTGGTTATGAAAACGCCGGTACTGTTGAGTTCCTATTGGATGACAAAGGAAATTTCTACTTTATCGAAGTCAACGCGAGGTTTGTTGAACCCAGATTTACGTGAAAGTGTTGATCATACATCATCAAATATAAAAATATTTTAATATAAAAGCAATACAATATCGTGACTATAACAGGGTATTAATATTGATACTTAAAGCCGATTGTTGATTGAAAGTATACCGATCCTCTCGATGAAATAACGGCAGCGAACGATCGGTACCAGCCTGTCTCTCCAAACAGAGCGTACTCACGCCTACGCCCGCATAACCATAGATTACGCCGCCGTGGTGTGGGGGTAAATTTCGCTCCCGCACACCCGCCCCGCCCCCCCCCCCCCCTTCGGCAGCGGCTCAAGCCTAGGTCTGATCCCCGAAGTGGAGCCCTCGAACATGCTGCTTTCGCGATACAGTGATACTGAAAATTGTCAACCACTAGTTGAACAACATAACACAGATCACCTCTACATATGTGCACACGTACACACAGGTACACATATAGTGGAAGAGTTTTTATTTTTTCCCTTATTTTCAAAATGGGTTAGTTTAGATTAGCATAATTCTCAGACAAAAAATACACGTTTGAATTAGTGAGTCTCACATGTGTTTCGCAGGAATTCGTATATGTATGAATAGCTAGCCTAATTCAGCTTAGACAGATTGGCGAAATTGCCACCAAGGCAACAGCTCAAGGTTCGGCCACTCTGGCACTGTTGAGCTTGTTGCCAAGCGGCGAACTGCCTTAAACGCTCGCCTTGGTCCGGTGAAGCTGTGAAGGCTCGTCAGGCCAATAGCGTAGTCAATTGGAAAAAAAATGTTGAAAGTGATTTGCATTGATTGAAAATCATCCACCTTACATAGTATTTGTTTGTGTTTGTAGGTTATATTCAGTAGCATATACTTTGGCGGTGTTATTTATTATGTCGCTACAACAGTGTTATTGTTGATGACATAGTAGTAAATAAATAATTCGTAATAAACATTTGTTTATAATTGAGCAACGGAAGGAATAGAACTATTATTTTAGTGTGGATTGTCACTATCGAACTAATAATTCACAACAACTAACACCAATAAAGAGAAAAAATAACGAAAATAATAAATATCAACGAGAACAAGAAATAATCGAGATAGCAAGTTTGATGCTGACTATATATATGAGACCTAGACAAAAAATATATTATGATGTTATTGTTCTACAAATACAAACACGTTATATGAATATGGTTATTTGTGAATTATTAGAGAATCAATCTTATTCCAGATTACAAGTGGAGCACACGATAACGGAGGAAGTGACCGGTATCGATCTCGTACAATCGCAGATCCGTATAGCAGAAGGTATGACGTTACCGGAGCTGGGACTCACCCAGGACAATATCAAGACCCAGGGCTGCGCGATACAGTGCCGAGTCACCACTGAAGACCCGGCGAACAACTTCCAACCGAGCACCGGGAGGATCGAAGTCTTCAGGTGAACGTTTAACTCGTATTTATTATTTCTGGAGTGAACGAAAAAAAATCGTCACGCTCTAGTCGGTGACGTTCCATCGGATTTAGCTCAGCTCCAGTTGTCTATACCTATATGAACTCTTATGTGTTTGCATTTATTTGTAAGTTTTCATTATATAGTTGTTTTGGTGTTCAAGTCTTCGAAAAAATAAGGAATTTTTAAGAACATATTTTTCATAAAAAGCAGAATTAATTGTCTTTTTCACACTGTACTCCAGACACTTCCACTCGACATCTCTATTTCCTACAGAAAAAAAGTGTAATTGTTTATGGTTCAATCCATATTTATTGGATCTTTCCAATTTGGTATATTATTCCGTATGACACTAACACCTTTGAACAAATGAGTGATAGGGGTATAGATTAAAGATCTCCAGAGGTTGTGGTCTAAATCAAAAATATATATATATTTTTTATATAATCGGTTATAACGTTTTTAATGTATTTTTTGGTACGATCTGAGGTGTAGGACGATATATTATAGCGTTGATAATATCCGTGGTATAATAACAATAGGTTTACGTTATTCCCAGATCTGGTGAAGGTATGGGTATCCGTTTGGATTCCGCTTCAACGTACGCCGGTGCTGTTATATCACCCTATTACGATTCTCTCCTTGTGAAAGTAAGTAGTTTAATTTAAAGTGGTAATTTAATATTCACCATTAAATCAGTTTATAATTTGAAATTTACAGTAGAAATAGAGATACTTGTGATTACATGTAATGTAGCCATATTTTGGATCCTTATATAGGTCAGATGGGTACCCAAATAACTATTTATTATGTAACTCGATGCTTAATAGTTATGTAGCCAGGTGGCTACCTGTGAAGTATTTAGATAGCTATTTATTATCTAGCCAGATGTCTAATCGCCATGTAGCCAAGTGACTACCTGTGATGTATCTAGATAGATGGCTTCCTGTAATATAGCTAGATGTCTGTTAGAAAAAACGTAGAGTTTGGTAGTATAAACACAAGATTGGTTTATATTTGTATATTAGTTCGCACAGCATTGAGTTACAGTAAAAAAAAAAGAAACGGAAATAGTATCTGACATTTCATTTGTCAAACAAAAGACGTGACGTTTACGTTTAGTTATGTTTCCAATGTTTGCGTTTAGTAGCATTTACATATCTAACAATGTCTACTTATTATGTAGCAAGTTGGTTGTCTGTGACGTAGCTAGATGGATGTCTATGGTATAGCCAGATGGGTACTAGTAATGTAGCCAGATGGATATATACTGTACTAAACAACGAATCAAATATTTAACGGAGAATACCTTCAAGTGGATTATTTAGTTAAGGTTTAGGTAATTTAATATTATTGTTATAGGTAATTTCCCACGCACATGACCTCCCATCATCCGCGGCTAAGATGAACCGAGCGTTGCGTGAGTTTCGTATCCGAGGTGTTAAGACGAACATACCGTTCCTGCTGAATGTACTCGAGAACCAGAAATTCTTGAACGGTATGACTTCAATCAATTTAATTCTTTTATTCAGCCATTTTTACATGGGTAATGAAGAACATATCATAATTACCTCTAGATAATTAATCGCAGAAATTGGTTTTACTTGCATGCATTAGTTTTGAAAAGGAACTTTCCTTTTTCGTGATGAGAAATAAATTCCAAGGTCGTATGTTTCCAACGGTATAAAAACGAAAAATTAGCAACACGGTACTAGACAATATCCGAGTTGCTTATAAACTTGCAATTCTTTTACAATTAATATTAATTGTATTACAACATCGCACCCTTCCTAGAATAAAAATAGAAATAAATGAAGCATTAAAGAAACAAACTTTGTCACATTATCTTACTTATTTGTTACTTTATCTCGTGCAAAAATCTCAAGGAAGAAAAGAAAATCGCGTAAATATGCAAAAATAAATAAAATATTTTCCTGTGAAAAATAATTAATCCAAAATATGTATTACAGTAGGAAATGTAACTTTTAAATAGACATGTTCTAGAGTTTGATTCATAATACCAGGTATCAGTATTAGAGTAGTCCAAGCCTCACTTAAAATTGTAGGATTATACGTGGATTTGAGTTAAATTAATGCATGTTATCTTCCTTTTCGAAGAATAGGGGAATAATCTTCTTTTAAAATATAATTCTTTATATAGTTCGCGACTTTTTAAAAGAAGGAAATCTTTAAATTACATTAAATGCATAAATAAGTAAAACATATTTCAGAAAAAGTGCAAAGTATACAGAGGTACACACGCTGTTTTTTTGTTCGCCTAACAGTTGACTAGATGGAACAAGATGCATATTAGATGGAACAAAATGCATATTAGTTGGAACAAGATGCATATTAGATGGAACGAGATGCATATTAGGTGGGCGAGATGTGTCTTAATAGATTTTAGTCGTACTTATTTCCATTCCAATGTTTTAATATCGCAGGCTCCGTGGATACGTATTTCATCGACGAACATCCCCAGCTGTTTATGTTCAAAGCATCACAGAACAGAGCTCAAAAGATCCTGAACTATCTTGGATATGTGCTAGTTAATGGACCTGCTACCCCTCTAGGGACCAAAACCCCACCTGCTAACGTGAAGCCTTATATACCGCCAGTGCCGTTGGGTAAGCCACAAACATTCATATTAATATCGAACATCGATAAATTTATTTTTGTGTATCGATAAAATTGAGGTGAAAAATTATATCAATAAAATTTGATTTCGTTTTGGTACAGTGACGTCATAGACACATAAGAACTTCTATTTGTTTTATTCTATAATATATAATACTAGATTTTTCTCGCGGCTACGTCTGCGTTAATGTAGATTTGACCTATACTTCAGAAACAGTACTTATTTTTTGGAATGACACTATGGCCTCTTCTATATCCTTGACAATTTGTGTTCAACATTTTATGATAATTGGTTCAGTAATTCAGGCGTGAAAGCGTAACCAACAAACAAACTCACACTCTCGTTTATAATATTAGATGGGACTAGTTAGGGTAGTATTAAATTTTTAATCTGCATATTATATACTGTTGACAATATGCAAAGCACTATATCCAAGTTTGATGGAAACATACTTATTTAATACTAGGCGTATACGGTTATTGCATAAAACCGATTTTTTATTATAATATAATCTATTTATTTCTGAATCGGTCCTCTAATCGGATTGTTTGGTCTTAAATCAATTTAAATTTAATTTTAACCAATGCAGTATATGTCCGTTGTAGATACTTTTTGTGGCCATTTTATTTACATATTTATTTAGTAATTGCAATAAATAAACTATGACATATTTATGAAACATTCTAAATTATTAGACTTTACTTAAGTTCTAATGAATTTTCATAAAAATTGAATCACAGTGTGTCGTTATGTGACGATTTTCCTGTAACCTTAAAAGAAAAAGCCGTTTTTGTAAAAATAATTGGTATACATATGTTTGTCTCTTTATTATAACACATTTAAAAGCGTATTTTGGTTTTTTTAAAAAATACTGTAATCAGAAATCGAAAAGAATGTTGGCAACAATAGCCAGAGATTATAATGTTATCTTAAAAGACTTGAATCCAGTGACCTTAATTAATTTTTTTTTATATTATGGGATTACCTGTATCTATAACTTTTTTTATTGAAAAAAGATTTTATTTGCAGACAAGCAATTAAAAATTAATGCCTAAATATATATTTTATAATTTTACATTAAATGTAAATTAGGTAACCTTTTTCGATAAAGAATATTATTGAAGAATAGATTGTCCCTTCATTTTTACTATAACAACTATAGTACATAAGTTCTTATGAAAACTGTTAATAAATCATTTGTAATGGTTTTTTTCTTATAATTGGGATATCGTTTCAGATGTCTGAGACGTTACAAAAATCGATATAAAAATCGATTAGTAATATTGTTTATGAAGAATGAAATTTTTCTTTTGTTAATAATATATTGTTTATAGTTACAGTCCGCTCTGGATATGGTGGGTTTAAATCGATACTTATATAGATGTCTATTGATAAACATTATGCGAAGAAGTTTGTTCGGCTTTGCTTATTAATTTTAAAAACTATTCTTCCCAAAGAACATATTATGGTTTCTTTTATAAATGAATATTTGTGAACTCATATAACATTAATAATACCCTATTTACTTGTTAATTGATATAAGTATGAACTCATTAATATAAAGGGATGCTAAATGCTCTCTTGTAAAGATACTATAGGTTAACTATTAAATTAATTATTAAAAAAAGGAAGTTTATTCTTATCGAGTCCACAAATAAATTGCGAGCTGTTTTTGTTACAATACTATTGATTTACTTAGTTGTAGAAAATTTCATACTTCATAAAATAATGGTTTCTTCTTATTAATGCCTGTTTCTGTGCCTTTCTCTTATTAGTTTTCTATGACTATATATTTAGTTGATCATAATTATTTATATGAGTTTATATCATCGCATTTTTTTAATTTTATGCACACCATTTTATGCGCATAGAGCACTATCATTAACAATATTTTTCCAGACCTATCCCCAGAGGCTATTAAAATACAGGAATTAACCGGTGAAAACACAGGTAAGCTTATATTAATTAATATTCGGTGTACAGATTAATTGTTGTAATATATTTTATGATAATTAGAAAGTCTATCGACACAGAATATAGATTATTTTCATTTTTTATTTTTTTTTATTTGGCCATTAATTTTATAAAATTGGTTCATTTTAAATAACTAATACATTTGTACTTTGTAGAAATATATTGTTTATGTTTGCAGACTTATTGATGACATTGAAACGATGAATGTAACAGTTCAAAGCCTTCAATCAGTTTCAATCGGCGCCCTATATTCATAAACTATTGCATTATTTAAAATTTCGACTTTACATTTAGGTCACAAAAAATGCTTAAATAAAGCTGTGAATTTTCTAATATATTACAACCGTTAGTCACATTCGGCTCACTTTAACTAATAATTACATTTAATTTTCTTTTTATTCTCAAAATAAAACATAATGAATAATAAAATTGTAGAATAATAATGTATCTCTTATTTTTCATTTTCTGGTTGTGGATTGCCTTAAGTTTTGCGCAACAAAAACGATTTAACCCGTTTGCGCGAATTTTACTCACATATAATTAATCTGGGATGTGTTTTAAATCTCTTATAATGTTGTTCTGTGGTACGAAATTAAACTTTGTTTTAACTTTATATTACTTAGGGGTGTCTCGTTGTTATTTAAATGTGATTAACAAAAAAAATGAAATACTCTTTTTACTATGAAAAACAAGGTCAGATATTAAATTTGGCAAACTAAATAAATATCCATATGTTTGTCCGAACATTTTTGTTCGTGACTGATTATTACGACTTATTTATATCCATTATTGCTAAGATTTTTTACGAAACAGATCATAATAAATTGGTCCTCAAAATCAGTAGCTCAAGTATCGAGTCAAATGCTAATGGAAATTTATAATAAAATAATTATCATAAATAAGAATTGTCTGATTTAATACACCAACTTGGTGACGACTTTTTTATACCGTGACTGTCCCCCTATATGTAATAATATAGTATAAAGTATGAGAGGATAATTATGTTAATGTTACACCAAGTTGAAGGGCTGGATTTAGAAGAATATAACGAGTGTTGTAGTCCTGTCTCTCCTACATTAGAAAGACTTCTACAACTGAGCCCTAAAGCCATGAAGGCCTCTTGATATATATTTTCAAGACTAATAAAATATAGAATACCCAAAAATAACAAATTCGAGACTTAAAGTTAAATGCATAGGTGAAGGCAATAAGGACTTTAGTGTGCCTCCTTCGTGGCAAATACTTGTATAAATAAGCCCTGAAGCATGAAACCCTTGTGATATATATTTTCAAAAGTTCTAAAATATAGAATACTCAAAAATATCAAACTTGCTATTATTGAATTCGTTTTTCCACACAACTGTTCAACCCTCAATTGGTTACAAACGAATTCTGTAGTATTCATTATTCCACACCTGCTCAACCACTGAAAGGCTACAAGCAAATTCTGTAACATTCGTTATTCCACACAGCTGTTCAACCACCGATAGGTTACAAGCAAATTCTGTACAATTCGTTATTCCACACCTGTTCAACCACTGAAAACTTACAAGCAAATTCTGTAGCATTCGTTATTTCACACGGTTGTTCAACGTTCGAAAGATTACAAACAAATTATGTAGTATTCATTATTCCACACCTGTTCAACCACTGAAAGCTTACAAGCAAGTTCTGTAGCATTCGTTTTTCCACACAACTGTTCAACCATCAAATGGTTACAAGCAAATTCTGTAACATTCGTTATTCCACACAGTTGTTTAACGACCAAAAGGTTACAAACAAATTCTGTAGTATTCATTATTCCACACCTGTACAACCACTGAAAGGTCACAAGCAAATTCTGTAACATTCGTTATTCCACACAGTTGTTTAACGACCAAAAGGTTACAAACAAATTCTGTAGTATTCATTATTCCACACCTGTTCAACCACTGAAAGGTCACAAGCAAATTCTGTAACATTCGTTATTCCACACAGTTGTTTAACGACCAAAAGGTTACAAACAAATTCTGTAGTATTCATTATTCCACACCTGTTCAACCACTGAAAGGTCACAAGCAAATTCTGTAACATTCGTTATTCCACACAGTTGTTCAACCACCGAAAGGTTACAAGCAGATTTTGAATGAGGGAGGGCCAGAAGCCTTCGCTAAAGCGGTCCGACAACACAAAGGTCTGCTTCTAATGGACACTACATACAGAGACGCGCACCAGTCATTGCTCGCAACTCGTGTGCGGACTCACGACTTACTCGCCGTCTCGCCGTACGTCGCTCACAACTTTAGCAATCTCTACTCGCTCGAGAACTGGGGAGGTGCCACCTTCGATGTTGCTTTGAGGTAAGTTACGAACGGATAAATAAAAACAGGAAACCTATTTTAAAGCGCTTAGCACTTCTTGAAACGCAATAAAAACTTTTCAGGATGTATATGGTATTCTTAATCCAGTTAGGTAGGGCCTATTTGAGAAATATGTAAATCGTCGAATCCACCTCGGGGTAGATACTGTAGTGACCTGAAAAGAAAATCTTTTGGTTTTGAGACATAGTTAATAGACCCCAAGAAAGTTGAAGGTCTCTTCAAAGGTAATGGTGGAGATAACATCAGAAATGTGATCTGCAGAAGAACCAAAGTCATTAACATAATTCTCAAAATAGCTAGATTTAGTAGTAATGAGTAGGAAGTGTTTAACCAATGAGTGCCAGTAATGACTATTGGTTTTAGGACATGGTCGCTCACAATACAACTTAGTGTCACTATAAGGGTAACAACGGTAATGATAATGCATCAGAATTTAGTTTTTTCTATACTTTATCGGTGTTATTACAAAAAAGTTAAATACTTGGTTTAAAAAGGTTTCGAATTAAATGCACCGCGCTCGTCCGAAGCAAGTTTGCGTTATCCTTTTTCGCAAGTCTAACCTAACGTAACCAGAACGAGACAAAAGAACAAGATGGCGAACGTTCAGCGAGCGCGGTGCATTTAATTTGAAACCTTCTTAAAGCAAGTATTCAAAACGCATTTAACTATTTTGTAATAACATCGTATAAGTTTTCGCCTTTGTTCATACTTTCACCTGTTGCTAAATGACAATGTGGCCAAGATTGGTAAACATACTAAATATACCCAAAAGAATTGGCTGTCGAGTGTATCTGTCGGAACACACCCATAGGTGCTAGGCGACAAATTTTGCAACTTGAGGGTGGTAGCAAGCGGGCGGCGTACTTAGAAAAAGCTCTGCCACGATACTATGGATTCATCACGATGTTTTCCTTCCAGCTTATTCGCAAGGATTTGAATGTACATTGATCGACCCGTTGTTTGAACACATTAAGTACTGAACTATCATCTCTGCAAAAAACCCCAAAGTCACCAATATAACCTTTAGAATTGTTGGACTTAAGTAAAACTGTTCTTAGAACCAGCGGCCGACGGGGCTGAAGAGGTTTTAGTGGTGACGATGCATTTGAAGGTTTACAAGAGTCCACTATATGCGACTGGTCCAAGACCAGTAATTATGGAGATCTTTGGGAAATATCCATGCCCAGCAGTGAACGTCTTTTAGTTTAATATATTATGGAAGCCAGTTGGACTTAAATATCCTAACGTTCCGATGAATATATAACAATTACCTGCAGGTTCCTACACGAATGTCCATGGGAGCGTCTCCGGGATATGAGAAGGATGATTCCCAACATCCCGTTCCAGATGTTGCTCCGCGGTGCAAACGCAGTCGGATACACGAACTACCCTGACAATGCTGTATTCAAGTTCTGTGATATGGCCGTAAGTGATATACAATTATATAATATTATGTTAATTTAATTAAAACATCACACTGTTATATATACGTTATATCACAGGTGATAATTCACATATAGTTATGTTTTATATGTTTACAAATAAAGAATCGCAGCGAGGTATTGTAGGATGTTTAAATTTTTTTTACAAACTAAATCTTTATAGTGCTCACTTTCTACAAATGGATTCTCTTTGTAGCTAGTGATACGTATTTTGTATTTTTCACACTGTTAATAACCTGTTATATAACAAGTGAAAAATGTGATATTCGAATCTTACTATTAAATGAAAATCAATAATCAATCAGAGTCTTTTGAAATGAAAGCTTATTTATTTGCGTTGAGCGATTTTGGTAGGAGAAGAAACTTATGGGTTCACGTCACTAATGACCTCGACATGCTCGTGACGTATTACGCATGCGTCACACTAGCGATGCGTAGCATAGCGGTCTCTGTACATATATTCTAATATTTAAATCATGCCCGATTTTTACTATTTTCAGCTTTTAAAAGTTTTTGCCGGCATACATTAAATTATCAAGAGTGTATTGGGAGGGTAGAGTTAAGATACCGTAATTAGTATATTTGCGTAACCGTCAGGTACAAGCTGGTATGGACGTGTTCCGTGTTTTCGACTCCCTGAACTACCTTCCCAACCTGATCCTGGGTATGGAGGCGGCCGGGAAGGCCGGTGGAGTAGTCGAAGCAGCCATCTCTTACACGGGAGATGTTTCAGACCCAAGTAAAAGTAAATACGACCTGAAATACTACTTGAACTTGGCGGATGAACTGGTCAAAGCCGGTACTCATGTCTTAGCGATTAAGGACATGGCTGGTCTGTTGAAGCCTCAAGCGGCCAAGTAAGTTTTCAGTTATTATAAGTGATTTTATTTTTATCACGTGATATGTTACTTGTAGAGATGTCAAAATTAGTTTTTAAAGTAATAGGCTTATTAAATTTTCTTCAGATAAAAGCATATTGTTAAAATTGAAAGAATATTAATTAAGTTGTTTGAACATACGTTATCATGACCTGAGATAATCTTTTTGCATGTTTATCACATTTAGAAAAACAAGATACGGTTTATAGTCTTTATTGAAGGTTCAGTTTAAATGATTGTGTACTTTTTTCTTTTAATTTATAAGTTATACAGTTTAAAATTAATTTGATTCTGTATAGAATTTATATTCAATAAAAAAAATACTGTGACAAATTAACATTAAACATGAAAAGATGTTTATATAAGATACACGTAAACTCATACCTGCGATGTTTATTTATTATGGAGATAAAACAGAGAGTTGTAGATCTAAGGAGCACCATTTCCGTGTATGAAAATGTGTTTGTCAAAATGCGTTAAATTACGGTAGCGCTACAGTAAACAGAAAAAATATTAAAAGTATTATTTATAGCTCATAAAAATTGTATCACTACCCACGTTTAGTCACAGCAGTTGCTATAACTAATATAACCTATATTTGGCACCACTTTAGAAGGTTTTGGTAGTGTGTGCCGCTGGACACTTTTCAACATGTACTATGGGGTAAATCTCATATGGATAAGGCAGTTCCTCTTACCTTTAGCTTGTATAATATAGGTATATATATATATTGATCGCAACTATGAGTTCAAACCTTATTATTTCCCTTAACTCGTATCATGGGTATTTTGTATATGTATTGTTTTGAATTTGTAATTGAGATTATTCATTATCGTCTTTGAAACAGAATGTTATGAATGAATACTTAAAAAATAAATGAATGTAGTGTTATATAGGCTGTTGATAAAAGCTATTCGCGATCATCACCTGTACGTCCCAATACACGTTGGGTGTAATAACGGAGGAATTCTGAGTGTACAGGCTCTTATAAAAGGTGTTCGCGACCAACACCCGGACGTGTCAATACACGTTGTGTGTAGTAACAGAGGGGTAATTTATGTTGATGAAAGCAATTCACGATTGACACCCGGACGTGCTAATACACGTTGGGTGTAATAAGGGGTTGTGTATGTGTAGGCTGTTGATAAAGGCGATCCACGACCGACACCAGGTAGTGCCTATACACGTTGGACGTAGTAACGGAGGGGTAATGGGTGCTGATGGAAGCTATTCGCGATCTACACACGGACGTTAATACACATTGGATGTAATAACGGAGGTTTAGTGGTTGTTAAAGAAAGCTAATCACGATCTACACACGGACGTTAATACACATTGGATGTAATAACGGAGGTTTAGTGGTTGTTAAAGAAAGCTAATCGCGATCTACACACGGACGTTAATACACATTGGATGTAATAACGGAGGGGTAATGGGTGTTGATGAAAGCTATTCGCGATGGACACCGGTCGTGCCAATACACATTGGGTGTAATAACGGAGGGGTATTGGGTATTGATGAAAGCTATTCGCGATCTACACACGGACGTGCCAATACACGTTGGGGGTATTAACGGAGGGGTTGTGTATGTGTAGGCTGTTGATAAAGGCGATTCGCGACCGACACCCGGACGTGCCGATCCACGTGCACACGCACGACACGTCGGGCGCGGGCGTGGCAGCGATGCTCGCGTGCGCGGAGGCGGGCGCGGACGTGGTGGACGCGGCCGTCGACTCCATGTCGGGGCTCACCAGCCAGCCCAGCATGGGCGCGCTCGTCGCCTCGCTCCAGGGCACACTTCTCGACACCAGTCAGTATATAAACCATTCAATTTTTAAGTAAAACGTTTTGTTCTCAATTTTTTTGTACATCTATCGCATGTCGCATTACAGCCGCCGCGTAGCCACCGAGTTACGCACATTTTCATTCATTTCCTGTGACACATTTCCGACTCTGTTCTACAATCACTACCACAAATGCTATACATCAGCCGAGAGGAAAGATGTGTTACACATCAAAAATTATAAATCTGAATACAACTTTTTGAAGTAAAGCTTCGTTACGCACGCTTGACTTGGGGAGTGAGCTGGTGAATGCGTGACGAGAGCGTTACGAAAAGTGTGATCGGGCGAGGCGAACGGAACGTCGAGAGAGAGATATAAGTTAGTGAAGGTAGCCTATAGTTAGTAAAACCCATAATATATTTAAATATGTGTAGAAAATTAATATAATTATTTATTTATTTATTTATCATAAGAATCAACAACAGTAACATAAAAATAATAAGGTAAAAACATACATGGAAAAAACTTAAAATTATTTATGTCACTAATTATAGTTGACTACAGCATTAACCATCATAAGATGCGATGTGGAAAACAATAAAAGTAGAAGAAAGAATTATAACAAAATTATCGTATAAATCGATAATGAATAACTTAAAAATGTATACATACATATAAAATAGATGGAGATAAAGAAGTTTTACTTCAGTCATGAGGTCCAAAGCACACTCGTTTTTTTTTGTACGTTTTTTTCAATTGAGATTTTATTGAGGCAATGTTGTAGAGGTAATTAAAAGGATTCGACTATTCTGTGTGTAGGGATACCGTTGCAAACGGTTTCCGAGTACTCCGCGTACTGGGAGCAGGCGCGCACGCTGTACGGCCCGTTCGAGTGCACGTCCACAATGAAGTCGGGCAACGCGGACGTGTACCTCAACGAGATCCCCGGAGGGCAGTACACCAACCTGCAGTTCCAGGCCTTCTCACTCGGACTCGGTAACCAGTTCGAGGAGGTCAAGAAAGCTTACAGGTATATCCAATCACACCATTTAAAATACTCCCATCTTTTAGTGTCTTGTATCAGGAAACTAGTGCCCCGTATACTGGTCTAAATTCGATCATTATTTGAACTTTGATATTTCGAATCTTTACAGTAATAGTAAGCTTAAACCAGGTGATAGGTTAGTCGCTTGCAATATTCAACGAGATGGTATTTTACGGTCACATTTAACATATAAAATAATAATATCAAAACAAATATTAATAAACAACAAAGAGAACCTAAGATAAAGTTTGTTCTAAGACTTTCAAAAGTATGGATATAAATATAATAAAGCTAGGTGCAGTGACCGGTGCCGTAATGGGCGACCCGGAGTTAATAACCTGCGATAATAAAACGAACAATAAACGCACTTTTATCATAGAAAAATCTTTTTCTTTTTTTATGCTAAATTCTACGCGGGCGAAGTCATGGGTAACAAACAGCTAGTTACAATTATGAACGTGAGTTTGTTTGTTTGTTACGATTTTCATATCTTTGTATACATGTTATCAAAGGTACAGAAATGGGCATCGTTTACCTTTTACATAGAAAAGGTACACTCTTTTCAAGAGGTAGATAAAACTTTATGGGCACAAGCGAAGCCACGAGCCAAAAGGTAATCACCACATAAATTAATATGCCACTTTTTTTTTGTTTGTATTTTCTAGAGAGGCGAATCTCCTCCTGGGCGATATAATTAAAGTGACCCCATCGTCGAAGGTGGTCGGTGATCTGGCCCAGTTCATGGTACAGAACAAGCTGACAGCTAAGGACATAGAGTCCCGCGCTGAAGAGCTCTCATTCCCGAAGTCCGTGGTTGAGTTCTTGCAGGGCGCTATAGGGATCCCTTACGGAGGGTTCCCTGAACCACTTAGGTCTGTATAAAAACCTTGATGACGTCACTCTGTTCTTCTCACATCTCTTTCCGACTCTTTCTACCACAGTTTTTCCTTATTGCGTTCATCCAGGTCTCCTTTAATTTATAGTTTTAGTTTGTATTCTAAGTCATTTATATCTTACAAATACTCTTACAATTATGTTTTTGAAATCATATTGTTTGCTCTACTATTTAGTGAGTAGTAAAATCATTTTACGTATATTATTTATAAATAATAGTAGTCTATATTTTCATACAAAATTTATTATTATTTCGAAATATTTTATTTCCCTACTTCTAACATTTAGAGCATTCCAATATCGAATTTTACTCATTTGCACAGTTCATTCCACTTGAGGTCACTGGACCAGTGTGTAATTCTATTATAATTAAAAAAAAGGATTTTTTTGGAATCCCAAGTTTATGTCAATATTTGTATTGGTGTGATTTATATAATGTATTATTTCTAACAGTAAAATGCATGTTTTTTTTAGGTCTAAAGTCCTTAAGGACATGCCGCGGATAGAGGGACGGCCCGGAGCTGAACTGTCTCCTCTCGACTTCGATAAACTGAAGAAGGATCTCACAGAAACATACCCTGAGGTATATGTAATATTCTCTTTATGCTCTTAGAAATTAAAGGTTACTACCTATACCAGCTGTTGATAGGTTAGTCGCTTGCAATATTTAAAGAGATGGTACTTCATGATCACATTTAACATATAAAATAATAATATAAATACAAATACTAACAAACAACAAAGAGAACCTTAGTTAAAGTTTGTTCTAAGACTTTCAAAAATATGGATAGAAACATAATAAACGTAGGTGCAATGACCGGTGTCGAAAGCTGTAAGGGGCGACCCGGAGTTAACAATCTTCGATAATAAAAAGGACAATAAACCCTTTTTTTTGTTCATGCTTCAAAAAGTTATCCTTTGTCAGTTAGTCGTTGTTCCCACGTTTTTTCACGCTACACTTTCACTTCGCCCGACGGTCACTGACACTTTACTTTTAACAAAGACGCGACGATTGAGTATAACTTTTGTATTTTTGTAGATAATTCGGTAAAATATTAAGCACTTATTTTTTATTGATTTAGAACGAAAATTGAGTGCAGGGTATTTCTCCTTAAATATTGCTACTGTCTAAACTTTCACCTCGTATATAAAAGTGGCCATCTATATACCTGTAAGTGTCCGGTAATGTTCACAATATCACCGAGAAGTCAAACTAACTCTTTCTTACTATATGACACTACTCTTAAATATATGATACTAATCTAATTTGATATATAAGTAATTCTTCACGCTACTAAATGTTGCTTCTAGTTGCCTTTCGTTGTTAGTAATTTATTGTTTGTTACTTTCTACTACAATTTCTATTCATATGTATACATATTTATTATACTAGCCTCTGTCCGCGACTTCGTTCGCGTGAAATAGTCACTTTGGGCTAACGCTAACACCCAGCTGAAGCTCTCAAAAGGAAAAAAAACCCGATTTTGAAACATTCTTCATTGGTGCTCCGCTCCTATTGGTCTTAGCGTGTTTATATATATATACCTATAACCTTCCTCGATAAATGAGCTATATAACGCTCAAAGAATTTTTGCAAATCGGACCAGTACTTCCTGAGATTACCCCCTACAACGTCAGAACATCACAAACTCACAAACTTTACCTCTTTATAATATTAGTATAGATTATTTCAATAATACTTACCCTAAATCACTGTTATAACTTACATACCCTTAAACAAAATCATACAAGTTAATATCGAGGCATTTTAATGCGATATCTGGCAATTAAATTTACTTAGACAAGCGCCAGATCGTAGCTCAGTGCGACATGTGTGTACAATAATCGATCTATCTCCTTAACCAAAGCAGTTCCTATTTTAGAGGATTTTAGCTTATATTATCTATAATAGTTTATTTAAAAGTTAATTGAACAAACGACTTGGCTGATCTATTTAATATAACTCTATCTTATATGTAACTAGCGGGCACGGCAGACGTTGTCCCGTACTGATTATGAAAAAATCCTTGACAAATTATATACTAAAACGTTCCTCATCAATCACTCTATCCACCGGTGAAAACCGCATGAAAGTCCGTTCAGTAGTTTTTGAGTTGATTGAGCGAACAGACAGACAGACGCGGTAGGGGACTTTGTTTTATACTATGTAATGATTACTAAAACTCCGTGTTGAAAATTTTACTTCAGATTTTGTTAATTAAATATAGGTTATTTTAAGTTTCATTTTTTTTTTTTAAATAGAATAATTAATTTTCTACATAAATCGCCGTGTTTAATATCTCATTTAATGCGGGTTTTTTTATGTAATTTAAGGTGACAGACTACGATGTGATGTCGGCGGCCATGTACCCGCAAGTCGCGAACGATTTCTTCCGCATCCGGGATAAATATGGACCCGTCAAGCACCTGGACACGAAGACCTTCCTTGTCGGGCCAACGGCAAGTTACAGAACTCAATTTATTTTTAAAATTATCTTAAAAACTGCTCATTCTTTTTGACAGGAAATTCATAATATCGAATAGGAAAATCTATATAAACAAAATTATAGAAGTCTGCCATTGCATCACGCAAAATCTACTTAAGTGATTTCGATCAATGTCTTAATTTCACCAATCAAACACTTAGTCCCTATGAAAAAAAGAATTCTCACAATAGTTAACTGCTCGTTCTACGATGTCGAAAGTGAGGCAAGCAATGTGGTGCGCATGCGTAGAAGAGAGGAATTAAATGTTTTACATTTACAAAGAAATTTTGTAAACAGTAAATTTTTGCTCTGAATTTTCTTTCCTCTGTACATTAATTATATCGTTAACATAATAAACAGCACAGATAAAGTCGCGGGCATTCACTAATTATAGAATGTAAATACAAGAAAAAACTAAACTCGTTTTAATGAGTGATTACTCATTTAATTACTAACAGTACATTTTAAATATATTTAAATTGACTAATCAAACGTGGGGTGGTCGATACTTTTGCTTTGGTCGGTAAATTCAATACCGTTTGTGTCAAAAAAAAAAATATTTTGTACTCATACACAAACAAAAGTTAAATAGAGTCGGAATACACTACATTAATAAACTTAACTTATGATGCTGTAGTGTAGTCCTCTGGAAGATCCTCTTCTCTCTTAGTTTCTTTTCTTGTTCGCTCCTGTGACCAAAATATCTTGCAACAAAGGAGAATGGCAAATTCTAGAAGCCTGACGTCATTATTCGAACCATTCGACAACTTTGAACACTGTTTATTTTTAGAACTGTGTTCGTTTCCTAGAGTCGATGCTCATTCTCCGTTTATTTGTAACGAGTTTGCATATATTACATTTTCAAATCCAATTTCAATCGTTCATATAACAAGTTTAATTTCTTTTAAGATTTCCAGTATTTATACACCGAAAATGAAATCCGAATTTTGCCGTTCATAAGATTATTAGTTTTTTTGTTTTATGATTTTCATATATTACATGTACGATATTTTTATATTTTGAAAAATAAAGTTAAATATTAGGAATGGCTAAAATTGGATTTAGCTTATTTTTAATTATTTTAAACGACTCAAGTATCTAATTATAAATAAATTGACACACAGTAGAAAATATTTTTTATGCTATCGCTACATAGGTGGGAGAAACGATAGAAGTGAAAATCGAGAGAGGAAAGACCCTTGATATCAGAACAGTGGCCGTCTCGGAGGACATGACCGCAGCAGGAGAGAGAGAAGTCTTCTTTGAACTCAACGGACAACTTCGTTCTGTCTTCATACGAGACGAGAACGCCAGCAAGGTAATAATAATAATACTCAATTTCCACTGAGGAAGTCAATTTTTGTTTTTTTATATTTACGTTATAAAGTACTACAACTATCCAGCGAACTCGTAATATTAATAGAGGCGCATTTACATAGAAGTCATTGTCTGTTTTTTTACTGTTATTATTTAGTTATAAGACATTTTTTTCCATACTTGTTGTTTTCGCAAAGAGATCATTTGGAACTGGTAATGTAAAGGGAGAGAGGGGTGATCGCGATTTCATACGATTCAGTACTCACTCCTTTGACGTATTGCATGAGCATAATGTTAAGTCACAAAGATTTGTTAATCCTGATATAGATACAAGTCAGATAATCGTGGTTAATTCAAAATTATAAGTTATAAGACATTAATACTAGCCAGTGAACTCGTGACGTTAATAGAAGCGTTTACATTCCAATAAAATCTTCGATCAACAATAACTAGATAACGGCTCGGCGCGAAAAATACGTCTCGGTAAATAACAGCTCACTTGAAATGTGAGCTTTTATTTTGTTTAGTTTGAAACACAGCCAATGTAAGCACGTTTCACATGCCGCAGTGTATTCAAAAGATGCAAAAATAATACACGAAAAAGCAATTTAACGGCCGGAGTATCTTACTTTCGCTAAATACATGTTGAATAAGTTATATTTTAAGGTTTAAACTAACAAATAATATTAAATTTTGAACAAAATTACCGATATTAAACCTGTGGTACAAATGTTTGGCCTAGGCTCTCCAACCACGCATAAACACGCACAATAACGGGAAAACGTACTTTATCCATTACGTGTTAAGGTTGAATTCACACTAAATGTTGTTTATGTTGTCTTTTCATTTGTGAGGGGAGTAATTTATTACTTTGCTCGTTTTATCATAAGTATTAGATAATATTTTGAACATTTGTGACTTTATTACTAGGTGTCATGGTTGTAATTAGGTTGAACTTAAAACTGTTTTAAAACGTTTTTTCTCCCTTTCTTAGTAAACAAATAGCTACACATAAGTATATATTTACGCGGACAGCTTTTAGCTTCGATTTTGTATGTGACCCTTTATCTAGTTATTGTTGATCGAAGAATAAAACGCATATTTATTTACTTACCTTATGTGAAGCTTCATATTTTAAATTGTGCTTGGTGTTATTCGACTTAATGATACAAAAAGATGGCGTCGCTCTGACCTCGCCTTCCGCCATGGTGGGCGAGACATGTGTGGTACTTGACCGGAAGTCAATCATGTTTACAGTCAAAAGAGGGCACGCAGGTGGGAAACGGAAGTGTCCTACGTTAAATTAACTTCGAATAAGGTCATGGCACATTAACGCCTTCGCTGATTTTTAAAACTCAGATCTCAAAGTGGTGGATTGTGTTTATAAAAATAAACTTATATTAAATAAACTTCATTATTATTCTAATTTTATATTACGTCATTTGTTATTGTTCTTTTTTTTTTAATTTTTTAATACTCATTCTGACAACAGTCTGTTGACCAGTGCATCGTATAGTCTACATTCGTTTGTATGGAGCTTAAACCCAGTTATGGACAATTCAAGGGTTAATTAGGTATTTCAATTAAAAAAAGTAGGGTGGGTAAATATAAATATTTAATCATACTCAACCTAAAAACTCGTTCATTATGATACCTAATTAAAAACGTTGTTTTTCTTTAATTTATTTTTGTTATATTATTTGACAAGAATTAACGTACATTATTAATTGTTACTGTAATCGACTACGTCATTAAAACTTATTATTTTTAAATATTAATATCGGAGTGAAGGACTTCTTCAAAATGTATACTAAAAACCCCTCATAGAAAACAATACCTAATGTAACTCTTGAAGCCATTGTATGAATTTTATAAGATTAGTGTTTATTTAGTCTATGGTAATTTCGCGTACCGAACTACGATAATTATGTTAAAAAAACTTCAAAAAACATTAACTGTGACGTTGTTGTCGTAAGGAAATGAAAATTCACCCCAAAGCTGTGAAGGGCAATAAGGATCAAGTCGGTGCGCCGATGCCGGGAACCGTGCTTAGTAAGTACACTATGCCACATATTCATAATAAAATATAGACAAGTTTAATATTTTTTATTATTGCTCGACAAAGTGACTGTCGATATGGTAATTACAGTGCAATCTAAAAGTATATACATACAATCTTGACGATTTAAAAGAGGATTATTATGGGATGGTCATCATCTTTCATTATTTTCGACTTACCAAAGTTCTACTGTATTATCTCTTTGGCATTTTGATCATTCTATAGATAATATTGTTACGCCTGTGGGTTAATTAAACCCCGTTTGCGTTAAAAGAAATACGTATTCACACAAATAAATAAAAAAGAAGTCATTATTACAGTAAAACTTAGACCTTATAATACTGCAGCGACGCGCTTTTATAGCTTTCGATAAAGAAGGGCGGAAAACTCTGAAATGGCTAACGTAATTACTCGAACGATTCGACAATGGAGACGGGCTATTTTTAGAACCCTATCGTATTTTATTCCCACTGTTTGTTGTGTAATTTTTTATTTCTGTCTATTTAATATAACAATATATGATTGTATTTATTTTTATCAATATAGCAATTAAGGTCAAGGAAGGAGATAAAGTAGAGAAAGGTCAACCGATAGCGGTTCTCTCCGCTATGAAGATGGAGATGATCGTCCAAGCTCCTAGAGCGGGTACCATCAAGTCTGTCGACATCACGAATGGTCAAAAACTTGAGGGAGATGACCTCATCTGCACTATCGAATAAATATATACATAAGAAAAATTCAAGCTCTTAGTGTGCTGCATTTTTTTTCTCACGCATGTTTCTAGAGCTTTCTTATCTTGTAATGAGAATAGTTAGGAACTGGAAGATGTTGAAAATATTAAAAACAATGGTATAAAAATCAATATAAGTATGTAAGAAGAAAGAGTAATGTATATTAGTATTGAAAAAGTAACTAAAATTATAACGATTTCGATTAAATCGAAGTCATTTGATTAAAAAAATTTAAGTTATAGCAATTCAATTGCAAAATTTGATATATTGGTATTATATTATGTTAATATTCTCAAAAAAGATTTAAAAAAATGAGTACGCTACAAGCGTTCTACTATTAATGTTAAATATTGTGATATGAACGAAACTTATCGATTTTAAAATCGATTATTACGACTATATATTGAAAACGTTTATTATTGAATGGGTCAAAATGCGAAGAACGTACACTTAAAATTAACAGAATATAATAAATAGGTGGTAACATATTACCTTAACTCCACCATTATGCCTTCTCTTAATATACTATGTTATGAATAGGGACAGCCCCGGATCTAAAGGGGACAATCTAGGGTACCTGCCTCGAGCATCAATCTAAAGGGGCGCCAAATTGATTTAATTTCTAGGACACATACTAATAATAATTGTTCACTTGATTACTGAACGCATGTATAGTTTCACTTAATGTTTATCCCCGGGGAATTCCCCAATTCCCGTCGTATCTATAAATTTCTGGTAACGGAAAGAAGGGGATTTACCGGGGTTAATTAAACGTCATATTCTCATATGAACAACGAATTATACATTCGAACTTTAATAACGGTGGCATGACCCAATAATAAATCATTTATATATACCAGAGTGATAAATACGTGAAATCATTAATTATATCTATTTATAAATGGTCTAAATTTAATCGATTTAACTGTTATTATTAATAATTTTTTAATCGATTAATTATCTTAATTATTATATGCGAAAAGTTTTCAAACATATAACTAGGTAGTATATTGAGAAATTACAATCCTGAAAAGTTATATAACAACTATAAAGTTATTATCCATATGTAGTGTATATTATTTTTCGTAAATGACATGTGATAAAAGACACAACAATAGTTATATATAGATAGATACAACATGGTATAAAAACGATATATTAAATGTAAGCGTAAGTTTGAAAATTGCTAGAATGGTCCCAGGAGAGTGTCCATTAAACTTTACTGTTGTAAATATATAGTTCCGAGGAATTATACAGGGCAATAAGGAATGCTAGGTATAGGAAGTATACAGTGTGCTACCGATTGTAATAAGATAATTAAAACGCGTTATGCATATGTCATAATATGTTTATTATAAGCATATATCGAAAAGTAAATACGATCTATAAAATAATTTTAGATAACCGTTTATTAGGGGTGTGCGAATAATTCGAACTTACGAATTATTCGTTCCGAATCGAATATTAATATTCGATTCGAAACTCGAAGCGAATAATTCGATTTTTTTTCAGGGTTTCTTATTTTCAATTTTCGAATAAAAATTTAACAGTCAATATGATTGCCTTTTTTTACGGCACTTCAAAAAATTACCTGAAATTCATGCTTCTAGACTAGAATACCCCCTTAATTCGCGAATATTGATATTCGATTCGATTCGATTCGAACGATATTCGCACACCCCTACCGTTTATATAAAGTCCGGTAAGAAAAGGTAAAATACGAAGGTGCGGGCGCCAAAGTGAAAGAGAAAGAAAGACATCGATATCACGCGTTAGAAAGAGGCAAATATAGTTCCAAATATATGTTTTAATATTATACCTTTTATTTAGGATTTATTTTGGTAGAAAAATAAAAGAACATAGTACAGTGATCCAATATAACGTACTCGCATAAGCACACTGTATAAAAAGTATAAGTAGGTATTTGTAAATAAAATTATGTTGAATATTACAATCTTCACTTATTTTGTTGTTATATGTTACACTGCGTTATGTCAAGAAATCTATAGTTAAATGGTTCGTATACCTTATTTTCATATAATCTAGAATATTTCATTCGAAATATTTTAATTTAGCATATAAAAACAAAATACATCTGAAAACACATTAAGCTAAACTTTTTTTTTAACAAGTTTACTAGGTTTTGATACGAAGTCTAAATATATTCCCATAACCTCAATATTATGGCCCACAAATTAAGATAATATTTCGCCCTTAAACCATTGTTTAAACCTTTGATATTGACCTATATATAACCTTTGATGTTGATAACCTTAAACCAACAATAGGTCATCGACAATCGTGAATTACGATCCATGATTTTTGTTTTATAAATTAAGAAAAAACGAAACATTTATAAATAGATTTCTTAGCTATTATTTCTTTTAGATACAAGATTTATATTCTAAGTTAGGAGTTGTAAAAAATTGGTTATTTTATAGCCTACATTTCCTATAAAATCATTAATATCTTATTTCTCTTGTCTACGGTAAGTTGTGTGTAATCGATAACAAATTTTAATCAGTTTGTTTTTGATGCCGCACGAATTTTGTTACGAAATGTAAAAAGTAATGAATAGATAGGAAAATTAGATTTTTTGAAATAATATAATTTTTGAAATAATTTAATAGAATATTTTCAAAATTTTACATCACGGTTTTATTATGTTTAGATAGTAATTTTATGTTTACGTTGTATTTACTTACAGTGAAACTTGTTTTTTTATATATAGGTATATAAAAAGCCGGTGCTCATTTGTTATTTTTAAACATTGTTAACCTTTTGCAATTGTATTTACAGATTTTTTTTCAATAAATCCTTTATTATTAAACTGTTTATAAATTTATTTCCTTTTTTTACATTCTACATTATAATTTGACCAAGAATATTGCAGGCAGTTTATTAACCTTTATGATAGTTAGTATAGATCTATATATTAGATAGTTCTTCCTAACTGGAACATGCTGACATGCGTTTGGTTATATATTTTTATTATTATGGTAACGTCCAATAATAAGCCATAAGCTAAGGACAGAGCATTCATAACAGAACTGAGATAAATAGTTTATCCTTGCAAGAAGACAACAAAAAATAGGAACGTGCTATTTAAAACAATAAAAATAACATTCGATCTTTTAATTTTATTTTACTTTAACACATGATATAGTTATTAAAAGCAAGCAAGCACAATGCTTATTAAAATGCAATATTGATACATATATATAAATAAATAAAATACAGCTCGTAAGATTCACATGGATCTCCTGATCCAGTTTTGTGTGTCGTAATAACAAATATTTGTTACAGATACACTTGGATCTTAGGGACAGGCATGGCTGGAACTATTCCTCAAACATATTTCTCATTTTGCATTGGTACTAAGATCATAAATAATAAGCCAATAAATTCCAATAATAATTACTGATAACTTAGTCGGTAAATAAAAGTTTTTGAAACAATTTTGAACATCATAGTTCTACTTACGTCTCTTTGAAATAACTAAGATGCAATAAGCATAGTACACAATTTGAAACGACAACTATGCTGCCGCTGCTTACATACTAGTTGAAATCACCGTCAAATATGCATTATAATTTTTTTTTATGTTCTTAAGTGCTGCTGTCAGAACACACCTATAGTTTCCGACAGGTTTTCAATTTGAGAGTTGTGGCAACCCAGATGAGCTTAGAAAACTCTCTACCAACATACGACAGATTTCCTTGGATGTTTTCCTTTATCGAAAGCCTACTTACGTTGATCGACACGATGTCCGCACGCGTTGACTAAGTCACCATCCCTACAATAGGTGCATATATATTCTTATATTAAAATATATTTATTTTAATATAGAATATCTGTGTAAACAAAGAATATTATTTTAAAATATTATCTTATGTAAGAATTCGTTAAACTTTAAATTGCGCAAGTCAACCGATTATTGTAACTTATATTAATATGTTTGTTGTCTCTAATAAAAAGAGCTTTACAAACCAGATTTCCTACATAAGTACCTATTCAATAAATGGAATATTTTCGATGTTTTGTCAAGGGAATATATGATAATATCTTGTATTTAATGTATTTTCTACTCGACATATAAATTAATCGAAATATTTTAATGTATAGAATCATTGTATACTATCTTGTTACACCATCATACCACATAGTAACAGCCAAGTTACGACATAATTCACCGTTTACTTGTAACCTTTGCGACATATCGGCCACCTGCAGCATCAGGCGACAAATACGGGGAATTGAGCTCTCATCATCACCGTGGCATCGTGCGACTCACCTCGTGAATTCAATCTGAGTTGAAGCTACTATTCCTTCAGACTTCGAACGATAGTCATATCTCTTAAGTTAGGTTCTAGATTAGGTTGGACTCTCGGTTCAGACTTTAAACGGTAGTGACATCTTTTAAGTTTAGCTACGGTAAGCTACGGTTATCTTTTAAGTTTAGTACATACCTCGAACAATAGTTACCTTTTAGTTTTAAAGTAAAAGTGTATTCATTTGATATTAAATATTTCTTATTAAAAGTGCTTTTTTTAATCTAACGGACGCGTCCCTCATAATTATCTCATGACTGCCAAATATCAATATTTTTGACGCCTTGGGGCTAAAAACAAGAACCGCCCGCCTCCTATTAGTCATTGTTTTAATGGTAGGTAATGAAGGGTTGTATTGAACAAAACCGACATTATTTTATTGTCAACATTACTCGTTACAAAGATTGATAAAAGTAAACTAATCAATGGTGTGAATTTTATTATTTTATCAATTATATTAAACCAAATAAAAACATATTCTATCGATTTTTCTGTAAGGTTGGGGCCCTAATAAATAGTAGATAAATATGTCCCCACATGTCCTCTTTTATATCTTTTGTTAGTAACTTGAAAAAAACGTTGTGTAAACATAATAAATCATACGCATTTTGGTGTTATAACGTGTATTCTTCAAACTAATTTTCATTATGTTACAAGTAAATACAAGATTAGTTATTTACATTTAATTGTTAAGTACATAAAATCATTATATAAAATTAACCTGCAGTCCGTTGACATTAATTATTAATATCGATACGTCGATGTAATTCATTGTGATTCTGAAAAAATTAAGTTAGTTAACCTAAATAAGTGTAAATTACTAAGCCATAATATAAAAAAATACGTAACTTCTTAATAGAGCTAACATGTTATCAGTTCGTGTTTGTAAGTCTTCTTTAATAAAGCATCTTTTCAACGTATACTATCTGTGTAAAGATATATAATATATACCACTTCGCTCGGCAACAAAAAATACGATAAGTATCTACTGGCAAGAGTAAAAAATCGTTCGAACATACCTTTTTAATACGATGCTCAACTTTCAATAAATCTCGTGGGAATACGAGAAATTTTACCATTTAGTTTAAAATGTCCCTGAAAGTTTCAACAATTTTATTTGACAGTATTCTAAGAAAGTTAAACTAAAAGTTTAGAAGAATTATCCAATAGCAACTTATTCGCCACACTCACTTTACTAATAATACTATATCAGTAGTATCTAAACGTTATATAACGTGGAGACTTACCGTGTCTGAGAGAGCATGTGGGTTATTTGGGTTATCTTACCCACAAAAACACCCCATACTTAATGCCTAACAGCGCAGATCGTTGGCATGACATCCCTTAAGTACGCTGCTCGCGCGAATACAGTGACACAAATTCTTACATCAATGCAACAACATTACACATATCACCTCCACAGACGTGCACTCACACATGCTTACACATGAAAGTGAAAGGGTTTCACTTTTTCCCTTATCGAACTAAAATAGTATAGAAAACTTATTGGACACGAAATACATGTAAAAGTTATTGAGGTATGTATGCTTGGTACACATGTATATTTCAAAAACTCATGTAAGTATGAATCTGTAGCTTAGCATAGGTTAGCTCAGTTAGGTCGTGAATTGCATGAACTAGCTAACAGCCCAAGCCGAGATGTGCCGTGCACCCTTGAGCTAGTTGCCAAAATTAAATCGGCCGAGTGCCTTAGTAGTCCGGTAAAGCTGTTAAGGCCTTGCTAGGCAAATAGCGTAATCAATTCGAGAAAAAAAATTCAACATGAAATTGGTTCATCCCCGTTGAAAAATCCTAACATATTATAACACTAAAATCAAAATCGTAATTTCACAATACTTTAGACATTATTCGATTCCTTTTTTTAAAGATAACAAATACGAATAAGGCATCTTTGTAGACTAGACTAAGAGTTTAGGAGTACCTAATTAAACAAAAAAAAATCTAATTTATGGGAAGCAACTTACATTTCATGCATTCTTTGACATTTCTTCTAAAAATATTTTTTTACTATATTATGTCTCAAAACTTTCCAAAGTGGGTGCGCGATTAATGCTCTATTTGAGATATCCTGAATAAGAGATAAAATATTTACGTTGATTTATAATTAATCAAACTTTATGAAAAAATTAATGCTCTATTTGAGGTATACCTTAACATATTAACTTGTAAACTTTTTAATTGTCTTGCCATTTACAAGACGAAAAACCAAAAAAGGTTATGAAAAATAGTCTTATTCGTTGCAATTCTTTTACACTTATGTATGTGTTATATGCCTTCTATCACCTAAAGTACTGATCCAAGCAAAGTACTGACGTTTAATTTTTGGCCTGATGAAATACTCTAGAATACGATAGCAACATCAGACAGTAACCCTGTTTCTCTGTGAAAAATGTCTGGTATGGTATGTTTCTCGTTTTGAATTCATGTTCGTCTTATATTACCTGCACGGTTTTATACAAGGTATCCAACAAGTACTCCTTGTATTCGAATCCATGCATGTATCCATCGATTCATAAAAATGTGTTTGTAATATCTTGTTAACTTATTTCCTATAAATGAATCGAATAGCATAGAAAGTGTTGTGAAATAACGATTTTTAGTACCCTACGTGCGACATCATATATGGTGTAACACTGTGCGCAAAGTATCTGCGTTAAAAAATAACAGTCTGCTGTAATATCAATAGTTTGCTAGATCAATATGGCGGAGCGTACATGTTCAATCACAATTATTGTTGGTACTTTCGTATTAAATGCACCGCGCTCGCCGACCGCTACCGCGGCTGGATCGCGTTACCTTTTTTCGTTAGTCTAATCTAACCTTACCAAACCGAGAGACAACTTTTTTATTGTAACTTAAAAATCATCAAGATGCTAATACACCAAAATCTAACCTAACCGATTTATTATTCTCAATTGTCCTGTCTTGGCTCCCGACCTCCCATTGCACGGATTCAGCGGGCTGGGAGGCAGTCTTGCAACCGGGCTGCCTCAGCGGAGTGCGACGTGGGAAACGCTTGCCGCCGGGGGTGTAGTGGAGCTTGCTCACGCAACCCCGAGATACCCCCATAGTGCGGCGAAAGTTGGCCGTGGAGTTTTTTAGTCGACTCAAGTTCGACTCCGTTCGGGACCTCCCCGGGGACCTGACAGTCTATGATAGAGGTTTATCGACGATAAAAAAAAAGGTTAGACTTGTGATACCAAGGCAGCACGAGTAAGCCGCGGTAGCGGTTGGCAAGCGCACTGCGTTGCCGTTAATACGTAAGTACCATTTTGTATATTACCAACTTGATGATTTTCAAGTTAAAACAAAGCAGTTTCTTCTCGGTATGGTTTGGTTAGGGTAGAATTGCGTAAAAGGATAACGTTAGCCGGCCGCAGCAGCCGAAAGTACCCAATATTATTTCAAAGTATGTTATAACGTTAAATGTTAATTTGTAACGGACAAGCCGTTACAAGCAGTTCGTTTTTCCTTATTTGTATGTAAGTTAGGGTTGCGATACGCAAAACGCCAACTGCGCGTGCGCAGCACAATGCACCGGCGCGGTACCCTCAAAACTAGGGATGCATCATCGTTCATAAAAAACATCGATGTTTATGAACGATATATCAATGTTTTAACGATGTTTTAGAAAAAATATGTAACAAAGATAAATATGATGAGAAGTAACTAACTGCTACTTCGTTAAATAGAATTCAAAAACAATAATTTCACTATACTCTTAGTAAGCGGTATCGTTCGATGTTTTACATCATCGATATATCATTTTTATATTTCCGTGTGGCTGATATGAAGAGAATGAGTAGCGAATACAATAGACGACGAAATATCGTTCTTAAAAGACCCGAAGATGTTCTGAAGGTTTCGATATGTATGTTAAAACATTGCTGTTTATGAACGACAGATAAATGTTTTAAAACATCTATCATTTGCATTCTTACGTGTTACTGAGGAAGCGAGTGGATAACCAATACAATAGTGCTACATATGTTGAAACACCGTTCTTAGAGAACGATGTTTCGTCGAAGTTAGGAGTTTCGACATCGGTGTTTATGAAGATTCATCGATGTATCATTTGGACCTCTAGTCACCACCAATCTCCGCACGTCACACGTTCCCCCGGAATTACGCAAGTCTATCACTGCATTGTATACCACAGTTTTCTTTATTCGTTTTAGTGCGTCTTACTTTTCTTCTTCTTCTGTGAATGTGTTGTCTTTCTTCTAATTATATCGTTTACTTTCACGCCTTTTATTTGTGAACGACATTATCAACACTCGTACAATAATCGAATCTGTGCAATGGAAACATGCACTCTCCACCTGTCTCCCTTGATTCAACTAGAGCGAAGAAGGCGATTTGTCCCGTAGTTCCCCCCATTCCTCTTCGACGAATAATGCTAAATTAAGAATAAGCCTCACGAGCACGTATTCAGTTATCTAGCCTAGTCTAATTTAAACTAATAATTGAGTTATTGTATTACCAACGTGACTATTTGGAGTCGAGAATTGCAAAATTACCATAGATATGTGCGCATTACAGATATGTTTTATCGCTGAAATCGGAATGCGGTAACCATTTTTTTTTTTTTTTTTTTTTTTTGTCATAGGAGGCAAACGAACAGGTGGGTCACCTGATGTAAGTGATCACCACCGTCCATAGACACTTGCAACACCAGGGGAGTCGCAAGTGCGTTGCCAGCCTGTGTAGGGAGGGGGGGAGGAAGGGAAGGGGAAAGTGGAAGGGGAGTAAGGGGAGGGAAACCAGTAATAGTTTCAGCGTGGCTCTACCACCTAATACAGATATTTAATTCGATACTATAACCTGAGCTTATTATATTAGCTTATATTTAAAGAAAACGTAGGCTGAAAATATATAAGCCTTACACTTAACAATAAAAATGGTGAGCAAATTAAGAGATATGTAAGAATTTTAATCATAACCCACGAGTTATTGTAACACATTAAAATTTTACCAGCCTTTAAAACTTGCCTTGTTATTCGCTAATCATATTTTCTTTACTTATATTTAAAAAAACGTGTTAATAATTATAATTATCATGTTATTTATGAGTAGAACGCATTCAAACCAATCTCAAAACAAACCAGCTAGACTGTTACCTTTGTCGAAAATATTTTTTATGTGCGAATAATTAATTATAAGAAGTCTTTCAAAATTCCCACAATACAAAAAACTACAGACAGTTACTGAGAAAAATGATTGATAAATTTGTAATTTAAGCCAATTTATAAGCTATAGAGAACCAGTCTCTAGACTAACCTTGCAATTTATCTACATAAAACATGTTCCAATTTGTTCATACAACCACACATACATTTAGATGTCTATAATATAATTATAATACCAATTAATAATAAAACCCAAACACCAAATATATCCCAAATAGTCTATTTTGTACAAATATAAAACACTTCCACTTTTCTTCTTTGTTAATCTTCAAATACAATTTTACACAATTTGTGTATAAGTTTTTTATCAATAAGTCAATACATAACTGTAACATCCCACTAAAATCACTTCAATCACTTATAATACACAGATTAATCAATATCACCAGGATGGAGTAGAGATTTATCGACAAGGGTGTGAGAGAATGTGTCGACCAAACTCTCAGCCGTTACTTTGGAATCCTTTTTTGTGCATACATCTTGATTTTCATCCAGATCGTTAATAGAATGAACTGAATTTTGATCACTTAGACTTAAACTTGTATCAGTTTCATCGCCATAGCAACGCCTCTTGTGATCAGACGGGAAGTTGTGATAGGAATGTTCAACACGGATGGCCTGCATTGTGTTACTGTAATGGAAAAACAATAACCCTTTTAAACATCTTAATGTATAAAAATCCAGTGTCATGTTTGTCCACAATGAACTCCGAAACTACTGAACCGATCTTCATGAAAGTTGTCATTCATATGTAATTTGATCCAACTTGAGAGATAGGATAATTTATATTTCAATTAATGGCCTCAATATTTTTTAATTACAAATTAAATTATTGTCAATGTTGATTATTGTTATTAATTGTAAGTTTCATCACTCTCAAACAGATAGTGGTTTAAATTAGTTTGTTGACAGAAAATTATAAGATCAACTATTACAGATATCTCATAAATGGCGCCACGTTGTAATTTTGTATTTCTTTTTCAACTCCAGTTTAATTTATGGTACATGTGTTATTTTAATCTATAACTGAGCCACAGCAATGCGTGGCCTGGTCAAGTCGTATAATTTTACATGAATATTTTAATGCTCCTCTTATGAGATATGTAAATCAAAGTTTTATTTACATGTCCAAACTCTTTACATTCTCATTTTGAACATTTACATGTTCAAAAAACTCTTTACTTGATCATAAAAACACGAGTCTAGTAAAAAATGTAAAGAAATTTGCTATGAATATTTGCTGCAATTAAATTAAATACAGCTTATAAAATAGTACAAAAGTATCTGTAATTTAACAACTGCTTATAGTTCTCCAAATTAAGCTTTGAAGTGATTATACAGCATGACTGGTTAAATAGTTGCAATACTCTCACAGATTACTCATTAGTTGCTTCTCATTCTAAATCATAAAGAAAAAGTGCTCAATATTTGATCTAATTATCTCGAGAAACGCAAAACTGATATACACTAAACATCAGGTGATCTATGCAAAAACGAACTGAACTAAATGAATCACGGCCTGTCGCGTACTCCGGGCCGCGTTCCGCACCTCAACCCGCGCTCCTCTTCCCTTTGTTGGAGCGTGCGGCGTTCCCACGATAAGCAGTTACGTAATGATTAACCTTGAAAAGCGAGCCTTGAATTTTGTTCATTGAAAATAGATGTGATTTACGTTTAAAAATATCGTTCCCATACTTTTAAAAGTTTTAGAACAAATTTTAACTAAGGTTCTCTTTGTTGTTTTAACTAAGGTTCTCTTTGTTGTTTATTAGTATTTGTTTTGATATTATTATTATTTTATATGTTAAATGTGAGCAAGAACTACCCTACGATTGAAGGGTGTTCAACTTTAAACAGTCACATGGTATATTTTTAATAACTTCAACAGATGGAACTTTGTAAAAACATTTATGTTTAGCTTTTTACAACAAGTAAGAAATATATTTATAGGTAGTTTTAGAAAATTTTGAAAATATGTTTCATTAGTGGAAAAGTCACTTGACGAAATAAGAAACACAATAAATACACAGCTTACTCTAAAGAGATAAAAATAATGTGAGTAGATTACCTTACCTGGTCTTCCTTAAAACAGGACGACCCATTTCAACTTGCAATTCTAGAGAATATAATTTTGCCAATGACTCAAGTTTCTCCTTTTCCTCCGGATCATTCAAACTTGGTAACTTTAATTCAGTTTGGCAGGAATCTTGGAGAAATTTAGATAATTGCTCATTTGCTGCACTAAGAATTAGGAAGCTGGGTCTTTCTTCTCGTATCCGACGGCAGCCAGCCCTGATTTCCCGTACTTCAGCTACGATAGCATTTCCCATTGAATGTTCACTATAATAATGATCACTTTGTGGCGATTTTTCACTTAAGTTTAGATCACTTGATGATGTCTTTTGTAAAGTGAAATTTGTGCGCGGCCTCTGGTTAAACGATTCATCTTGGGCCGCCGATTTCTTCTGAAATGCCTGAAATGAGTGAAAAAATGTCTCATTTGCATTCTGTCCTGAAACTCCAGCATTTTTTATATCACTGAAACTTGAAAATGATGAATGTGGTTGTAGAATATCCCTGTTCTCTTTACTGATAATCTCTTCATCTACATCGACGACAGTCTTGGAATCCGACATTAACGCATCATCATCATTATCAGAGTCAACCTTTGCTCTTTTCTTTTTAAATCTGTTCTTACAACTTGCCCAACCACTTTTAATGAGCAACTTTTCCTTTTTCAACCGCTTAGGCGGCGGCATATTGCTGATTGATTTGGGCGAGTTATTATTGATAGATTTTGAGGACTTGAAAGTTAAACTCTTGTTGAATACTTTGAGTTCCTCTATACCAGGCCAATCTGTAAGTTCATCATCACCTTCCCTGTCACTGTCATTTGTTACAACACCATCTGAGTCACTGCTGCTTAGTGAACTGGATTCATTTCCAGCACAATCCATGCCACTATTTGAATCATCAAATTGGAGTGGATTTCTTAAACAATTCGGTGGATGAGTTTTATTCAACATTTTGTGTTGAAGTTTCCTATGATACTTAATGTCAAAATTGTTCTTCCCTGAACTTATGGTAGGGTTGAAAAAGGGTGGCAAGTTTGTTGTAATTTTATAACCAGACAATGTTGGAGTGCCGTTTTTAGACGCGTTCTTGTAAACAAAATTGAAACTGGAACTGCCTGGTAGAGAGGGTGTGTTAGTGAATGAAGACTGCTTTGTACCTTCCACATTTTGGGATTTGAGAACAATCTTTCCCGGTTGCAAGAGGGATTCTTTTCTATTCTTGTCTGTATCATATTTTTTGTACTTAAAATCATTCTTGAAAAATGAAGATTTGGATGAACAGCCTCCACTGAATGACCTTTCTCTCATTTCACACATATCTTTATCTCTATGTGACCACTTTCTTTTCCCACAAAAAGCATTCCTGAAAATTTACAATTATAGATACAAATGTATAAAGTTAAATATTAACGAACTAAGAACAAATGATTAACCTTTCCGGTTTGAGTAAAGTTTTATGTTTGTTTGTATATATCACTGAACTTGTCTCCTCACCTTGAAGGATAATTGTTGCAGGTAATGCATTAGGCTGAAAATAAAAAATTTAAATAGATGATTTTCTTTGTTATCTAAGACTCAACTATACTCTAGAGAATAAATGTTTCTTCTATGAAAATTATGAAGTGTTCTTTACTACTTAATCATTCACAAAACTCCACCTGAACTTGAAAAATCCAACACAGAAAAATGAACTGTTTTTGAAAAAGTGTAACATTAAATTTAGATGTAAAAAAATATTTTATATATTTATTTATATCTATTATACCAGATGAATATTTAAAGGATCACATCCTTCAATCCTGTGGTAGTTCATGGTTCATTTAACATATAAAATAATAATATAAAAAAATACTAATAAACAACAAAAAGAATCTTAGTTAAAGTTTGTTCTAAGACTTTTAAAAGTATAGGAACAACACTACTTTTAAATGTAAAAAGAAAAATCACATATAGGTTCAATTATCAATATTAAAGGGGCCCTTTTCAAAGTTAATCAGTACGTAACTGCTTATCGTGGGAACAATGCATGGTCGAACAAAGGGAAACAAGGTGCGGGTCAAGGCAGTTCGTTTTTGTGTAAATCAGCTGATGTTGAATATATATTAGTGTTGCATTTCACGAGATAATTAGGTCAAACATTAAGCACCTATTTTTTAATTGATTTAGAACGAGAATTGACTAATGATTAACCTATAAAAATATTGCAGGCAACTAAACAGTCCTTTGGTATATACAAAACGGTGTATTTTTTTTATATCATAGGAGGCGAACGAACAGGCAGGTCACCTGATGTTAAGAGAACACCACCGTCCATAGACACTAGCAACACCAGGAGAGTCGCAAGTGCGTTCCCAGCTTGTGTTTGGGGGAGGGGGTAAGAAATTGGAGGGGTGCCTCCAGCGCTATCACTGACCGAATGAAACGCAACAGTGGAAGTACTATTCTACCACCTACATGTTTTGAGATTTTGATACAATAAAATTTGATTGCATTTTTCAAAAACATACACTGAGCCACATTAAAGTGGCCTGGTACAGCAATAGAAAAATTAGGGCACTTAGTTCCTATTGAACATCAAAGACACAGTTATATTTAGTCTATACTAATATCTACAGTAATGGTAAATATATTTTGAGAATAAGAGCTCTGGGAATACTAATAATATACTGAAAAATTATTACTTTTTACTACATACATTTTATTACATACTAATAAACAAGTGTTCTTTTTTAATTTATTTTATATATGGTAATAGATTAATTCAATTAAATCAGTAAATTAATGAAATACCTGTTTAAAATTAAGAAATTAAATAAACCCACTACAATACCTATTTACATGTTTATTTAGAGATGATTTATATGAATTAATGTATTTAAATGAACTGGTACAAAATAATAGACACATACCTCTGTGGTAAGACTAAATATTTCAATGGGAGGTGTATGTTTGCCATCTATATACTCCACTGGTATCTTTTTATATTTCCGTTTTCTTCTTGCATTAGCAGGCCTTGTCGGGGAAAAGTTCTCATTGAATGAATCTGATTCAAAATTACCAATTTGACAATAATGTCGCGATTTGAGGTTGGTAGATTTTTGAAGGTTGACTTGTGGGTCATCAGAGTCTGATAGAGGCTGTGTGATGAGAGGAGCCTGTGGTGGGCTACTAGAACTTGCATCTTCAACAAGACTCACTGATACTGTGGCTGCTAAAACAATACAGACAAGCATATTACATTTTTTTATATAATCGTTTCTATAATTACTATTTTATATGTAAAATTAAGGACTAACTAAAGAAATGGAAAGTTTTAAATAAATCAAGTATATAATTATGAATTGAAATAATGCTAATACAATCTATACTTGTCCTAGAAAGGCAATTTTAATTAATTAAGAAAAGTTGATATTTTTCAACGATTTTCATGATTGATTAATATAAAAAAAGTATAAATAATGTACAAATGGTATCTTACGTAGATTTCCAGTCGAACGAGTGCGTCGTCGGAGCCCTATCTTCCTTCGCTCCTGCCGACCACAGTTACTCTCCTCCAAAGCCAGATTTAAATCATGCGAGAGTCGTTCCATTATTTCTAATGACATCCAGATGAATCCATTATAAGTTCGGACGCAAGTCTAGAACATACGATGTCACCGGTGCACTTTGTATGAAACACTCACTAGCCTGACCTAATTCTCAGTGCCCTTTCACGTTCAACAAACGTAGTATCTTATAGTTTATGCGTTCAATGCAATATTCGCTTGGTTTCACTTGTAAATATAATTCTAACAAAATTATAATATTTTACAAATAATAAGCTCGTTCTCAAATGTACTTTTGATTGAAGATTATACTAACAATTTCAAGTCCTAGTATGCACTGATCTTAGTTTATTATTACCTACAATAAAAGCATGTTTCTATTTTAAACACAATTCACAAAAAATGTTCTTACTTTTTTGTGGTGATTATTTGTCAAAAAAGAAAACAAATTGATAGTCTATCAAAAAAATATAGTGTAAAAATATCAAATGGATAAAAGATGTGCTTCGTCAATGTTAATGTATATACTTACATATACTTTTTATCGTTATCAGGTTGGTAAAATTATTAATTACAATGACAGAATAAAATATTAAAATGATACGCGTACATATCTACATACAATACGCAATATATTATGATACGACTAAAAAATTTAGTAATATACATTTACTCTGTGGTACTACGTCGTTGTTGTTTCATACTGCACTGTGTATATACCGCTTTATTTAAATTGAATGCTGTATTTGTAAATATTTTGCGCTAGAGCAGACACAATGCTGCATTAGCTGTCTTTGGACCTGGAATATAAGATAACAAACCGCCGCGCCGCGCCGTTTCATCTGTCAATTTTTGCGCCAATTTTGTTGTTTTCATTTGATTGTTTTCTATGGTATTGAGTGTGAAATAGGTGATTTCTGCGGATTGTCTGGAAACATAGTACACTTTTAGGTAAGCTTTACGATTAAATAATATTGAACAATAATAATTTTGTTAGTATTAACATTTCGTTTGTATCAAAGAATTCGTTTTTATTCACGAACGTTTATACAGTCGTTAACAAGTAATATGAGTATTTTCAAGTTATTTTAATAATTTGCAATTGAAGTTAGATCAATTAATGGCAATATATGCTACTAAGTGCTTTTTCGACAAGTCATAACATGAATACTTCCGAATAAACTAAAAATTGTGTAGCATTTTTTTCGATATGAATACAAAATTTTCTAAATTAAACGTTTTGGTAATTAATTCTACTAATATATTATATGTAAATGGGTAATGCGTACTTGATTCTGTATCTTGACTCTATAGATATATATTTTATCGTGTTTTCGAACATCACCAACTCCTAGTGAGTATGGACGGAGCAGTGACTCCGGAAGGCGGACGACGGACTCGCGCAGCTCTTGCAGAGATCCCTGGCTTCTTGGATCGCCTGAGAGTCACTCCTTTGCAGCCTGTCACGAATAATAGAGAACTATCGCCGGCTTTACCTCCGGGCTATCTTAGTCCCGCCCCATCTCCTGATGAGTTACTTATACAGCAGAGAGGTAATATAAATATAACTTATTCACTTGAATTTGGAGAAAAAGTCATCTAAACTTGTATGATCTAGTAATATAATGAATTAAATGAGAAAAAATGCAATTGTTATTTGTAAAATGAACAATCCAAATAAGTAAATATTAAGGATGCATTGTCATTAACAGTTATTTAATTCCAAATCAAATATAGATTGTATTATGGTAACTAAACTGCTGGTGTTTTGTTAGAGGCCTTTGTAATAGCCTTTGTAGGTATTAAACAGCTTTTGTTAATAATAACACGGAAACACAGAGCTAATGCTTGTGCTCCTCAGGCAAAAGTAATTCTTTAGCATGATTAAACTACAAGGCCTGTCACATGTAGTGGTAAGGTTGAAGGTCTATCATATAGTCGGATATCACTGGGTGTTAATATATCATTCTTATGATATTAGCTTTTGTCCATAGCTTCTATCATGTTAATGTAAATTTAACTTATCCCTTGAAACAGTATTTTTTTCTGGATGAAGACAGTTTTCTATGCCACCGACAATGTATTTGCAAAATTTCATGATTTTTTGTTGAATTATTAGTTTTGTTCAGATGTATTTACTAGAGTATATGATATTAATATGGTTTCAAAATTATTTCTCCTTTTAATGAATATATATTATATTACATTTTAACTTCAACATTTAAATAATAGCGTCTCGTAGATACAAATTCTGCCAGTGTCAAGTTAGTCATGGGAGAGTCAGTTTATTAGGTGATATAACATTTCACAGTCCAGTCTATTGACTGATTTTTTTATATATATATATTATATATTACATTTCAACTTCAACATTTAAATAATAGCGTCTTGTAGATACAAATTCTGCCAGTGTCAAGTTAGTCATAGGAGAGTCAGTTTATTAGATGATATAACATTTCACAGTCCATGTTTCAATAGACTTATTTTTTTATATTGTTTTTTTGCCTGATTGGTCTTCGCAGCTTCACAGGACTGATTTTTATATCCTCTATTTAACTTTAGTTCACATTGAGTTGTACAGGTAAAAAATATCAGGTCATCTTGTATGGGTGTGGAAATTACACTTTCAGATTAAGTAACAACACTAACAAACCAGTTTATTAATAATTCTGTTAGTAATATTGATTGTATAATGGTTTTGGATGTTTAGTTAAAAGTAACTATGTCCACTTGTGTCACATTTTTTGGTTTAAAATTAATGAAATAACTGCAATAGCATTAAGAATATTAGCATAGTCCATAAGTCTACAAAGTAAACTGGTCCATACAGACCTCTGGGGTTCGATATCGAAGTTCAATAGATCCACACCAGCGAAAACGAAATCTGGAAGTTGATGAGCTGTAAATGTTGGTCGACAATAGTGAATTCCATTTAAGCATATCATGACGAAAATTTTAATTATCTACAAACAGAATAATAAAATATGTTTTTTCTTACATAATACTTCCTTACAATAGACATAAGTAAATACTTGTAAAAGTTAAATGTTTATGGTATTTGTTAAAGATATGGCGCTATGTTCAGACAATTTCACGATTACATGCATTTGTCAATCAGGAGAAAATTCCTGATCAATAATGGGATGAACTTATAAAATTATTTTAAAGTTACTTTTGTTGAAATTGAATTTGAATGAAAGCATTGTTATGAATTCCATACTAAAATATTATTTTTGTCATAATGCCTAATTACATATAAAACACACGTACATTCATTTAGCAAGCTATTCGCTTTTTGGTTGGATTCAAAGGTATTCAATATGGTAAAATTCAGTAAAGGGTCTGTGAGACATAAAAGTTTAGGGACCATTGATATAGTCCAACAATTTCGTGCGCGACTGTCCTACAGAGTGTCAGACGAGGACTTTTAGATGTTAACGGGGGCAGGTTATGTAGTGGATAAAACGACATGCTCACTCACTTCGCTTACGTCTTTCGCAACCAAGGACGGTTGCGCACGAACCTGCCTACCTATATAGTGTTATGACCTCGGTAATGACTTAGGCTATTTTCAAATTTGGATACTTATGAAAGAATATGAATTTTTTAACAATCAGAGAAAAGTATATATTTAAGGAAAATATTCTAACACAGTGAGTTATATTTGTGTGAACGTGGATTTAGCGCTGTGTCAACGCTGCTTACTAGAAAGAGAAATCATTTGCAAGTTACCAAACGCGGCGACTTACGACTGTTTTTGAGTAAAATCGAACCTGATATCAAAAAACTTATTAAATATCATCAAATTCATCCATCTCATTAGATTAGCATAAAAACGAAAACTGATTACATATTTATGATATTTCTTTTAGTTTGATTAAATTATATTATTAATATTATAAAGTTGGGTTTTATTTGCTCTCACTGGTAAAAATTTCTAGTTTAGAATGTAAGTTTAAACATCAGAACCAACTAATATAACTAAATTAATTAAAGTAATGCAATTGTGGTTTTTAAGTTTTAGGGGTGTATAAAAAATGGGAGGCGCTGAAAAATAATTGATTTTCAAAGGGGGCGGTAAAAGAAATAAGTTTGATAATCACTGCTATAAAGAAACGATTTGAATGATACTTAAGTGACAAAACCAACATAATAATGGACATCCTGATGCACATGTAATATATATCGATCTTTTTTTAATTATTTCTACTCTCATACAATTTCAGGTCGAAAGCGGTTACCGGCAACATGGTCACCTGATATCGATATAAAACGGAACTCGTCTTTCCATTCGATTATACGAACTCCACCAAAAGAAACTCCCAACCGCCTCTCACCTAAATTAGGCGTCACGTTACGATCTACACCTAGAAAACGACTCTTATTAGGTGACTCTGAACGTATCAAATTGACTCCCGAAAAAATCGATTTCAGTGACATACCTACACCACAGAAATTTAAAATTATCAGCCCCTTGAAAACAACTCCGCCACCGAAACGTGCTAGAATCGAGAAAACTTTGGATAAAGAGTATAAAGGTCCCATCGACGTCGCTTTAAAAGGTTTAAGCCCGAGTCAGTTGGTCCATATCATCAAGAATATCACCTACAAACACCCAGAAGTGGAGGAAGATTTAAGGAAAAATATGCCAATTCCCGATTTGACACCAATTGAGGAGAGATTGAGCTATTTAAAATCGAATATTTTTAAAAGCCTTCCGGCATCACGACTTACGTCGAAGACCGATTCACCTGCTTATACTAGAGCTTTAACACATTTGTCAGCTTTCAAGAAATGCTTGATTGAACAAGGAAAGCTGTTAATTGAATCTCAGCATTGGGAATCGGTAATCCAATATGTTTTTCTCGCTTGGAGTTATGTTAAAGCTACTCCAGTATGGGATAATCAACCTCATAATGCTACAAGAAAACAGTGCTACAAAGCTCTGTCGAATTTTTGCTTGACTGCCTTAAAAAAAGGTGGTTTTGAAAAGGAATTCTTGGAGTATATCCATGATAAATTCCAGGGTATGGTATCGGACAGTGAAGATATTCAGTCGTCTTTAAAATATGTTGTCGGGCAGTTGGGAGATTTCTAAATACATCCAAAATATCGTATATATTTCGTAATCAGACCGTGATGTTTAATTTTTTTTACTATTACGTATAATGTTGACTTATTATAACACATGGAAATGAAAGATTCGACAATGATTAATTTTTTAGGTAATTAAAAGTGATCTCTAATTAATAAAATAAAACATTTTTTGTTTTCATCCTCTCAATAATCTAATGGACATTTACATTCCGAACTGTGTTTCGCAGTTTCTAGATCTGGAACTAAAATTGCTTATCCATTTTTAGCAGTACATATTATTTCAACATTATTCAGAAGAAATAAGCCAAAAAAAATCAATAATTACATTTTGCTGTATATTATATTAATAAGGGATATCCTTTTAAAATTGCCTTATTCAAGTATGAAGACAATTCCATCCCAGTAAATTTTATAATGTGCCTTTAAAATGACGCTTTTATCATGTTAACTCTATATTACATTATTATATAGTTGTAAAATTATATTTAAGAATTAAATCAACTTCTCTTGAAGAGGAGCAAACTTTTAAAACAATAAAATAAAAGGAAAAACAATATTTGTTTTCCAAGTAAACACAAGACCTCAGTTTGATATACACATCTAATTGTTCATATTTCTATGTGATCTAAAATTATATCTATGAGATGACAAATTAATGTCATGTATTTACTGGAAATTGATTCACGATAACTTATAACTCCTACCATTGTTTGATTTATTGTTAATTTACAATGATATATGTACCTAAATGTTGTATGTGTCATTTCACAGCATACTCTTATCTTCCAGAATTGTCTGTAATAATTATTGTGAATTAACTAAGCATTGTTTAAAATCTTACCTTCAATTTCAAATTTAAATTTAGTATAGAAATATAAGTAAGTAACATTCAATAATACGTCTTAAGTCAATTGAGTCAGTTCACAAAATTGTTTAAAAAATATTATCTATAAATCACGGGGAGTTTAAAATTGTACATTGAATTTAAAACGATTAAAAATTTAATTTAAAGTTTAGGTCAAATTTAAAAATACAAGTGGGTACTCAAATACATGCAAATGCGTGCATTAACGATTGTAACCGTTCTGACGTTAGTTCTAATTTTCGTCTTCCATAACGTCTGGAATGTTTTTGAAGTAATGTTTCATTGTTTACAATGAATCTTGAAATGCCAAAATGTGTTTAGTTTCTAAGTAATTTTTGTTTGCCAAAATACAAGTTTACGTTCTTAAAGTTAGATAACTTCCCTTCCCCGTTCCCTCTCCCTCTCCTCCTTCCCCCCAAACACGGGCTGGCAACGCACTTGCGACTCCTCTGGTGTTGCAAGTGTCTATGGACGGTGGTGATCACTTAACATCAGATAACCCACCTGTTCGTTTGCCTCCTGTGATATAAAAAAAATATATTATAAAACCTTTTCGTATTTTATAACTCTGTAATATTCAATCAAAAGATTTCAAAAAGTAATAATAACATTTTCTAGAAATTATTGTAAGAATACAAGTCGTTACATTTCAAAATAAGCTGAATTTATTAGGAATGTCTAATATTACGTTATTTTTCAAGATCTTCAATTTTTGTACATTTAAAATATGAAGGTCATAAAAAAGAACTAAAACCCTTATGAACGGCAAAATTTGGACTTCGTTCTCGGTGTATAAAAACTGGAAATCATTAAAAAATAAACATGTTATATGAACGGTTAAAATTGGATTTAGCACATTTTGAAATGTAACGACATATACATAGTATCGAATTACTTTAATATTTGTTCTACTGTTAAGAAAAATATAAAATTTTAATATATGAGACTAAATTTTGTAGGTAACTAATAATAGAAGCGAAATAAAACTAAGGTTAACTCTTTCCGTGTTATTACAAAAAAGTTAAATACGTATTAAATACTTGGTTTAAAAAGTTTCCTAATAAATGCACCGCGCTCGCCCGAGGCAAGTTCGCACAAATCTAACCTAACGTACCCAAAGCGAGACAAAAGAGCAAGATGGCGAACATTCAGCGACCGCGGTGCATTTAATATGAGACCTTTTATAAGCCAGGGTTCAATACGTATTTAACTTTTTTGTAATAACACCGTTGAAGTCTAAGAGTTTGTGTTCTACCCTATTTCTAATAATTTTAACAATATCTGTGAAACAACTGTTTTAAATTTAACATTATAATTGTGCCTTACTAATTAGTTGTAAACTTATTTCGTATCTGACGAGATATCATTAGATATTTCTTTCTTTTGTTAATATTGTACGTGTGTTTTGAATTAAATAAATCGTATTTTTTTATCATTTGTTTCTTTTATATGACAACCGATTCTGGGTTTACCTATGATGATTTCAAACCAGAACAATAAACTTGAATTAGACGCCCTTTCTTTATACTAATATAACTGAGCCGGTCACGCGTTGCTGTGGCTCAGTTATTACATGTTGAGTTGATGTTTTTCTCATATCAGGCAAACGAACATGTCTGTAACCTGATGTTAAGTGATCACCATATTCCATAGATACTCAAAACACCAAGAGAGCCGAAAGTGTGTTGCCAGCCTGTGTTTGAGGGAAAGGGAGAGGAGAGGGGAGGTGAGACTCCAATAAAACGTGTAACACAAAATGAACTGGAGTTGAAAAATAAATTCAAGATTAAAACGTGGCACCATTTATGAGATATTTAAAACAGCCGGTCCTACAGTTTTCTGTTCACATACTAATTTCAAGCGCCATCTGTTGGATTTTGATGAAACTTACGATTAATAACAATAATTAATATTGACAATCATTTAATTTGTTTTTAAAAATATTGAGGTCATTAATCAAAACATAAATTATCCTATCTCTCAAGATGAACCAAATTAATAATGCCAACTTTCATGAAGATCGGTTGAGTAGTTTTGGAGTTCATCGTTAATAAATATCATGTCATTAGATATATATATTTTTTATACTATTGGTGGCAAACGAACTTGCGGGTCACCAGATGGTAAGTGATCACCGCCGCCCATGAACACCTACAACACGAGGGGAATCACATGCGTTGCCGGTCCTTGAGAAAGATGATGATGAAAATGATCCGGAAACTGAGTTCATTATAGATAATTGACGTACGCGAAAAAAACGACCGTGAGAACCGCACAGTGGACGACTTCCAACCATCGAGGTGACACTGATGGAATTTCAGTCCGTGACGAGTCGTTCTATAACGGAACTCAGCAGCACATATTAGTCCGAACAGCTCTTCAGGGCACTCTCCGTAGTAGATCCTGCAGAGGACGCAAAACGACGCAACGTCCCTACGAAGCGCCAAAGTGTCCAGCCTTAAGGAACGCACTTGTTTGCCGATGATTTGAGCCGCTCGACATAGGATTCGGTCAAGAGGAAGTAGGTGACGTTGAGGTGCTCCGGCCCCGAGTAAGAGACTCATATATATTAGGTATTTCAAATTAACAAGACGCAACGAGAATTCCGGGAAGTATTATCATTTTGAATGAGGAGATTTAAACTGATATAGAATGGAGAAGATGATTGTAGCTTTGAGTTATACGCCTGACCTTCCGCAAACCCGTTGCTTATGTGATACATAAAGTCTATCGTGCACCACATACATCCTTCACACTTACTCACCTACTGTTGGGGCCGCCGCCTGTCAATATGGCGACACCTCTCGCCCTCGTACGTCACCGGCCCGCGGTTAGGCGGGGTGAGGTGGAAATGAGGAGAGACGTGAAGCGAGGCGACGTTCCCCGGCGGTGGGCGGGCGTAGTACTCTCGAAGGTGGTAGCGAGAGCGCCGGTAGCCCGCCTCGGTGACGACAGTCGGATGCCGGTGGTGTCTTGAAGGGGCCTCGATGATGTGCAATGTGATGCACGAGCCAGCCGATGAGGGTGGTAGATTTTGAAGCAGAGGTCGGGGTGGTCGCAAGAAAACCCCGTGGTTCTCGTATAATGACCGCGCCCCCGAGCCAACAGAGCACTACTACTGACTATGTAGACTTCTCGATGTTACTATTCAATGTTATCTCAATGAGATGTACAATCAGACTACTCGATGTTATTGCGATGACTTGTGCAAGCAAACTACTCGATGTTATTGCGATGACTTGTGCAATCGAACTACTCGATGTTATCTCAATAAGATGTACAAGCAAACTACTCGATGTTATTGCGATGACTTGTGCAATCGAACTACCATCTAGTACCTCGCGGACCGTGCTTATAAGCAAATCGGGCCGGCGACTATCGCGGCGACTAACGGTATCCCGTTAGACGTCGTGGCTCTATTCGTTGGCTCGGATATTGCGTTCCTATTTATTTATCATATTTTTACATATAAAATGTCTATAATATCAATTTCTTATCATCTATTTGCATGCATTCTATACTCTAAAATTTACATCTTATATCTATCTTACATATGAATAAAGTTATCTCTATATTAAGCGCCGTTTCGCACTAAACTCTATATTCTATTCTATAATATAACTCTATAATAATCTTATTACATAAACCTTAACTTATATTCATATGTATCTATTTTCAGTGTGTTAAAATTTACATCGATCTGTATAGGGTGACATAATTAATCTCTATATATATTCACATTCACATTCACTCGATATTCAATGTTACATATCGTTACGTTATGTTCGCCAGTTATATATATATATATATATATATATATATATATATATATATATATATATATATTCCTTGTTATAATATTAATTCCATTCATATTTTATTTTAAAACGATACATAATAAAATTAGAAATTTCTGTTTACAACGCCGTTGCGTGAGAAATTACTGTAAAGCCATAAAGTCCCGTTCGACTTGCAACTTTCAACTATTGTTTGTACAATTACCATAAAATAAAATATATTATTTTATTGGGCTCGTTCGGGTACCGTAACGTCATAACGAATATTATTCGGCGGACCCTATTCAAGTATATTGCTTGTGCAATAACCATTTAACAGAAAATATATTATTTTGCTTTATTCAAAGGCAAAATCCACCGCCTAGTCTCTAGGAATTTGAATTTATTACAAAGGAAAGCCGGTATATGGCTGGAGTCATTGTTCATAAAATTACTAAAAACCCTGAGATCGAAGATGTCCGTTATGAAGAACCGTTGTAATATTTTATGTACCTCTATAACCATTACGTTTGTCTATATTAAATTATACAATCTTCCATATTTGCCGTTCTATATGATCGTATAATTCTTGCTATGTAACGTATACTTCAATAGTATATAACGTGTGTGATTCTATCATATTCTCTCTACGAATGTTTCCATGCACACACGCTATATATTCCATACGGCATAATTTAATCTCATCTATCATGTAATTCCCTACTTAATGCGAATGTAATCTATAAGTCACCCTATACTAACACACACAATTCTATACAATCCGTAATTCAATAATTCTATGCATGATTCTTACATATCCATAATTCAATCCCTATTACTATACATATCACATCTATAATTCCATATTCAATAACTCAATACACACATAACATACCTACAATTCTATATCCGATTTATATATCTATTCTATTATACTCGCATGAATTAAATCTAACAAAGTCTATATTAAATGTCGATAAATCTATATCTATGCTCTCTATAAAATATCAATAAACCTACGTATAAATCTATGTACTAGCTACTCATCGTGTGCGTCGCCAACACCTACAGAGTGGATACACTACAGGCTCTGTAAAACTAAAGCTAAATTTATTTTTATTAATTAGCAAAAAATTATTGTTAAAATGAAAATATAAATATTTAACAGAATTCGTATATTTGTGTCTCTAGCTACCGAGTATTGTCCTCTTTGGCAGACTGGCTGTAACTTTTGTATATATTGTAAATAGAATGTCGTTCAAACGAATGAACAATCACGTGTCTCTATAAACACCATATATGGGGCTATGAATAAAAACAGTCTATTTTACGCATTCCGAGTATTATTATTACGCTGTCCGTGTCAGTCTATAAACTTTTATAGTAGTGAGACGCGGCTCCTACATGTCGAATCGTTAGATTCAACTCATGGAATCTCATACATAGTAACAGACCAAGCCGAGGTTTAACCACTTAGGTACCTTTAAACTTGTCTTTTCCTGAGTACCTTCTGTGCTCAACGGTAAGGACAGTGAGGCGTCAAACCAACACAGTTATTAAAAAATTAGACTTGATTAATTTATTTTATTTATTTATTAATTATTAATTTATTTATTAATTGATTAATTATTGATTATCAAACAATAATTAAAATAAATTCAAATTCAAATTCAAATTCAAAATTCAAATTCAAAACACTTTATTCAATTTAGGCCCTAAGAAGGCACTCATGAACGTCAAAACTACCACCGGCTCGGAAAACAACCCAGTCATCGAGAAGAACCGGCAAGAAACTCGATCTGGTTTATCTTTTTAACAAATATATATAATATTTAGAATAATAATATATTCTATATAATAGTAAATTTCACAAACGTTGTTAATGGATGCACAGAGATGAGTCAATTCCAGACATCACCATCGTTCACATATTGATCCACTCTATAATAGCCTTTTGACACCAAAACCCGCTTGACATGGCGCTTAAATTCACAATCCGGCAAATCGGTAATATCCTTTGGGACTTTGTTGTAAAATCTAACACTATTTCCCAAAAAACTGTTACTGGTTTTACTAAGTCTAAAACGTGGGACAACCAGTTTGTCACAGTTTCTAGTATTTAGATTGTGCCGGTATTTTACGAAATCTAGCTTTTCTAGGTTCTTACGGACATACATTAAATTGTCAAGAATGTATTGGGAGGGCAGAGTTAAGATACCGTACTCCTTGAACTTGGTCTTTAAGGATTCGCGAGGTCTCATATTGTAGATTGCTCGAACTGCTCGTTTTTGTAATAAAAATATGGTGTCTACCTCAGCTGCTGTCCCCCACAACAGAATGCCATAAGACATTAGGCTATGGAAGTAGGCGAAGTAGACTAACCTAGCAGTGGCAATATCAGTTAGCTGGCGAATCTTACGTACTGCAAATGCAGCAGAACTTAATTTGCTTGCCAATTGTTTAATTTGAGGACCCCATTGTAATTTTGAATCTAGTGTGATACCCAAAAATACAGTATTATCAACTAACCCTACAAAATTCCCTTCGATCTTAATGCTACTATCAATCTGTGGCACGTTAGGCAAAATAAATCTCATACATTTTGTTTTACCTGTATTAAGTACTAAGTTATTTAATGCAAACCAATGAGAAATTTCGTTTAAAGTATTATTTACGTGCCCAACCTCTGAATCTGTCCTTTTTACTTTAAATATAATTGAAGTATCGTCTGCAAAAAGCACCATGTCAGCACAGTTATTGACCATTAGCGGCAGATCATTTATGTATATTAAGAACAAGAACGGTCCCAGAATAGAGCCCTGTGGGACACCAATTCGCGCAAAGGATCCTGCAGAGGTTACCCCTTGTATGCTAACTTTCTGACAACGATCTTTTAAATAAGAGACTAGAAGGTCGAGAGAAGATCCACAAATACCATAATGCTTTAATTTTAGAATAAGCGTACTATGGTCAACGCAATCAAAGGCCTTAGACAGATCGCAGAACACACCAATTGCATCATGCGAATCCTCCCAGGCCCTCAATATATAACTTATAAGCGTTGCACCCGCGTCAGTAGTGGATTTCAATTTCGTGAAACCAAACTGTCGACCATCCAGAAACTTTTGCATATTGAAATAGTCTACTAATTGGTTGAGCATAATCTTTTCAAAAATTTTACTTAAGGACGGAAGTACAGAAATAGGTCTATAGTTTCCAAGACTACTTCTGCAGCCTGATTTAAACAAAGGAACTACTTTGCTTATTTTCATTAAATTGGGGAAAGTTCCTTTTTCTATACACTGGTTAAATATATTAGCCAAATGTGGTGAAATAGTAACAATTAAAGACTGTACTACTGTTACCGATATACCCCATATGTCTTCGGTGTGTTTTAAATTTAATTGCTTGAAGGTCCTTATTATTTCACCTGCGCTAATAGATAAGAATTTAAATTTTGAATCTATAGGTGCACTCATATTTTTTAAAAGAGCTGCTGCACCCTGGGCTGATGATGTTATATCTTTTGTTACTTGTAAAGGTATATTAGTGAAATAATCTTGGAAAACAGTTACTACCTCTGTACTTTTGGAAATATGTACTCCGTCGACATTTAGATTAAGTGAATTATCATTTATTTTATTTTTACCTAATTCTTTATTTATAATATGCCAAACAGTTTTGGTCTTATTTCTAGATTCGAGAACTTTATTTCCCAAATACTTTGCTTTGGCAGCAATACAAACACGTTTAAAAACTTTAGAATAATTTCTAACATAAGCATGAAAGGATTCACTACTTGTTAGTGATCTCCTATAATAAAGATCATACAGTCGATCTCTACTTTTCTTAATGCCTGTTGTTGCCCATTCACTAAAACTAGTTTTTTCCTTTACATTAATAATCTTTCTTGGGCAATGTTTACTGAATTCAGTGCTTATGATACTAAATAAATTGTCATAATAACAATCTGGATCTTGATTATTAAAAGTTTTGGAAGATAGACATTGTGCAATATGATGATTTAAAAGATCTAGTCTACTTTTCGATATAAGTCTAGTTTGTTTCTTGCAGTCAGCACTAGGTTTATCATAACTTATTTTAACAAGGAGTCCTTTGTGATCAGAGCGGATCCCATTAACAATACTACTGCCAATGGTCTTGAAGTTACTAAAAATATTATCAATACAAGATGCAGTTTGAAACGTACATCTGGTCGGCTCATTAAAAAGAGGATCCAGGTTAAACGACTTGAATAAAGATGTGAACTTAGTGACCTCCGGTGACATACTTAAGATATCTATATTAAAGTCACCACAGACCAAAACCCGCTTATTACTATTCAATATTCTCATAAGAATTTCCTCCATTTTTTGTAGGAATTGACAAATATTTGATGATGGAGGTCTATAAACACAAAGTATAATTAATTTATCCATCTCTGCACAAGCCACTTCACAGATACGATCTATTGAGAGACTACATATATCTTTTCTATCTTTAAATTTTAAATTATTTTTTAATAATATAATACAACCACCACCGACAGCGATTGTTCTGTTAAATACACTGGCAACCGAAAAATGGGGTATATCGAATTGCATCTTGTAATATTAGAGCTAATAATGAAACATAAGATCGTAAAGAAGAAATTAAATTGCATTACAGATAATATAATATGTACAAATGACATCTTGCCTTGGCTTCGAAATGCAGTAATTTGGCGTCATACATACACGTTTAAATAATTTAGATCCATTTTTAGTACTTTACAATTCATGAAAGTCAAACAAACCTCGTAAGTATGCTTTAAAAAGCTTAAAAGTAGGTGAATACTTTTTATGGCCGTTATTTGAAATCTGTGATATCTTCCAAAATATTCATATAAATGTTATATATTTTATCTTCCCAAATTAACTAAAATAGTTAGTTGGGTAAGGATTACTACAATGTTGCTCAGAAAAGCATCGCGAATGAGCGGTTGTTTTTTTAAAGTTTCCAAAAGATAAGAACGTGAACTATGGTTATCCTTAATAGATAGATATTTTCCGTCCAGCTCCTTTTGTATATAACTTTGTAGTACATTACCTTAATATAACAATATAGCGAGGTGTATATAATCAGCGTATCAAATGTAAGTGACTGAAAAATTCTTATGACTTTTACTTAGCATACATCGACATATCCCTACTGTATAGCAACATATTATACATGCACACTTACACATCTTCTGAACTTCGAGAGTAGAGCCTTCGAATTGGCTGCTAAAACATTACAGTGACATTGCACTCATACTGCACCTCACAACGTGCATACATACACTGTAGGTACAGATATAGTAGAAGGGTATTTGTTTATTTTCGTTAGTTTTAGCTAAATTGTCATATATGAAATAGATGTACGCATTAGATTAACTAGGCATCTTAGCTTAATTGGTTTAGATAGCTTAGTTAACTATACAAAGAGCTTGTTGCTATACATTTAAACGTCTCAAGTGCTCGCCCAAAAAGTCTGGTGAAGGTTTGTCAAGTCAACAGCGTATAGCGAAAAAAATACCATCTAGAAAAGTTTATCTAAATGTAAAGATAACTGTCTCAAAATCTATTATGTAGTTTAGAAGAATTGAGGGAGCCCAGAGATAAACGTTAAAATGGCTTTGTTTTATAATATTTATAGATATATTATTACACTTCTAAAAATTAATAATTTGTGTATAAAAATGACACCGGCAAATCCTTCTGTGGCGCTGTTTGAAGACAACAGTGTTTATTTAAAAACACACATAATAATTAATTTTTTTATGCTTAGCTATATAGAAATATTGTAAGTGCATTTGCTTATAAATTGAGTCAAAAAAATTATCTTAAAAAGATACATGACGGGTAAAGTAGACTATTAAAAAAAACTTTTGACAGCTTTCATTATTATTAAAAGGCCAAACAGAATACAAGAAACCCATTATTGAAAGGAGAAATACCAAGCATCAAGTTTGTTTGAACAATGTTTGAGGGATATGATCTAAAAAATTCACTATTAAATTATGAATATTGTATTGAAACAAACTTATATTCGATAATAATCAGATTAGTGTATTGAGTGTACTTGAAGTGACGATACACGAGAACAGTATTTTTACCTTTTCTTCTATCATTATACATATTGCTAACGAAGCTGTCGGGCAACAGTATTCTTTTTTTTTCTCGAACTGACTACGCTATTGGTCTAGGAAGGTCTTAACAGCTTCACCGGACTACTAAGGCGAGCGCTTAAGGCACTCAGCCGATTTTTAATTTGACAACTAGCTCATGGGGTGCGCGGCAAACCTCGGCTTGGGCTGTTGCCTAGTTAATGCAATTCGTGACCTAACTGAGCTAACCTAAGCTAAGCTACCTATTCATACTTATATGAGTCATTGAAATTTATATGTGTACCAAGCATACACACCTCAGTAACTCTTATATGTATTTTGTGTCGGATATTTTTTTCTAAACTGTTTCAGTTCGATAAGGGAAAAAATAAAACCCTTCCACTTTCATGCGTAAGCGTGTATGCGTGCACGTGTCTGGAGGTGATATGTGTAATGTTGTTGCAGTGATGTAAGATTTTGTGTCACTGTATCGCGCGAGCAGCGTACTCAACGGCTCCACGCCGAGGGAACGGACCTAGGCTTGAATCGCTGCCGAGGGGGGCCTAGCAACAGTAATTATGTGGTAATAATTTATGATGACAATGAGGTAATGATATGCGCTTATTTAAAAAATAGAAAGATATTAATAAAAAGATACACTCAAACGAAGCTTATGATAATAATATGAAATCTGCCTGTAAAACACACCTATAGGTGCTTATACATATTTTCAACCAGTGGTAGATTCCTGAGTAAGTTAACAATAAAACTACTCAAAATACCGCCATGCTTATAAACCGATGGTTAGATCTAATGTTTCGAACAACACAATCGTCAAATTTGTATGGCAGGACAAGGAAACGACCTAAATTACAACAAGATTATGTCTATTAAGAACCGTGACTTGGCTGATATGACCCTACCTGTCAAACATACAAGGACAACAATCATCACGGGCACTGAATGTTAGGATGCATAGGAAGTAAATAATAACAAATATACGTATAATAGTATATTCAGGAAATCTCTTAAGTTAAATATAAATAATTAATAATAAGTAATAACAACTAAATTAAAACTTAAAATAATTATGCGAATACTAATTGCTGTTAAGTATGTTATTGTTTACTGTTTGTCCAAATTTCCAATAATTACCGGGATCAGTTCAATAATTAACTAATTATTGAACTAATTGTTATCTTTTAAACCGATTTAGTAATTAGCATAATTATATAGATCTTACTATATATAGTTTTAATTCGTATTTAGTTTTATCACTTTCACGTACAGCTCTGCTAATAGTAGATAACTGACTTATTACGTTAGTCTATCCAAATAGTATAGATTAAAATATGAATAAATACATAATCTTTGATTACTCTAAAGTTTTTAATTCAAGAAAAGGTCATCAATTAAAAGGTAAATATTTATATTTTTAATATATTCAAAATTCAATTTTTTATACATTATAATGTACAGTAATTTTTAATAATATCTATACGTAACGCAACAATAATCCCTACTTCTTACTAATATTATAAATAGAAAGGGGGTTTTGTTTGTTTGTTACGCTTTCACGTGTCAACTAATCAGCATGCATATATGTATGCATACCCGGATACGTAAAACGACATTTTTATCCAGAAAAAGTTCCCAATATGTAAATGAGATCTACGATTACACGAGTGACGTCACGGTTCGAATCTAGTATTTGTTTATATTTTATTTTCGCTGTAATGAAACCGTCCAGTGATCCCTACGTAGTTATAGTAAAGTTATTGCTTTTCTTATTTCAGATGATCACACTGTTCTATGGAGTCCAGACGTAGAAATGCTTTCCCCGATAAAATCGAGCAATAAAACTCCATTTCCAACAAGACTCACATTCAATACAGATCCAGAAAACGATTCATTTGATCTGGATTTCGAAGAAAATGGGAAATCACATTCCATGAGCCTAAAATTTGTTGAACCTTTAGAGGTAGATCTTAATATAGCACTTTCTTTAGAAGAAACGGATCAACCGATAGTAAGCACACCGAAAGTACGGAAATCTTATAAAGAAGTTATGGGAATTGTAAGACGATTGAACTTCGATATTCCCGAAGATGAAGAAGATTATGAGATGAATTTAAAATCTGTTGTTGTAATTGATTCGAATGAAGATATAATCGAAGAAACATACGTTTGAACAAATTATCTTAATTTAAAGTGAAATCAATCACGTCAAGTTACTTCAAGCTTAATCTGCATGATGGAAAAATATTTTGTAGCGGCTTCAACAATATTCAGGTTTGAATGTATGAAAGTGGACTTCTTAAATTATTGAACGATAAGAAATATAATATTATAGGATACTAGTCATAAGAACTCTACAAATCATTCTTAACAGTCTACTTATATGTAGATCTGATGATAACTAATTTATCAAGACTTAATCATAACTAAGTTACTACAAAGGTCTTCTTCACTCATTGCTTGAGATCTTAATACATTCATTACTAAATCAAGAGAACGTGTAAAGTGTAAAAGAAATATATGCAAATTTAACATAGAAAAACATGTATTTTTCTGTCTTGTATATAACACTATCGGACACGGCTTTGTAGTTTAGTAGTTTTTGAGTTTATCACGAACAGACAGACAGATAGACAGACGTTGCAGAGGACTTTGTTTCATAATATTTATAATAAATTACAAAGATGAATCTTTTGTAAATATTTGTATTTATTTGTCAATACATAATTTGTTATTTTTAAATGTGTTTCTTTTTCTACAATTTTTATTCCTTTTTTAGAAAAGGAAAGTTATACGTAGCTATTAATATTGCTACAATTGTTTAAACATATGTATTGTGGCTAGTATATAAACACAAAATAAATACCATATGTTCGGTTAGGAACAGTAACGCATAGAAAAATATATATAATAATAATATATTACAATGAATTGAATGAGTGGCGTGGAAATAATATATGTAATTAAAATATCAAGAACAATAAACCATTCCATCGCGGGAGTCTGTTTTATGAATATTATTGTTTTATTATTCATTTCATCATTTTCCATGAATACGAAACATGATTTGTCCAGGTTTCTCTATAATTTTTTTATTCAATCTGGTCCCAAACGATTGCGTGAAAAAAAAATGAGATATTATTTTCAGAAAATAGATGTTTACTCAATTAATGTATGTGTATGTATAATAACATTAAGTTACATTTTCTGCTTCAAAATATATTTACGTTATCAAGACACCTATTAGAATTCAAGTTTATTCTATATATTTTTACAAATAGTTGTATTTATCACATTACTAGCGTCTTCTCGTGGCTTCGCCCACGTTAATTTGGAATTGGCCTATCAACTTGGAACAATAACACTTTTCATTCTGAATGATAGTTACCTTGTGTCTACCACTGTTATATGCAAAATTTGATGATGAATAAGCGTGGTAGCATGACAAAAAAAAATCTTAGGATTACTATTATTAATATTATCAACCACTGCGAATTAATACACTCTTCCACAACGTAACAATAGAATAGAATAAAGAGGTTTAGGTACACTAGGCAAAGCCCACGATATAGAAAGAATAAAGGCCATAACATACTGGTGTAATATAGTTTAGTTATTTAGCTATTTACTAGCTTTTGCTCGGGGCTTCGTTTGCATTAAAGTATATTTGATCTATTCCTCGCGAAGAGTACTTTGTTATGAAAGGTTCCCTATGTCCTTTTCTGTACCCTTGACAAAGTGTCCGCAAATTTTCGTGAATATCGGTTGAGGAGTTAAGGTGAGAAGGCGTAACAAACAGACTCACATTCGCATTTAATAATATTAATAACGATTAGCTATTGATATATAAAAACCTAAGATGCACAGTCAATGTTTCAAAACCGTCCGCATAAAAATGAGTGCACAATTGAGAGTTGTGCGCTGTGTGAATTTGCGAAAATATAAGGTAATAGTATAATTATAACTACTTACGTATATCGGTGTGTTTTTGGGGACGGTTTTGAGCGTTACTTTTATTCGAGACTGGGTTCTTATATATCAATCTTGAGTTTTTGTATATCAATGGGATTAGCAGTGAACTTCAAAATTATTTAGGTGTGTTTTTTACTAACGATTGTTATAGGTTACATGATTTATTCCATATCCTAGATATTTATTGCAGGTGTAGGAGCTTCGGGCTCACTACTATAAGATTCTAGACTGACACAGACAGCGTAATAATAATACTCGGAGTGCGTGAAATAAACTGTTTATTTATATGACCATATAAGGTATTTATAGAGACGCGATCGTTCTTTTGTTTGAACGTTCTATTTACAATATATACAAAAGTTGTCTGCCAAAGAGGATAACATACTCGGTAGTTACATGATTCCTCCTTAAGCGAAGCGTACCGGCATCTTGATGCTTCGACCGGAACGTATCTTCTCCAGGGTGATTGCCTCGGAAGAATTTGATGTAGCGTTGCTCGTTGCTCGTTGATGTAGTAGTGCTCGGTTGATCCACGTCGTTGAAACCGTAGGCGGGTTTTAAACGGTAGATGGATATAGTTGCTTCTCTTGTAGGCAATTGTAGGGAAAACTTTTGTGAAGTACTTTGTAGTGGAGGTTTGTTGAGAGCGACGATACGTAGGAAAACAGATTTTAATGGCTGACGATCCGAGTGAACGAAAAAATTGATTTTGTTACTGATGCGTTGTCTAAATGAGTCTGTAGTCTCCACAGACGCGAAATGTCTCCGTTTTTCTTCTTGCCGATAAAATGGGCTTGACCAGGGACAGTGGCTGGATCTGAATAAGCCTCGATTCATCATGTGTTCCGTTTTGACAATTTCACACCGATGCGGTGGTATTGTCGTGTACGGCAGTGTATCGTTTGCCCAGTAGTTTCGATAAAGTGTTCGACGTTTTGATTCGAACGTAATTCATCGAAGTAAATGTTGGCGTACCTGGGAATTCAATATGTTGCGATTTGACAATCCAAGGTTGATACTGCGTGTGGTTTCGTGTACCGAGTTGCGTGCAGGAACTTTGACTGAGAGTTTTGTCGTGTTATCAATAAGCTGTCGGCTTTCGAGATCGACGATCAGCTGATGATATAGAAGAAAATCGGCTCCGAGTATTGGTAGTCAATCTAGTTGTACCAGTGTTCGATTACATCATTGCTTTATGGGTGGTACGGCGATGTATGCACTTGTTCGAATATTCGACTTCCTAGTGATGTGTTAGATGCGGTAGTTACGTTCCTCGCTGGTGGTTTCCTGGCTTACTGGCAGGGTAAAATGCATCGTTTTGCATTCTTGCCAAACCGTCGATGAAAGTAGCATCATGGTGACGGCGACGTAGTTTTGCAGGAATCTCGTGAGTGAAAATTGTAATAAGCTTGTATTTACAGGTTAGGAATAACCATTTCATGACTTGGCATCTTCCTTCCTGTGTTTTTTTCATGAGGTTACATCACTGTAGGTGCGGTGGCAATATCACGTGAGCGTGCGTGATAGTAAAAATCGGCATCATGTCGGATGATGAGGCTGTGGTGCGCGGAATTGCGTCGCGGCGACAGCGTTACTGTTGTAGGAACCTCGGCATTATCTCTGTAGCGCGCGGAACGTGGGATCACCAAATGTAAGAGTCTGAACTAACTTCTGAACATTTTCCGTCGGGAAATCACGTCGGAGTTAGAACTGTGGCGGCTTGGACATTATCGTGTCTGATGCGCGGTCACACATTGCAGCGTTTTAATTTAGGCTTTTTGATGCAGTACATAATAATCTATACCATACCAATATTATAAAGAGGTAAATTTTGTGACGTGAGTTTGTGACGTTGTAGGTGGTAATATCTGGATCTACTAAACCGATTTTAAAAATTATTGTAACAATAGAAAGCCACGTTATTTGTGAGTGTCATAGGGTAACCCCAAAAATGAAACGACTTTTTTGTGGTAGTCGGATTTGCAAAGTAAGTCGGAGAAAAAATGGTCGAACGAAAACGTTTCATACAAACGCTGCCTTAACGATGATATCTATGATGGTATATGATTGAGTTCTAGAGAAAAGTTGTAGAGCTTGATAATGCTTACAAAAAATTCAGCGACAGCATATGTCTAACTTCAAGTTTTTTTTATTATCAGGGCGGGACAACGTCCGCCGTGATGTCTAGTATTTACTAATTTAATAGTAGTAATTACATCTTGTTTTTTTTAAGTTGATGTAAGAATGAGGTTGTCTGTATCCCTAGTAATAAATCTTGTAAATGATTTGTTGTTATACCGACCTAATTAGAGAACTTTAATTTGATTAATATGTAATAAGGGAACGCTATATATTTAAATTTATTTATTAAAGTTACAGTAATCTGTAATCGAAAACTAATGAGTTCGCGTCACGGATGACCTCGACATGCCCGTGACGTATTGCGTTTGCGCCAGGTTAGCGATGCGTGGTTTAGCGGCCTCTGTACATATAATATTGATATTTAGTATTGAAATTGTGCAGCCCATCGTATGTTTCATTGATTAATAAACTGTATATAATTATGGCTCGGAGTGCTAATAGATGTGAAATTGATATTGAAATTGAAATAATTCAAACTATAATTGATTTAAAAATTGAAAAAAAAGAGCAGAGTTATTGCATTGATGTGAGTTTTGACTTATTTTATTTATTTATAAGACACACATTACAGATAATAAGTAACTATGTTTATAATTACAATGTATAGTTTATTTTTTTTGTCTGCTATATTATCCAAAATATATGCATGCACATCTATGCTTAATAAATACAATCATGAAATCCCATACGAGTATGCTAACTTAATTATATTTTATTTTTCGTCGGCAGTCATTATATCTGCCTCGATTTTTTAAATATTATTTCATACAACAATTGTTTTAATAACTGTTTCGCACTGTATCTCCGGCACATAGCGCCTCATATAAAGGTCGTGTATTCAAGTTAACAATGTTAGTCAGTCACCTATCGCGAAGTTGTTAAAGCAATAACGTTGTGTTATTTATAGAAAACTATATTATTAACTATAGAACCATGTCGTATATTGAATTTACAGTGAACGGAAAATTGTGTAAAGGTAAGTGTTTGTAATAAAAATTATCCGAATAAAATAAATTTAATAAAGAAATGTAATTCATTAAAACAACCGCGCTTTACGTATAAGAGAATTAGTATATATAATAAGACAGGTTCATTTATGTCCAAAACTTTCGCAAGAAGAGTGCGTATTTATTTAAGAAAACCGAATATTATAATTTAGTATTTTTGTCAATGACTTTACAGAACTTAGATATACATTTTTCTTTAAGAATCTTACACCTTGAGTAATAATACATTATGCCATGAATTTATCAAATAATTACTTAAACTCAAGATTCTGAAGCGACGGTCGGTACACCGTGGCGTTTCAGTAAGTACGAGTCTCATACTTGTTACTACCCACTCTCTGTGTACAAGGGTGGCGTGGTCATTAGGATTTCCTCACGCCATTAAAAAAGGGGTCATAGCTTCTTATTTTTCTTTCCACAACTAGGATTAGGTATCACGAAAATTTAGGCCTCAAAATCGGAACACTTATACTGTTGATTAATTTAGAGCCTTCTCTTGTCTCGTTATTTCAACAAGAACACGCCACCCTCAGCTATAAAAGAAAAGAATAACAGAAAAAAACTCAAAACAGAAACTTGTAATCATTTTCTTGCCCTCATACTGACCTCCACCAAATTATAGGTTATTTGGCTTCTTCCGACGGGTAGACATGGCAATATTTAATTACAAATCTTTAAATATCTATCGTCTTCGACAACCGTTCCCGGATACATTCCATTAAAATATGATTCTTCTTGATTACAAATGTCGCATTTAGTTATTTCGCTTTTTTCCATTAAACGAATTCAATGGAATATGCTCAGAACGAATTCTGAAGGCTAAGACAATCAGGTTTCTTCTCATATTGGTATCTTGAAACCATAGGACCGATTAGATGGTTGGATCGTCTTGTGTCAAATGCACTTTGTTAATGATCTTACATTAAAATATTCAGACTATATGTTCAGTGTATTTCTTTTGAACTCATCTGTAATATTGTTGTATATTGGTATGTAATCATATAGAATTCCATCTTCTATTGCTTCTTTGGCCAGCCTGTCCACCCTTTCATGACCTTCTAACCAAATACGAGAAGCCTGTATTATTGTATTACATAAAGATAACCATGAGCTACTAGTTTTTGTAATAGCTTATTAATTGAATGAGCCAAAAGAATAGAACCAGAGTTAGGTAAATTGCATCTACTTATATGTTGAATTTCGCATTTGAAATTTGTACATGTTACAAACGTATTATAATTTAAATATTGTATATCTGATAGGCCTTTTAAGATAACAACGAGTTCTGTGTTTTTGTACATATTTTAATTTTTATACGTATTTTGATATGACTGGAAGATTATTAGTTTACAAAATGCTGCTCCACTGTATCTACCTAATTTAGATCCATCTGTAAATATTGAATAAAAATCGGAATATATGTTTAAGAAATTGACATGACCCTATTTTTAAAAATTGGGGGTTATAATACCTTTTTGGCATGCCTAAGATATCAATATTGGGCAGAACTTTATGTAAGTCTATATAGCTCACCCAAATATCTAAGGAAAACATGTGTAATTGCTTAAAATATGTCATTTTGATCGTTTTTAATTCGATATCTACAGAAACTATCAAGATATTTTCCGTCATACCCAGTTAAGCGTGTTAGTCATGCATGAGAACTTCTCGCAATGTTTAATTATAGAGTGATTCACCGATTTTAACTTCAACCAGTATTTTCTGGCCTAAAAACTCCTACGCACAAATGTAGAGCCTCCTATTACTAAGAATTTGGGACTGTGGGTGACAATTTACGAAATTGTGTTTACACGCTGGGATCTTGTAGCTCGCGGGCCCGTAACACGTACAGAGCTGATTCGGCGGTAGCTACGCTCCTGCATACCTATGTAGTTACGATGAGATATTGTTAAAAAATTACTGAACAATTATTTTCGTGCAATGCTCGTATCTTCGTATCCTGTATAGCTAATAATGAATACAATCAGATAATTACATTATAATAAACTCCAGAATAAATAAATATGAATATACACTCATATTTTTATTCAAACTATAGATACTATTACAAAGATAAATCACAGTATTTTTTGTAGTACTCAGGTAATATTAAAATAATAATGATGAATTCTCGTTATCTACATGCTACGCTGTATTTTACATGAAACGTGTAATTTGCAATAGTAAAGATGATAAACAGAGAGTACACTTTACTGGTTACTACCGAAACCATGATAAACTAAGGGATATAAAACATAAAAAACTGTAAGAGACGCAGAGTCTCGGCCTAGTACTTACTATGCTTATATATGCTTACTCTATCTACGGTCCATACATAAGAATAGCCAACATTCTAACATTTATCATGAACAATAAAAAATGGAGTGTTAATCTACTTTTGTAAACAAGCCAAGGTTTTCATAAACAAGCTCTATTTACTATTTATGTTCGTATTATATCATATAAGAATTGAAAGTGAAACAATAATTCAAAATAAAACTGGGAAAATGGTAAAAGGATCGGTTATTTGTAAGGCAGGTACAGTCAAAGGTCGGTCATTGTACGGAATTCCACTTGCACTTGGAACTGGGTTTTGATAACGGAGTATAAATATTTCCACATAATTCTTAATATTTTATTGTACGCGGCAGCAAACAAGTTTGACCTTTACTTGTTAAGTGATTATTGCAGCACATAAATTTTACACGCCACCTAAAAAGTACACAATCAACAGCCTTTGCTACGCCTAAGAATTGAACAATTGATGCTACGTCGTTGCATATAAAATTTCTGTCATAGTTCACTAATTTATATATTTTGTAAAGTTCATTTTCAGTATTAAAATCTATGATATACTTACTTATTTAAGTTTAATTCTATGGTGATTCAGTTAAACTACAATAGAGTATAAAAATAATACATTGATCAAAAATTGATAAACAATGTTAGCTTTATAATTAAGTTTCCTCTCTGATTGAATACACTGATCTCAGGAAGTCGGAATGGAATAATTATTTTTGCAATTTTAATATTGTGCTACAACCATTAGAAGCAATTACCATACATAAGATAGGTCAGAAAATATGCCAAGTGAGAATGAACGGCGAGGAAATTTGTATAAGGTGCACTAGGATGCAGTTAGTTTTGGATAATCACGTTTTAGTTTTTTTCGCAGTGGGTACGTGCGTTCCCCGGTATATGTCGCTGAATGCATATATTCGGTACGTGTGTGGCCTAACAGGCACTAAAGCGATGTGCCGCGAAGGAGGCTGTGGCGCATGTATTGTTACCGTACGGGCTAAGAGGTTTACAAGTGGGAAAACAGAAACGTTTTCTGTTAATTCTGTAAGTTTTTAAACTAAAATTATATCTATATATATAAATAGACGGAAAGAAAATAGTTAAGTAAGTAAGTGTTATAAATGAAAAAAAATTAAAAATGTTTTTTGAAGTGAAATTTCTTATAGGGCTTTCAAATTTTAATCCGCAACCTTTTTATATGGCGAAAAATGGTGGGGGTAAACACTGTGTCAGGTAGAGTGAGAGCACTTGCTTGCCTTCGGGTATTACAAAACAGTAAGACATATACTTATATCGCTTTCTTTTTGAAGGTTTAACTTCTACCGCGTGTGTACTACACATATTTTTAATTCTCTCTGCCTTCAATGACTCAAAGTTTTTATTCATAAGCTCCTTTAGCTTCTTGTGTCCATAATATGTATATATACTTTTTGGCAAAAAAATCAAAATATTGTATATACTTAGTCTGGCCATAAATACTGTTACAATTAAAAATAAACAAAATATTACATTTGAATTTGGAATCTATCATTTTTTATATGATTATTCATTGAATTTTCTCATTTTGGCGCCAATACATTGTATAATATTTCGCGATATTAAAGTGGAGTGGGGTGATAAAGAGAACCGAATCGTTATGATTGCATTACACAAAGTAGGTATGGAGCCAAATGCAATATTTAAAACTCTCCATATGCTTGGTATTAATAAAATGTTTGTGTACCGGGTTATTAATAGGTACAATGAGACCTCCTCTGTTTGTGACAGAAAAAAATCTGACCGTCCACGTAGTATTCGTACGAAAATGGTGGTCAAAGCAGTAAGGAAACGAAGAAATCCTGTCCGAAAGCAAAAGTTTTTATCTCGGGAGATGAAGATAGCACCTAGAACCGTTTCGCGTATTTTAAAAGATGACTTAGGACTTGCAGCTTGTCAAAGACATACTGGTCATTTCTTAACTGATAATTTAAAAAAGAATAGGGTGGTAAAATAGAAATTTTTTGTTTACGGATGAGAAAGTTTTTACAATTGAGCAACATTTTAACAAACAAAATGACCGTATTTATACTCAAAGCTTTAAGGAAGCTTCCCAATTAGTTGACAGAGAGCAACGTGATGTGTGACGTGACCTACTTCAGTGATGGTTTGGTGGAGTATTAGCTATGAAGGAGTGACAGAGTCATACTTTTGTGAGAAAGGTATCAAAACATCGGCACAAGTGTTCAAGATACTATTTTTGAGAAGGTAGTGAAGCCCCTTAACAACACCATGTTCAATAACCAAGAATGGTCCTTCCAGCAAAACTCGGCGCCGGGTCATAAAGCTCGGTCTACGCAGTCTTGGTTGGAAACGAACGTTTCGGACTTCATCAGAGCTGAAGACTGGCCGTCGTCTAGTCCCGATCTTAATCCGCTGGATTATGATTTATGGTTTGTTTTCCAGAGTACAGCTTGCTCTAAACGCCATGATAATTTGGAGTCCCTAAAACAATCCGTACTATTGATAGCAAAGCATTTTCCCATGGAAAGAGTGCGTGCTTCTATTGATAACTGGCCTCAACGTTTAAAGAACTGTATTGCAGCCAATGGAGACTACTTCGAATAAGCTTTTTATATTTTAAACTGTTTTATATTTATGTATTAAACTAACACACTGTAAAAGTAACAAATGTTATTTGTAATAGAAAATATTTTTTTCTTTGTTTCAGTATTTATGCCAAGACTAGGTATATTGAAACTTATAAATAAAGAACATGTCGAATTTCGAGCACTGGACGCCCACTATTAAATAATAAAAGCATACATGTCCTTCAAGTACATAAGCTTGTATGGAAAAATAGGTTCCAAATGTATAGTACTTTCTGCAACTTGTAAAAAAAGATAGCTAAGTTCTTAATTTGCATATTTAATTAATACAGACTTACGAAGATTGTCTTAAATCTCGTTCATATTACAAAGCAATGTACAAAACGTCCTGGTTTTATTACAAGAAATTTTAATTTAGGAATCGTATATACATAACATACGACCGTGCATTACATGCAATATAAGCATTTATAATGCAATGCATTTATAATTTCCCACTAACTCATTTCAACCAAATTTTTGTCACAGTGTCTGGTTCTCGTGTTTTCTTGTCACGGTTGGGAGATAACTACTGTGGAAGGCATTGGAAACAGATTAGAAGGGTATTGCGATATACAAAAGAATCTTGCTGCATTTAATGGTTCGCAATGCGGGTATTGCTCTCCTGGATGGGTCATGCATATGAACAGGTATGTACAGCGCTATTTTCTAGACTAATTCTCTTTTAATTTTTACGTCCGCGTTTTTGGTTTATACTCTTATCTCACTGAGCGTATATGAGTGTAACGCTTATGTAAGCATGAAAATATTTGGTCTCTTCTAATTTTCAAGTGTTTTTTTTCTACCACTGGTACTTTAGACAATGCCAAATATATAAGAAGATAAAGAAATACACATATCACATAAAAATTAGCAGTAGTGCAAATTCACATATAAAAATATGTATTATAAAGTATTATTTCGTTAGTAAAAACAACAGTCGTTCCTGAAATGTTCTTTTAACACGTATAATAGAGGTTATTCGAACTCGCCTCTCTCGTAGGTACACGAGAAAGCAACACGTCTACGTAGTTCCATTATTGACATCCTCATACCGATATAAAGAAGAACACACAGTTTTTTCATAGTCTGAAATTGGAGAATTATCACGGGGAGAGCGTGCTCTCTGGTTGTTGTGGATCCATTAATAGTAACAAGAAGAGGTATTTCATGAGATATTGGCATAGCCTCGTATATCACCACTACCTTTAAAGTTTCCTGTAACTTTCATTTAATTGTGCAGTTATTCTGTCGAATGTGAGCAATAAGACATGATATTTTAGCTCTGCTTTGTTTAATGAAATTTATTCAATCATGCGCAGTCAAGTCTTCTGAAAAAGAGAGTGATAAAACTGACAAATTATGCTTAGATACTAGTTTTTTTTTTGTAAAATAAATATTTAAATAAAAATCTAATTTTTTAATGTATACTTTTATCCATGCAAAAATATACTTGTAATTTAGTGAACATGTACGTAAAGTATATGATAACAATTAGTTGTTTACACTTTTGACTGATATTCATTTTAAACTGTTCCAATAACGAATATCAGAGCATAACTCCCAGAAATTCTAGTATTTTGTTGCCAATGATTTTTATCTATGACTAGGAAACGTTACTAAAGCAAAATTTATTAACAGTTTGAAAGACAAGAATCTTACCATGCTCGAGATAGAAAAATCTTTTGGGAGCAACACCTGCCGCTGCAGCGGCTTCAGATCTATAATGGATGCTATGAAAAGCATGGCGATTGACGCTCCGGCAGAACTTTGTCAAAAAATAAACGATATTGAAGATGTATATAAATGCAATAAAGATTGTGAACGCAAGTGTTCTATTAAAAGTGAGGGTAGTGATTGGAGCATTATCGAAGACCCTTTAAAGATTAATAATAACCTGATCACCTTAGATTTCGGAAAGCATAAATTCTTCAAAATCTACGATCATTCTGATATCTTTGACATATTTAAAAAACATGGTGTTGATTCTTACATGCTGGTAGACGGGAATACTGGTAAAGGTGAGTTATGTTATATGGTTCACTCATATGGTTAAGTTATTTTAATTGTTATAGAAAATAATCTCTCTACGAGATATTGTTAACATGATGTTATACTACTGGTTTATCATACTGATAACTTTTGAAGTCATAAAGACTGAGTGAAGGTCAGAAGACAACAGCAAACTGGAAGGCAGAACTATTGGTCAGGGTGCATAAACACTAAGTAAAATAGAGCTTAAGAAAATAGTTTAGAATTCAGTATTATATTTTCAGGTATCGTGGAGACTTTCGAGTATCCTAAAATTCTAATAGACATAAGTTCAGTAAAATCTCTAAAGCAGTACAAGATCGATCAAAATTTGATTCTTGGAGCCAACGTTTCACTTGAAGACTGCATAACAATATTCAAGGAAGTCTCTAGCTCTAACAGTGATTTTACCTATTTGGCTGAGTTTGTTAAACATTTTGAAGTAATCGCTCATATACCTGTGAGAAAGGTATATAAACTATTTTACTCTTTAAATATTTTTGTACAGTATGAAGAGATAATTCGTAACTTTTATTCGGTACTGATATATTTCACACTAAATCTACGTGTCTAAATTTACGGATGATGCATCCAATAAATTACTGGCACTTAAGTGCACCCTTGGGAACACAGTTATAGGTTCATTATTTTCAACTCGACGGTTATAGACAGCCGAGTAGGCATTAAAATTGCTCTATCATTACATTATCATTTCATTGCAATGTTTTCCTTCGCTAAAGGCTATTGTTGAATTTGGATCTAGATCGAATCTTCCGAATACTTAATCTACCAGTGAGTCATATTTTAAACTAAACCGGTGTTATTACAAAAAAGTTAAATACGTATTGAACCCTGGCTTTAATAAGGTCTCATATTAAATGCACCGCGGTCGCCATCTTGTTCTTTTGTCTCGCTTTGGTTACGTTAGTTTAGACTTGTGGAAAAGGATAACATGAACGTGCCTCGGTCGAGCGCGGTGCATTTATTAGGAAACTTTTTTAAACCAAGTATTTAATACGTATTTAACTTTTTTGTAATAACATGGAACAGGTTTATTTATCGTGTTGACGAGAAAGATTTAAATTTTTTAATAGCATCGGTGACTTTTTATATATACCCTTTGTAATCGTGTAAAAATATTATATTCCTATAAAACAAAAACAAATGCTTGAATAATATATAATAATAACACAAGTTTAAATATGTTTCAAAAGTTGCTATTTATATGTGTATTGATTTCTAAAATTTTCGGTTTTAATATCATACTGATTATATATGTGTGTGTTCTCGCACATTAGGTTAATATAATGTTACTTTATGTGACACCTTATCTAAATTTATAATGAATAGATAAATTGCATTTAAACTTGCATTAAATTAAAGTATTTTGATTCCAGATTGGATCATTAGCAGGTAATTTAATGTACAGGCATGCGTATTCAGATTACCAATCAGATGTTTTCCTGCTCTTCGAGAGTGTTGGGGCTGTTATTAATATATGTAAGTAATTGGTATAAATTTTTGAATAATTTTAAATAAAATTTTGCAACTAAAATTTTTATTACAACAAAGGTACATGGAGCAATCAAACGAAAACGTTGACGTTACAAAATTTCCTAAAATACAAAATGCAAGGATGTGTGATGGAAAGCATAGAACTACCACCGCTTGCTGCCGAAAAACATTTATTCAGAAGTTACAAAGTAAGAAATTAAAAGTGTAATATTAATAATTATGTAAAATGACGATCGATTAAATAGCTAAGGCGTGAAAGCGTAACACACAAATGAACTCATAAACCCACATTTGTATTTTAAGAGTAGCAAGGATGATATATTCAAACATAAGCAACGTATAGTCATATTATCATTATCATCAGCCTTTGAGAGACCCACTGCAGGACCATAGGCCTCTTCCCGAAGGAAGGTATGGGCATAATCACGATGCCAGCCCACGGCGTATTGGCGTTTTCAAACTTCGAGAAATATATAGTTACAAGTGCTACTACAAGAACATTTCTCATATTCAGGTTTCCTCACGATATTTTCCTTTACCATCCACCGAAAGTATTACCAATTTCAAGGAGTAACTGTACGTGAATTCCAAAAATTCGTCGAACCTGCCGGGGTTCGAACCTGCGGACTCGGATTGATATTCTACAGGTCAAACCACTCGACCACCACGACTTTGCTTTAATATGCTTCAGACAGAGAAATGGCGAATCCTGATCATATCCAATTATTTAAATACCTTCATCTTACATTAGTTTCTCTTCGAAGCGCTTATTTAACTAAAATATTCCAGATAATGCCACGAAATCAGAACGCTCTGGCGATAGTGAATGCAGCTTTCCTTATAGAAGTCGACAGTGACAACATAGTAGAAAATGCAAGTATAGTATACGGCAACATCAATCCCACCTTTATACATGCGACTACCACAGAATCTTATTTGAAAGGGAAGAATATATTTGATAATAAAACGCTGCAAGGAGCAATACAAACGTTAAGCAACGAAATTGTACCAAACGATAATCCACCTGAACAGTCTCCCAGCTGTAGGAAGAAATTAGCTATTGGTTTGTTTTATAAGGTAAGCATTATAAGTATTTTTTATCATATTAATTCAATTATTCAATTAAATTGATAATTATTCTCCTACTTCTCGAGTAATTACGGCAAAACCGGATTCATTATTTATTTGACGGGTTTTCCTCCAAGAATTTTTGTTTGACAATTCTTAAGAGATATAATTTTTGAGTATTTGTATATAGTACTGCGAGCTTTAAAATCTTTTATTAATTAAAATTGTAAATGAATAACATAAAAAAATAGCTGTTTTGTGTATATAGTTCTAAAAATAGTTAGGTAGAATAAATATTTGTTGTTTTGTAGAAAATAATAACCGGTTGCTACTTTTTTTCAATAAAATAGGTTTATTCCAAGACTTCAAAAATTGCATCATGTTTATATTAAAGATTATAGTGATAATAATTATAAAGACCAATCGAGAATTAAACGTTATTTACAATGAATGTTCGATCTTTATAAGAATACGTAACAAGGTAGAGTTATATTCGATAACGGAAATTCAAAACCTTATATTTTTTCGAGCGTGAGCCCAACCTCGCAAACCCAAGCTTAGTTTAGTAGACTCGATCTCGTATAGAACTTGTACTTATGCGGGTTCGTTTACGAACGAAATGAGTTTTACAGACCTTAAGATTTATACATCTTAATGATCCCAATTGACACAGATCTTGAATATAGTGACCTATGGTCAGTTTACCATCGCAGGGGAAACAGCTTCAAGTATTACGAAAAACAGTACCATTTGTGTCGCTCATTGACTCATGTTATCACGTAAGGAAGAATTAATGTACCTCGTATGGTCGTTTCTATAAACCTGTGCCGTGCTCCACTAATTCACAAAATAGAGGTTTTCAAAACTATGATGCTTTCAGGTTTAAGTTGCTATCATAGTACACAAAATAATTAATCTTTTCCAAGTCTCAGCAAATGCTCCTTTGTGCCCTTTATCCTTATCCTCTCTTAATCACTAGTCTAATCGGTGATCGTTACTAACTATGGAACTGAACTACATTGTATGTATACATGCAAGGAGATCCTGGTTTATCTTCTAATACTTGGCGTATTACTTCTAACCGTCTATTGTTTTAAAGTGCGATCTTTCCAACATGTATAGTAAATACTGTGAATTCTCAAAAATCATTTGAAGATTCTGTATCGCAGATACCGGCGAGTGTGCTTCCTTTTACCCTTAGAGATGTCGGAGTAAAGGAAGGCTTTTGGTAAGCGATGATCAGCAAAACAACGCGGATACCTTAATAACGCATTAGAACATTGACAATATTGTGTAAATTATAAGTTACGTTTTTGATTTTTTTCTTTTATATCATACGAGGCAAACGAACAGGTGAGTTACCTGATGTTAAGTGATTACCGCCGTCTATAGACACTAACAACACCAGGGGAGTTGCAAGTGCGTTGCCAACCTGTGTTTGGGGCTGGAAGGAAGGGGAAGGAGTGCGAATGGGGGATAAAGGAGGAGGAGAGGTAGGCCTCCGGCGTTCTCACTGACCGAACGAAGCGCAACAATGCAAGCACTGTGACTTCACGCCGGTTTTCCTTCCCATTCATGCTGAAACCAGTAATAGCTTCAGCATGGCTCTACCACCTACAACGTCTGTGATGCAAAAGTAATATGTGAAGTCGCATAAGTAATAAATTACCGCGGAGAGTACTATTCGTATATTTATACGTATATTTAAAATAACATTTTGATTTTTTTCACAGTTCCTACTTAATGTATGCCCCGAAGTTTCCTGCGACACCTCTTACCGTAGTGGAGGCAACCTCTTCACTCGCCCGGTTACTCAAGGGACACAGGAATACCAGACAGATCCCTCACTTTACCCTATTAATCAATCCGTACCAAAATTAGAAGCCCTGATTCAGTGTTCTGGGGAAGCTAAATATACAAACGACTTACCAGCACAGCCTGGTCAGGTTTTCGGGGCGTTCGTGCTCTCCACTACACATAGTGGGAATGTTGACAAAATGAACAAGAAAGAGATACTGGTAAATAATTATAACATTAAATTATAACTTTTGTTAATTGTGATAAAATAATACACAAATGAATGTTTTGATACTCAAATACTTGACACGTTCCTCGTTACTTCGATTTGGTACGTTTGATTTCTAAAGTCTGAATATTATTGGGTACATAAGTTAATATTTATACTGTACTAGCCTCTGCCCGCGACTTCGTCCGCGTGGAATAGTTACTTCAGGCTAACGCTAACACGCAGCGGAAGATATCAAGAGGAAAAAAAAACTCGATTTTGAAACATTCTTCATTAGTGCTCCGCTCCTATTTGTCTTGGCGTGATGATATATAGCCTACAACCTTCATCGATAAATGAGCTCTCTAACACTGCAAGAATTTTTCAAATCGGACCAGTACTTTCGGAGATTATCGCCTACAATCTCACAAACTTTACCTCTTTATAATATTAGTAATATTAGTACAGATATATATTAGGTCTTTACCTATGAAATTGCCGTTTTGTATGAAAAAATTGAAACGAATTTTTGTCATGTATTTTTTATTTGTATTAATCGAAGTAATCACCCATGCAATCAATGCATCTTTGCCAACGCAGTGGCAGTTTATTGATGCCCTTCTTAAAGAAATCAGCTGGACGGGAGGCAACAAATTCTTCAAAGGCATTTTGTGCTGCCTTTCGGGTATTGAATTTTTTTCCCGCCAAGGAGTTATCCAAATTCTGGAAAAAGTAGTAGTCTGTAGGCGCAAGGTCTGGTGAGTAGGGCGGATGACGGAGAACTTCCAACCCCAGTTCTTGCAACTTGGAGACCATCTGCTGTGCAGTATGAGGTCGCGCGTTGTCGTGCAGGAGCAGCGGAGATGAGCGATTGGCCAATGCTGGTTGGAGATGTGCCAGCTTCTCCATCATTGTGTTCAGTTCTTCACAGTACACATCTGCAGTAATGCTCACCCCGTTTGGTAAGAAGCTGTGATGAATCACACCGGCGCTAGACCACCAAACAGTGACCATCACTTTTCTAGGGGTAAGTTTTCGTTTAGGGCATTGTTTAGGTGCTGAACCAGGATCCAACCAACTTGCTGAGTGCTTGCGGTTATCAAACAGAATCCATTTTTCATCGCAGGTAACAATGCGGTTCAAAATTCCTTCATTTGTGTGTCTGTTGAGCAGTGCAAGGCACGTCTCGACGCGTACTTCGCGTTGGCGATCATTGAGTTCGTGGGGCACCCATTTTTCAAGCCTTTTTACCTTGCCAATTTGACGCAAATGGACCAATATTGTTTTAACGCTAACGTCGAAAGCTGCTGCTAATTCAGCCGTAGATTGTGTATCATCAGCTTCCACAATCGCCTTTAATTCGTCATTGTCGACCAAAGTCTTCGGACGACCGCGAGGTTCATTTTTCAGGTCGAAATTCCCAGAACGGAAGCGAGCAAACCAATAACAGGTGGTGCGTTGGTTTGTAGTGTTAGCTCTGTAAACGTCGTTGATGTTGCGTGCCGCTTGTGCCGCGTTGCTGCCACGACGGTACTCATATTCCATAATTACTCGAATTTTTAACGTATCCATGATGACAAAAAAGATTGAAATGCGATGAAAATGTAACACTAATCAATAAACAAATGACTACATTTGGAAAAGAATTCCATGTTTTTAAAATAAAATTAATTTGAAATTAGAATTCTTAGCCAAACAAAAATTATTTTGATTTGAAATGGCCAGTACTGCAGAACGGCAATTTCATAGGTAAAGACCTATTATATTGTAAAAGTTACTGTATGTATCGTAAATATTATTTACTGTGATTCTTTTTACGCAGTAGGTGATTTAAGTTATATATACGTCATAGGGAAGACGAACCTAAGAACCAAAGTCTGAAAGAATCAAAAATGAAAGGCAACGATAGTGATGTAATTGAGACTCAACTCAAATTTTCTATATTATTCTGAGTTTGCATGGTTGTGTTATAGCAACAATTGTCTGATGCGTGACAAATACCTGACATGTGACCAATTACATGAATATTTTATTAAACATGCTAAATACGGATAATAAGGAAAAACACCTTTTTTTCTTGGAACTTCTTTATTTGCTTATACAATAAAAGTAACAAAGCACGTATTTCTTGAATATATGTACGACTCGGTTAATTTAACGTTCACTTATATAAAAATGGAAAACAATTGACAAGGGAAAGTTTTTTAACACAACTGTGTCAATATTTAAGAATTCATGCAGACATCGGATAAATACATGATTAGGTAGATATGAATGGAAACGGTCACCGAAGGTTATGCAAGAAAAAGTGATATGAATAATCTGGTGTATTCTTTCATTTCGTTACATTGTAATAGTACCCTCATGCCTGCGTGTATCGCTGCGAAGTTTTTTATGTGGTCGCAATAAATCGTCATATGTTACGAATTATCACGCTGGATACACGCAACACGAAGCTACTACGTCGGTTCTTACACAATTCAATGGAGATTAGCGATCGCTAATCTTGAATCATTGGAATCACCCAGACGTTTAGTAGTTTAGACGGTACAATTTTTGACTTTCATTTGACCACAATAAGTAATCGACATTTCGTGACGTAGATATAGAAGTAGCATAAGAAATGTAAACAGTAATCTTTGATATCATCCACCCAGAGCAGTTTTGAAAACATTTTTTTTCTCACAGGCAATCGAAGGTGTCATTGCCATACTTACAGCTGATGACATTCCCGGTGTTAACTCCTTTATTCTTCCGGGTCTGTCATTAGAAATCGAGGATGAACCGGTTTTAGCTGTAGATATACAATTCTATGGTCAAGCTATAGCTATCGTTGTTGCGGAAAACGAAGAGCTCGCTGCGGCTGTAGCTAAAAAAGTACATGTTACATACAAAAATACCAAATCAAATACACCAGTATTAACTATTGACAAAGGTAAAGAGGACAGTTCGAGGTGCGTCGATGGTGATGGATCTATTGAACCAACAGAACGGGGAACTAACATCACGAACGTTATAAAGGGTACTTACGAAATAGAAGGGCAGTATCACTATTATATGGAACCACTCACTACTGTCGTGGTTCCCGTTGATAATGGATACGAGGTGCACGACTCGACTCAATGGATGGATTTGACACAAACTGCTGTAGCCAGATGTTTAAACATTAGTGAAAGCAAGTACGTTAGATTCTTTATATATTCTATATCTATTAAATTATTTTTTGTAGTTTTTCTTATAGGATAAAAATTTTACAAAGATTAAACTACTTTCCAAGCTAATACCAGCTTTACACGATGTGTTCTTTCCCGCGTGAAAATGCTTTCGGGTGGAAAAAATTGCACGTGTAAAGGACAAAATAACAATCAATTCAGAATTCGCGTACATGTTTTCTGGTGTTCAATCCTGTATAGAATAACACTGAAACGATAAAACAGAGGATGAAGCCACAGAACTCAGTCAGTCTAATTGTATCCATTAATCGCACCCAAACGGCTGAACGAATTATATTGAAATTCGCTTTTATATAATTTCTTTTACAGAGTTTAAAGGCTGTTATATTAAAAAACATTATCTTCAGAAACCATGTCACATGATTTGGCATTTAAAACTGAATATAGTTCTATCATTTGAACTGCTAATGAAGGAAACAATAGAATTACGTATATTGACTATACCTTTATTTATTAGGGTAATCGTGAAAGTATCTCGTATAGGCGGTGGATTTGGCGGTAAAATTAGTCGAAACGGACAAGTCGCTGCTGCTTGCGCTTTAGTCGCTTACAAACTAAACAGACCCTGCAGATTTATACTACCGCTACAAACAAACCTCACTATTGCAGGCAAGAGAGTACCGACTCAATGCACGTATGAGGTAATTTATTATTTACTTATATTACAAAATAACTTGTGTTAAGAAAATCTGAATAATTTAATGTAAGATTTTGATTTCTTACGACTATTACACCAACACATAATAACTTCCAAAGTTTTTAATTATAGGTAAATTTACCTACATAAGTTCCTTCTCTAGGTGAACAGCAATGTCTTCTTTAATCTCTAATAAAATATTTTTTTAATTTTTTATTCCGATTTAATTCAGTAAATGATCAATTGTAAAACCATTATTATAATTCTAGGTCGGTACAGATGATGATGGTAAAATTCAATATCTCGAAGCAACGATGATGCAAGACGAAGGGTGTTCTCTGAATGACAATGTAACTTCGTTTACCAGTTCGTCATTTCCCAACTGTTACGATTCATCGACTTTTACTTTAAAAACAGTTGTTGTTCTAACAGACACTACAGCTAATACTTACGCACGTGCACCAGGTAGTTTATTAATACTTGAATTTGTTTAACTTATTGACAGGCCTATTGACTCATTAAACGTCTTCAAATTGTTTTTAAAGTTATCTATAATTCTTAGTTTACATAGTACAGTTGTAGAATGACCTGACTTAGATAAATTTATATACGTTTGCGAAGGAACGCTTCACATTGTAAAGATGTTCCGAACGCAATTAATAAAAACAAGCATTAAGGACGCGCTCTCAATTTTTCGCGATTCAATTTTGGCATCGAGTCCTACTAGTCACGTATAGCTCACGCACACAGACATGAGAACTGATAACCGTGGAATTATAATCCACTTTAAACGACTTTGATACTTTTATAAAAAATATTACAATATTTTCTTATTATTGATGTTCTACTTTTTGTTATATTTGATGCTATAGTACTAAAATAAATTATAGTTTCTCAAGGTCATAACTACGTCAAGAACAGTATAACTAAACCTAAATATGTATACTTAATATACAGAAACATCGAATTAGAATTAGTGGTGTGGTAGTTGTGGTAACTGGATCATAGTCTAGATAATAGCTAGAAACATCAAGTTTGTGCTTAGATATTTAGTCTCCAAGTGTAGGAGCAAGGTTTAAATTTTTTAAAGTTTCGTGAAGACAGTATTTATGATAACTGAATCTTATTATAGATAATAGTTAGAAACATCGAGTTTGCACTCAAAGGCTTAGTGTCATAATGTCAGCTAAATGTTTAATATCTTAAGGACCCGATGAGAGCTATTTCGTGATAAAATAATTTTAATATTGATAATAGCTAGAAACAGTTTGCGCTCTTAGGTTGAGTCTTGTCGTATCAGATGAGAGTATCATTTCTCATAGACCAAGTGAGTAGCTGTATCATGACAACAGAATTTTAGTACTATTAATCGCTAGAAACATCAACTTTGCAATCAGAGGTCTAGTCTCATAGAATCAGATCAACGTTTCATTTTATGGATCAGATGAGTAGCTGTATCATGATAACTGAACTTTAGTATTCATAGTAGCTACAAACATCAGGATTGGGTTCAGATGTTTAGTCTCACAGTATTGGATGAAAGTTTCATTTTTCATGGGCTAGATGAGTATCTTTGTCGTGATAACAAAATTTTTGTATAGTATAAAGTACCTAGAAATATAGAGTTTACGCTGAAAAGTATCATAGTCTCTGATTTATGTTTAATTCCTCATGGGCTAGGTGAGTAACTATACCGTGATAACTGAATTTTAGTACATATAGATTTTAGCTACAAACATTGAGTATGCGCTCAGAGATTTAGATAGGAGAATTTTTAAATTAGCGTTTGCTACTATATCAAAAATAATTCTGTGAACAATATACTACAAAACACCTGAATTGTAAGTGGTAATAGCTGTAGCACAACAGGTAGCATATGATGGTCATTGTGTAAAACGAACCCTAATTCCACCCACAAGCTTTGCATCTCTAGCTTTGATAGACTTTTCACCAAATAATTCGTTTCATTATAAACAAGACTTGAGAGACCATGTTCTGATAAACAATAAGCATACTCGATTCTTTTGAAAGATTACATTTGTTTGTAAATGCTGCAGCGTGTTTATCATATTATTGTAGTTATTCTGAATAGATAATAAAATATAATAAAGAGAATGCGAATACGACATATCTATTTCTACCCATGAAGGAGCTCCCTAGCCGTTTCTGAGAGTCCATAATGAGGTCATTTTGTTATTACTTAACGAAAGGAGTACAAACAAGACATATCTGTCTCTATCCATTGAGGAGTTCCATAACAATTTTTGAAGTGGGTCGTCATCAGATCATGTTGTTCAGTCCTGTGGTAAGCTCTCGTCACTACTCACAAAAGGACTACAAGGACGACATATCTATTTCTACCCGTCAAAAAGTTCCATAATGAATACCTCAAATCCATATATAGTCAAAACGTAAAAAAAACTAACGTAATAAAAACCAAACTTAGAATTTTTGTTTCAATCTAATTACAGTGTCTCTTACTACTAGAAATATAAACCACTATAAAAAATTGGTTAATTTTTCAAAATGATCAAAACGTTTTGTGAATTGTGTACGTATTTCTACAGCGATGTTTTTTTTTTCAAATTGAGTGCAAAGCCACGTATACCTCCACTCGCTACGGCGCCTGAGCGCGGTCTGGCGCGACGTGAACCCTTCTTCTATATTTTGTTTACGTCGAATATAAATAAAGAAATAAATTGGACCTTATTCCATAGGAGTTAAGGTCTACGTAACTGACTAAAATCGAGAAATTTTGTTTACAACTAAATTTTTTTTTTCTCATATGTAGTGTAGATAACTTGGATTTTATTTCATGTTATTTAAACTTGACTATATGTAGCATAAGCAGGTTTTTTTTATTAAGAAAAATGTAAATTTATTGAGATTTTCATACCGAAAAGTAGGCTGTTTTGCGCGAGGGGACTACGGAGAATTGATTTTTTAAAATGAAAACCTATTAATTTTAAAAAACAATTATCTGTACATCATTGTTAAAGGTTCAATGTGTCTGTAGTTAGTCATTATGTTTACCAAAGTTTAATAGTTTTGTTGTAATTCCTACCGAAAAATAGTGAAAATGGACCTTTTTTGAGAGCGCGTCCTTAAAAAAACTTAATATGACTTTAACATTTTTACGTTTGGGTTATAAACAAAGTCAATGTATATTTGTTAGTAATTTAATTTTAAACGTAATAGCCTGATTGGTTTGGCGCCTATGAAGTGATATCTCATTGGCATAGTCATCAGACCAGCTGCGCTAAATAATTGCTTTCTCTATACAATGTCAGGTGGACCGGTGAAATACTTGCAAGCAAAATTTGGCGATTTATTTTTCAACTTATCGAGAACTGCATGAAACTCGCGAAATATTCGCATTGTTTGGTACTAATGTAAACGTTTGATTCTACTGGTATTATTCACATATGCGGATGGGCACATATGTGGAACATTACTAATCTTCAGTCGTCTTTGTAGAAAAGAACGAAACTAAACTGACTAAACTGAATTTTAAAAAATGAAAGTTTTTTTATACTATTGGTGGTAAATGAACACGTGGGTCACCTGATGGTAAGTGATCACCGCCGCCCATGGACACCTGGATATGAGAGAAAGCACAGATGCGGCCCTTGAGAAAGCAGTAGGCTCGTTTCTTGAAAGTTTGCAAATTATATTGGTCCGAAAACGCCGCCGCTGGGAGTTCAATATAAGTTCATAGAAAAGACTTATAAACTTCTGAGATACATAAGAGTATATTATATCTTCTACTTACTACTTTGTTTAACAGGTGCTTGTGAAGGAATTGCAGCCATAGAACATATTATGGATCACATTGCATACAAGGTAAAAAAAGATCCATTGTCGGTGCGTTTAGCAAACTTAAAAAGTGAAGCCAGTGACTTAAAGGAAATGATAGAGACCTTAAAAGCTAAAGTAGATTATGATAACCGTGCTCTTGAAATCGCAAAATTCAACGCGAACAACAGATGGATGAAAAAAGCATTAAATATCAACCTTATGGACTTCCCTGTAATTTTTTTTGGGAATTTTACAGTTTTGGTGTCCGTTTATCGAGACGGTACAGTTACTGTCACCACTGGTGGTATTGAAATGGGTCAAGGAGCAAATACAAAGGTTGCTCAAGTATGTGCCCGAGAATTAGGTATACCCCTAAGTTACATACATGTTATAAGCCACTATTCCTTTGTCGCGTCGAATAATGGTTTTTCCGGGGCAAGTATCACCAGTGAGAGCATTTGTTACGCTGCCATAAAAGCATGTGGAATGATCAATAGTAGAATACATACAACAAAGGCTTCTTTGGGCGAGGAAGCTACGTGGGAAGAATTAGTGAAGACAGCTGCAGAATCAGAAATCGAATTAACGGCAACCTATATGATGACTGACTATGAAGAGGATTTGAGTGGATACAGCGCATATGCTGTTTCGATTATAGAATTGCAATTGTGTGTGTTAACTGGACGATTCCAGTTGGTGAGAGTTGATATATTAGAGGATGTCGGTGTAAGCATCAATCCCGGTTTAGATGTCGGTCAGGTAAATTTATTTTCGTAATACACTTGTTTTATTAGAAACAAAAATAATTGTATATATATGAAATTATACAGTTTTGAGAGACTTTTAAGTAGCATTCTCTAAAAACACTTCTATATGAAATAGAGTTGAAAATAACAAATCGCAAATATTTAAGAAAAACCAATGAATAGAACAACAATTTCAATTAGGAACATTACAAAGCCATAATTTTGTTGAAGTTCTCATATGAATGGATGCATTAAGTTGCCTTTCTTTCTTTTCCCGAACTTAATAGGAAATCCTCACTAAATATGATCGCTACAATTGGTACTTTTTTGCATATTGAGTAAACTACACACATCAAAAAAGTCTAAGCAACATGCGTGATATTACAAATTTTACCATTTATATTAATTAATTTCTAAGTATTTACTCAAACAAAGTGCGTAGGTAAGTAAACTTTTTTGTTATTGATGACATACTGGCTGGTTGTAAAAAAAAAATTTGATTATGTTTTGTTTTTTCATAAAATTCAAATGACTGCGAATTTGTTTGAATTTAAGTGCGTTTTAATTGCTACGTTTAGTCTTGATTTTATAATTTTACCAACCATTTAAATAAAGTTAGCGACAAAATTGAATTGTTAGATATTCTTTACGTCATGAAGCGACGTCATTTGATGGCAGATGAAATGCAAAGAGCTGTAGGGATGTTGCAAGCGGGAAGTAATTAATCTCAGGTATCTCGACATTTTGGCATTCATAGAAGTGTTATTTGTCGTCTTTGGCAGCGCTACAATAATACAGGAGAACCCGCTGAACAGCATCCAGGCCGTAAAAGGAATACAACCACTCGGCAAGACCGGAACATACAACTGACTGCAAGACGCCAGCCGATGTTAACCGCTCGAGAGATAAGTTTGAGGCTACAAATTTCAAGTGGTGTTGATGTAAGTCCTTAAACTGTGCGAAATCGACTGCATGAGTACGGCCTACGAGCTCGACGCCCAATCAGGTGCCCACCGATACGTCACGGGAATCGCGCTCGTCGATATGAATGGTGTAGAGAACGCATAACATGGACCCAGGAACAATGGGATAAAATTATGTTTTCCGATGAGTCGCGATTCGGGTTTAAGCCTGATACAAGAAGGGTGCGAGTGTATCATCGGCCCGGAAATACTGAAAGGCTCAGATGCGTTCAGGAAGTTCATCTATACAGCGGCTCAACAGTTATGTTATGGGCGGGTATTATGAAGAACAGGCGAACTGAGCTCGTTTTTGTAAATGGAAACATGAATGCTGAAAATTACATTGAGGATATTCTCAGACCTTATGTCTACCCATTTGCACAAACCTTTGGCTCCGATTTTAGGTTAATGCATGACAATGCGCGTTCACATACAGCTCGGCGAACCAGTGAATACTTTGCAACGGAGAACATCCGGGTATTGCCCTGGCCTGCACAATCGCCAGATCTCAACCCCATCGAGCACGCATGGGACATGCTCCAGAGACGTGTTTTGAAGGACTTGGACGGAGCGACAACAACCCAACAGCTGAAGGATTTGCTACAATTCCATTGGGAGCGAATACCGCAAGATGACATAAACAGTCTCATTAATTCAATGAATAATCGTTGCCGACAAGTTCTGAATAGCAGAGGAGCCCATACTTTGTATTAAATTGTTCTATTCTTTCACAATAAATACATTTTCTTTAGAAATTTCATTTTGTAAGAAAAAAGTTTAGTTTCTTATGTATCTTAGTTTCGACAGTATATTCTAATATTGTTCATTTCTGTTATTAAAAGAACTTATAAAGACAACAGCTGTTATTTTTACAACATAGAACCCTAAAGATATTATTTTAAAAATAAAATACGTTATAATGTGAAGAACCATCCTAAAATTTAAATTAGTACATGTTGCTTAGACTTTTTTGATGAGTGTATTACTCTACATTAGGTCACCTTGTTGTCAGAACGTTCTAGGGAGTTTTAGAATAAGATGCCACCCATTGATATAAACCAATGGTTGTCCAGTAGTCGAAAATTGACCGTAGTTGATTATTTTTTTTAGTTTCAACATTAGTACTTCGTTCTATTGGCATTTCTTTTTGTAAATGGTAAAAACTATACTGACTGTTGTACAAATATTCAAGATGTAAAAAATGTGACGGATAGAAACATAAATACAGGTTTCGATTCGTCAATAGCTGGAGAAAAAATTTTCTCAACTTTTTTTTAAATTCATAATATTAACATAACTAAAGTCCATCAATACCTGCTAAAACAAAAATGAAGAAGATTAATTGTCCAACGGAGGAGAAAATGCTATTGAACCCTTTTATTTTGGTCTATTTTTATGCTGACAATAATATATGTAATTACTGGTCTTAGTTCCGTTTGAGTGTAAAAAAATGTAATGAGTTTTTAACATTTTTTAGGTGGAAGGTGCATTCATGCAAGGAGTTGGTTACTTTACATGCGAGAAATTAGTCCGCGATGAAATAACTGGTCAACTTCTAACGAACCGTTCTCTAAACTATCACGTACCGTTATGCCAGGATATACCTCTCAGTTACAACGTGTACTTCAGGTTCAATTCCAAGAATTCTAAAGGAGTATTGGGAGCTAAGAGTAAGTGACGTCAGAAAAATGAACCGCCTTACAAAATACGAACTCAAAAGTGTACAATAATATCTTTTTCACATCATTTTACCATTTTGCCATAATTTAAGACACAATCACGGAACTCAAATATTAACTATTATTTATTTTTAATGGAGTTTAATTTTTCTATTATTGATATCTTAAAATCTCAGCTTAATTTTGTTAAATACATGTACTAAAAAAGTAGTTTTAAACTAGTCAGAAATTACTGCAAGCAGTTTGTACAGTTGTGTATTTCCTGGCAATATGAAGCGTATTTTAAGAAAATATTTTCCTACGCATTTTTATTCAAATACAAGTAAACAGGTAGTCCGGTGAAGCTGTTAAGACCTTGCTAGGTGAATAGCGTAGTCAGTTCGAGAAAAAAAAAATGTGTATTTCCTTGTAAAATGTGTTAAGAATTGTATAACATTAAGATTTTCTATACAATGTATAGAAAACTATACTATCTATACCATAGTATAAATGAGAATACAGTTCGAGACTCAATCAAGTCAAAACTATGACACCTATCGGCATAGAACTAGCATGAAATTATATGTAAATAGATCTAGGATACTTATTTTTTGGATTCTATTTGCCCCTTTTTAATCTGGTTTGTCTTACAGCTTGTGGTGAGATGGGCATGTGTACTGCTCACGGTGTGACCCTTGCTCTACGCTCATGCATCATGGAATCAAGAAAACACTCTGGTTATGATGACACTGAATGGCTGGAAATAGGTAATGATATAGTTCGTTTCAATTTAACTGAATTACTATTTTGTGTATAAGTGTATAACTCCATTTATACCCGTTTGTATATAATACTGTCGAAAACGACCTACACGTTTTTCATCTATGGACACTATGATTTTTGATTTATCACAAAACTGAGCATGCGATCGCCGAATATTATTTTTTTATTTATAAAAAGGATTATTAGTTTGTGTTAACTTAAAATACTCTCAACCTGCAACACGTCTCTCAAAATCTCTGCGTCTTTGAATGTAAATAAATCATTTGTTACATTTGAGTTCTTATAGTATGTATAGACAAAATGAAGTGCTAAAAAGGGTTGAACTTAATTATATTAAATATATATTACGTTTAAATTATTAACTTTAAATATTCAATGCTATTACTGTGCAGGTTATAAGTATACGTAAGCATTAAACTTGCTTAAATATAAAAAAGGAAGCATAGATATCGCAGATGTTGTAGACATATTTATTGTAAAAAAAAAAATATTTCCATACTAACGACTCGCCCCGGCTCCGTATGTGTCTACCAAACCAATATTTAAGTAGTCCACATGGGTATTAATTTAAAACGATATTATGTAAATCTGTTAAGTGGTTTTCGGGTGACAAGCACACAAACGGGCAGGTATAGAAGACGTGTTAATTTTTGCATTTGTGGATAATGTTAAGTAAAGGTAGCACCATTTGTTATATGTTATAGGTTTATGTTAAATGACGATGTGATCCAAGATTATGGTAGCTAGCCAGGTGGACTTAGAAAAAACCTTATCACCATGCTATAGTTTCATAACTATGTTTACCTCCACCGAAAACTAGCGCATTGGCAATGTTTCGACCCTACGATGATCGACTCGGTGTCCGAACATGCAAACTGAGCCATCATCGTCTCGAAGCTAATTGCATGAAGCAGTATAATGGTTGTATACATCTAATACTTAATTATATCGTCTCGTGTTGATAGAAGTAATTTAATTTATATAAATTGTATTTTTCGTTGCAGGTCTCCCATACGAAACGGAGATTATTTTAGAAGCATTGGACGTGAAACTCGAAGAATTTGTTTTTTCTTAATAATTAATTGTAGGTAATACGAGTTTTATCCGCGATATCTTTTTACATAATCGTATCGTTACATTTCAAAATGAGCTAAATCATTAAATCATTCATATAACCATCCATAAGGTTTTTCGTTTTTTTTTATTATCTTCATATTTTGCATGTACAAAATTTGAACATCTTGAAAAATAACGTAAAGTGAAATGATGAAAATGAAACGGCTAAAATTGAATTTAGCTCATTTTGAAATGTAACGGCACAATTATGTATATCAGTTAGCTTCTTTGTAATCGTTTAAAAATGTGCTCTTGAGGTATTGTAATATTAATATTGTATTTGTTTATTTAATACTAGCGAGCCCGGCAGACGTTGTTCCGCCTTGATTATAAAAAAACCTTGACAAATTATATACTAAAACGTTCCTCATTAATCACTTTATCCACTGGTCAAAACCGCATGAAAATCCGTTCAGTAGTTTTTGAGTTTATCGCGAACAGACAGACAGATAGACGTGGTTGGGGACTTTGTTTTATACTATGTAATGATAATGTTTACACACTAAGAACGATAAAAATATTATATTTAAAAGTCGTATAGTTTTTTGTCACTTTTGTATACTTAGTTCGTTGTAGTCAATTAATTATGTTGAATATTTCCAGTAATTATGGTATTGTTATCGTTTTAAATAATATATCGTGTGTTAATATGCTTTAATTTGGATACGTTGTTCTTATCTGTAAATATATTATAACAAAACTGTACAATTGTGGTGTCTGTATATTTACGATTTTTCCCCAAAATTCAATATGGTTGATTTAAAGACCGTAAATAAATTATTAAAATAAATTACTTTTAAAAATTCTATTTGAAAATTATTATCCCTAAAACTAGTTGAATTTTAATGGTGATTTCACATTTATTACATTAAAATCTGACTAGAGAAAAAAAAATCTTAGTTAAAAAAATTAGACTGCTCAGCGGTCTTAGCTTTGTACATTTCGTAAAAAGTTAATAGAAGATTCATTTTTTAATTCTTTAAATACGTTTAAAGAAGTTTATAGATAATCTTAGATAGTGCTGGGCATTATTGTTAAGTTTTATATTAAAGTTCATCGCAGACGAAGTCACGGATTGTTGATAAAATGAAAGTAAGCCTGTTCAAATTATCTGTCTTGCTGAATTTGCAGATACTATGTATTTACTTCTTATTCCACAAATACGTAAAGAGAGATTAATGGTTTTCGAAGTATAATTCTTTAGCGCTCCTATAGCCGGAACGATTTGATAAGGTGTCGTTATATATAAGTCATACAATTCAATATAAGACTTTATGACTTTATACTACATTTCTACAAGTCCATTATAAGACCTGTCCTCATGTATGGCAGCAAAACGTGGGCTGTAAACAAAAAGAACACCCATTCAAGTTGCTGAAATGAAAATGTTACGGTGGATGTGCGGCGTGACTCGGCTCGATAAAATCCGCAACGAATACGTGCGAGGCAGCCTAGAAGTGCGCGACATTGCCGACAAGATACAAGAAAATAGGCTGTAATGGTATGGTCACGTAAAGAGAAAGCCACCAGACTACGTGGGAAATTTGGCATTACAACTGTCCCTTCAGGGACAGAGATTCAGAGGCAGGCCCAAAATAAATTGGAAGCGTGTAGTGCTGAAAGATATGAAGGAGTGTGAAGTTTTCGAATGTGATGTCAAGGACAGAGCGAAGTGGAGAAGAAAATTAAGGAAGGCTGACCCCACCACCATGTGGGACTAACAACCAGGAAGAGAGAGACTTTATGACTTTATAAATAAACTTGATATAAACATAGTGTTATGTTCGTGGGTAAATTAAATGAAGTTGGCGAACGAAAGCTATTTAATTGTACTTACTCGTATATTCGAGAATTAATTCAGCCATATCTGTCCCAGTACGTTTGAAGATTTCTTCCTGGTGTTATCTGCATATTTGCTGCAATGTTAAGAATAGAAATCCACTCGGATGTACCGCGGACACGCTTTGACAGTTTTCATCAAAGGTGGGTACGAAACTAACACTGCGTTATTATTCGGACGATTCGGCAAAGTTCGAGAAGGGCTATTTTTAGAACCCCATCGTTTCTTGTTCCCAGGTACGATGAGTTATTCGTTGTTCATTTGTAGCAAGATTGAATACAGGGTGTATCAATAGTATCTAATCTTACTTGTACATTGCACGCACACCTGACGAATAGTTCAGTAGTTTAAACGATCGCTTCAACGTTACCATCGTGCTATGTGTTGTGAATTCAAAGCCCACACAGAAGAAAAAGGTTAGGTCCGTTCCCTCGGCGTGGAGCCCTTGAGTGTGCTGCTCGCGCAAATACAGTGACACAAAATCTTTCATCACTGCAACATTACGCATATCACCTCCACACACGTGCACGCACATATGGAAGTGGAAGTGGAAATACATATAAGAGCTACTGAGGCATATATGCTTGGTACACATATATATCTCACTAACTTATATACGTATGAATATGTAGCTTAGCTTAACTCAGTTAGGTCGCGAATTGCATAAACCAGGCAACAGCCCAAGCCGAGGTGTACCGTGCACCCTTGAGTTAGTTGTCAAAATTAAATTGGCTGAGTGTCTTAAGCGCTCGCCTTAGTAGTCCGTTAAAGCTGTTAAGGCCTTACTAGACCAATAGCGTAGACAATTCGAAATAAAAAGAAACAGCTATTAGCACATGAATAAATAATATTTAAGTAGGAATTCTGTAAATAAAAACAGTGACGAGGTACAAAAATAAATCTTTTACTACTATTCAAAAATAACAACTTGTTCATCAACAAAAAAGAATGTGTCTTTGGAACTCTTTTCTTTTTTGTTTTTCTTCATTAATAATTCTGCTTATTACACTGACATTCTTAGCAATAATTTAAAAATATTTCTTAAAAAGCACATTTATTTTATAAATGATAATTGTTATAGAAAATGAAAATAAAACGTTTGCGATAGATAAACATAATCTTTTTTAACGAATAATTCATTTCATATCGTTTGTTCGAAATATTCTTGTAGGGTATGCAAAATAAATAAAAAAGAGAGACATATATTTTTAATATAAGTTTATTCGCGCATCGTCAAACAGAAAAAAAATCTTATTTAAAATACAATAATAAACCGTTAGGCCAGAACAACGAGTCTTCGAAATAGGCCACGCGTCTAACAAAAAAAAAAACATGATTCCACTTAAATAAACCGAACCAATCAAATAATGAGTAGTAGATACAAACGAAGAAACAACCAATCGCAAGAAACGAAAAATAAATTATTAATTCCTTAATCGCTTATACATAACAAAAAAAAATCATTAAATTATAAATAATAATTCGTCGATTCTTAATTGTAAAATATACAAATTAATATATGTAGTCTATACGTACAATAATATTAACAGTTTGAGTGTTATGCAAAAAGTGCATTCCTATTTACTAAACAGCGGTTTTTTTTCTTTCCTATAAAATACGCATGTACAAGGCTTTATATCATAATATTAAAGGAACGTTACATTGATAAGTTCATATGCAGTTGAATACGTATATAAATAAAAATCAATTGCCGAATGTATGTAAGGGCATTACTTCACAACGACTGCACCTAATTGGGTAATCACTTTTTTCTTATGTTTGTAGTTACAGTTGTCAGGACAAGATTTATATGAACGAAAATGTTTGAAAAATCATCCGGGAAAATTAAAAAGAGTGGAGCAAAAAAATGTCCACATGAAAAGTGAGTGAGTGAATGAGACAAAGACAGTAGAGAGATGTTCAAAAATATTTTTATATATTAGATTGACGTTGACTTGTTTAGTTGTCATTTTATTTTACGGTCGCAATGTAAAGGAAAGATGTAAGATAGAAGACTAATCAGATGAGCTTTAGAGAAAAAGCCTTAGCGTCATCATCTTTATTTATAAAAGAACTTTCGGTGTAACATTAACCCTTCAATAATATGGATTTGAAGCACGTAGTAACGCTCCACACAGACGATTTCTCAACGCGCAGGAATATAGTATTTCTATGTATTTCTTTTATAAGTTCATGCGTATCGATTATTTAAGATTCAATATCTATATTTCAAACGTGTTTCGTTTATTTGTCAGTCTTTATTTTATACTTTATTTTTAATCTGAGTTTTTCTACAGAATGCGTAATAAATAATGGCTAATAGTGTGGAAGTTTTTGTTTTTTCGAACTGACACGCTATTGACCTGGCATGGTCTTGCAGCTTCACTGGACTACACGTGTGGAAGTTGTATTTGTTATATTTTAGGGAACAACAATAACCAAGTAAAAGATAATATGCCTAATGCATATTTCATATTTATATGAAATTGAAATGACGTATTACTGGGATAATTAATTAATTTTATAGCTTGCTGTAACATGTATCAAGCCAGAAACATACAGTTTCGAATTTGCGGTTAACAACGTTGATTTTGTTAACAAATCTGGCAAACCCTTAAGCGTGTCATTATTTATGTAATAAGTTATTTTAGGATACTATGTCTGTGTATACATATACTACAATTTATAAAACTACCTCTAGCTGCCGTTAGTAGCTCTTTACAGACATGTCTGCCACTCAAAATTAAGCTGGTAACTGGTAGAAATATATCTATCGAAGCTAAATGAGTACAAAATTATATATTATAGCTCGACGACGGTCCCGTGATGTGTCTACGTCTAGAAAACGAAATCAGAAATCGTGAATATCAATATAACAAAAAAAAAAAAAAACATTTTAAACCAAAATAAACCGTGATGCAATTTAAAAAAAAATACTACATATATTTCAATACGGAATCCTCAAAAACATAAAGCAAAAATATACAAAATAATATTTACATAGATATTATACCGAATTCACAATGTAACTACAGTATACATAGTCGATCAATAATTTTAAACGCACGTTCATCGATCGCTCTTAATCAACTATAACATACAACTTGTTCGACTACAGATTATGTATAATAAAGTATTGTATGTGACATTTGATGAAGAGTCATCAAGATATAATTACTAAGTCAAATACGACTTTAATTTGACATCACCTCACATGATTTTTTTATATAATCACATAATGAATTTTTATATAAATATGACGCACGTACAGACATGGTGTCAAATTAACGACACATATTTACCGAATCATCTATACATTATCACATCGTCTACATAAGCAGTTAATAAGATGAACGCCATCTCGTTTATTACTTCATTAATGCCCGGTTTCAGAGGTACTTTAATTGTTGTTTATCTTTTCAATAGCGTTATCGGTTCGATAACTTGTCGAATTGCGTTGCTGAACACACAATCATAAGATCAATTTCAGTAAAACTCAACGGGCCGTTTGACAGTTTATCTTATGGATAACTCTGTTGAGTCAATAACTATTGGTGGTTTAACCGAGTGTCTCAGAAACCGGGCATCAGTCAAATTTCGACCTTAAACGTTACGATCAGTCCAATAATTAAATATTAGCCTTAATTTTATATTGTGATGAGAATTCAAACGACTAATAAAATTGTTTACTTTGAGATTCAAAGCTCACAAGTGGCTGTATCATAACCGCACAGCACAACCTTTCGCTTTCTTTTTTCTCCCAAAATATACAACAAGTATCGTGGACAGAATAATTATTATGCAAAATTATATTTAATAATACGTTCAAATTTATTGTTTTATTTATGTACAGAGCGATGTAAAAAATGGAAGTTATTATGTTACTGTAAATTTGGCATTATTTTGTTCGTTTTAGTGTAAAAAGGACTGTTGAGATTATCATAAAACCCGAATAACTGTCTTAATTATCGAATAATACAAGTTCGTACAAATAATTATTAGATTCGATTATATTTTATCGATAAACGTACTATCGCATCACTTTTATCATATATATAATAATTGTTACTGTGACATAAGAGCGGGTGTTTCGAATTGCTGCCGTATTCGTAAAACGTTGGAAGTCATTATTATATAATCAGTATAGCGTGATTATTATGAGATCGCAAATGGAGTTAATTTTAGTTTCCTTTATCTACAATCGTTGTTAATCAAGTACACCTACCACACATTCGCTAACGTGTTATATACATGTATAAAAACTCATTTATCCATCATTTAAACGTTAATAAATCTATACTATGTCCGCCGGAAGTGCAACGTGTCATTTTGACTGCGGGACGCGGAAGGGGGGATACCAACGACCAATAAGTTAGTCTATCGTCGACCGTCGGCAATGATGGACGTCTCTTATGAAATTTTCGCGTCTCTACGTGAGATTATAATTACACTGTCACCAATAACAACACACGTAATTGTTTTATTTATTATAATTACAATAACGCGGGTAAATTGATCTTAAGGTGTAGGAAATTTTTTTAACAGAGTGTATACCCGTCCGTGTGTGTCATCCCGCGTCCCGAAAACCATCAGGCAGGCTGCATTACCTTTGCTCATACTAAATGCATATTAACTCAGCACTGAAATACACTAAAAAATAAACTATAATCTATATATAATACACAAGCCGGTAAAGTAGCTCGAATTCATTTGACGCTACAAAATATGAGGTAATTATGCATTATAATCGCTTCGTTCTAAGTTATTTTTGGTGGAATGCTGTATACTCAGTTACAAATCGATTTCTCCAATTTTCTACGTGCATTTTACATGGATTTGGAAACACTTTTTCTTATAAATAAACGAACCCTGAATTTAAACAAACTATACGATATACTAACTATAGATTAATGTAACAATAATTTTAGCCACCAGTCTGTAAGAGTTTCTCGGGATCGTGACTGTTCTAAAAATACTATTTAACCTTTTCTCTTATACAATAAATAGCACTATCCGAGTATTTATTTGATAGTCTACATTTATTATTTGACCGTGAAACATTTCATGCGTCACTGCTATTTTTCATTTGTAATGAATAATAATTTGTCACATAATAATTCAGCGTTTATGGTACGAATAAATTTATTTCACTGCTATTTCCCATGTCATATGAATTCATTCGTATGATTGTATTTTGGAATGAATCTGTATTACTGTTATTTTCCATACGATATGAATCATTACATAGTATAAAACAAAGTCCCCTACGGCGTCTGTCTGTCTGTCTGTCTGTTCGCGATAAACTCAAAAACTACTTAACGGATTTTCATGCGGTTTTCACCGGTGGATAGAGTGATTGATGAGGAATGTTTTAGTATATAATTTGTCAAGGAGGTTTTCATAATCAGGGCGGGACAACGTCTGCCGGGCCCGCTAGTTAATTTATATAGCTGTTATTTTCATATGATAGGAATTAATTTTTCCTGTTATTTTTCATACGACATTAATGAAATTATATTATTGTAATTTTTCGTAATGAATTCTATATTACCGTTATTTTTTGTATTTGAATTAATTTACTCACACGAATGCTATTTTTTATATGTTATTAATTACTTTATACCACTGTTATTTTTCATGCGATACAAACGAATTTTTATGAGGTCTGTTTCATTATGTAAATTGAAGAGGTGAATGAAATAATCAGTCGGACAGAAACCCATTGCGTAATTACTGTTATTTTATATATAGTCTCCATTTATTACCTGTGAAATAGCAGTGATAAAATATAAATCGCTGAAAAATAGCCTTTTTAACATTTTTTAAAAGATAATATGGATATTTCGTGTCTGTAATAAAAACAAATATATATTGTATTTTTGGGGCATAGTTAACCAGACTCCTTAATATTACGATAGCAAAACTACTCTCGTATTTGTAAAACAGTCGAGTTCCGCGAGCAATTCACATCAGTTGATTGATCAGCGCACGGACAGTCCATTGGGGGTCGAAGGACGCGATCACGCGACCCCCGAGTCCTGGGCGTGGTGGGTCCGCTTCTTATCCGTCCGGTGGTGGTCCGGGGTCGAGTTCAGGATGTCGGGCTGCCCGTGGGACAGGTGGGGGTGGGGATGGGGATGGGGATGGGTGGACGCGTGCGAGCTGAGCGTGAGCGTCGCGTTACCGGAGCCGAGCGTGACGGTGGTCGCGTGGGAGTTGAGCGTGTTGTGCCCGGTGGCGTGAGAGTTGAGCGTGTTGTGTCCGGTTGCGTGGGAGTTGAGCGTGTTGTGCCCGGTGGTGTGGTGCACGTGCTGAGACGTGCTGAGGTGGGGAAGGGTGGAGGGACTCGAATGCGGGAGAGTGGAGGGCGGCTTGCGGAGGGAGCGGTGGCTCCCGTTCCGCGTGAGCGAGTTCATTTGCGGTGTTCCCGTGCCGCCGGAACGCAGTAACGCGTTCTTATAGTCCGCTATCAGGTGGGTCAGCTCTACCATCTGTAATTTTATATAACACAGCGCATCATCGCTTTGACGACAATGCTCGGTAGGTTCGAGTCACACCGTACACCAGTTTTTTTTTTCGTTTATCTTCCTAAGACCCAAGCCATAATGATCGTGATGAGTTAAAAACCCAGTGTTCAATATATTGTTATTGTGCAGCATGTTTCGGCCCACGCATTTCAATAAAAAACTCAACCAATACTTTAAAGTGAAACGTTTTTTTCAATCGGCTCAATTTTGCTTCGTCCATCTATCGCATGTCGCATTACAGACAAAGTAGGGGTAAAGTGAAAGACGCTCGACAGAGCATTCAACGCCAATATGTTTCAGTTAAATGCCTTCAATCCGAAAAAAGTTTCACTTGCAATATGACTTCATAAATCGACACTTTTTTTTTATCTCTTTCTCATTTCAATGAATGAAAGAACATTTTTAGACAATCTTTTATTGAATAATATGCCATTAATCACAATATTAGCTGAGATTACAGCTAGATCGAAACTTTAAAAACAAAACCCATAAAACTTGAATGAGACTCTAGGAGATAATTTTTTTTTTAACTTAGACCTGGATGTTACGTTTTAGTTTGTACAATAAATACATAAGTGATATAAATTCATAAAAAAATAACGATTTATCGATAGTTCGTTCCTTAAATATAATCGATTATATTCTTTATCGAAACAAAAATTTCGAAACACATCTTAAGAACATAAAAAGCGAAAGACAATCATATCACTGCCAATTATCAAACTATCCTTCAAATATCTTAAGTAATAAATATTAGTAATTGATATATTTTTTTGTGTTTCTACAATTGATCTTCTAACATGGTGTTGGAGACTCTATGTTATAGGTATGATTTTAATGCGTTAATTAACTTACCTTTGGCTTGTTGAGACTAATCAGCATTTTATGGACGGGGCTGGCTGCATCCTCGCCATCAATTAGCATCATGAGATCATCCTGAAATGTACGTACAACAGTTAAAATAATTATCTTTTAAAGAAAAATTTCCAGTGGAGGCAGATTTACCTATCGAAGGTGTAACGTAAACTAACTTAGCATGTAGTGTATTTTTACCAGAGAAAATGTCTTATTTCTGCTTTAATTTTTATATGGTTTTGTGAGTTTTTGTTAATTCGATTCAAATTTGTCCGGTTTTTGTGAGTTCGTTTCACACTTGACCGGTTTTTGTGAGGTCCATTAGCACATATCCAGTTTTTGTGAGGTCGATTCACACATCTGATTTTTGTGAGTTCGATTCACACATGTCCGGTTTTTGTGAGATCGATTCACACATACCCGATTTTTGTGAGTTCGATTCACACATATCCAATTTTTGTGAGTTCGATTCACACATATCCAATTTTTGTGAGTTCGATTCACACTTGTCCGGTTTTTGTGAGGTCGATGCACACATATCTGATTTTTGTGAGTTCGATTCACACTTGTTCAGTTTTTCTGAGGTCGATCCACACATACCTGATTTGTGTGAGTTCGATTCATACCATTCCCGTTTTTGTGAGTTCGATTCACAGTTACTCAACTTTTATTAATATTTCTTTTTAAACCCAATCATAAGACTTGTGTGTAGAGAAAAAAAGTTTTTCGTATCGGAACCCTTTTAATATATTTTTATTTTTATTTGTTAGAATATCTACTATAATAACACAGCAATGCATGGAAACTTCTACCAATTACCATTCAAAACAGCTATTAAAGGTAGGAAGCAAAGATAAGAGTAATATTAGCCAGTATAAATTACAAAAAGTATATACTCTCAATTACAAAACTAGTGATTATAATGACAGTTTGTGTACCTAGATTCGAGATCTAGTCTGATTAATATCTGTTAGTGATTCCAACTAACCTGTAAACCTCCGAAGAGTCCTATGGATGTGAGCGCGTACCGGCCTATCACGGACATGGAGGCGAGTTCTAGTACGGTCACCCCTTCCTCTGATACTGCGAGCCATACCATAGACAAGTCTGGCTGTTTTATCTGTAATATTAATAGATTATATAAAATTTCGATTTAATCGATCTCTATGATTTTAAGACCATCGACATATTGTAAAAACATAATTTTATACATTCATCTATTTCAACTCGTTAGATAGCTTCGTTTATTCATAATCTAAATTTATTGTTACAAGTATGTCTCTTTGTACTAAAAGTATTACGTCGTAAGTTTAACAGAATATAATATAGATATCACGATGCGAACAGTTACATATATCTATACTAATATTATAAAGAGGTAAAGTTTGTGATGTTGTGACGTTGTAGGGGGTAATCTCAGGAACTACTGGTCCGATTTGAAAAATTCTTTGAGTGTTAGATAGCTCATTTATCGAGGAAGGTTATAGGCTATACATCATCACGCTAAGACAAATAGGAGCGGAGCACCAATGAAGGATATTTCAAAATGGTGGTTTTTTTCCTCTTGAGAGTTTCCGCTGCGTGTCAGCGTTAGCCCAAAGTAACTATTCCACGCGAACGAAGTCGCGGGCAGAGGCTAGTATATTATATAAGTTTTCATCATACTTCAAGATTCTATAGTTAAATAATTATCTACATATGAAAGAAAGAATTTCACAGTAAATCTTTTACGTTTATATAAATTATTTTTAGAATAATATGTATTACATACACAAATCCACAAGAGGAAAGTAAAAAGCAAGAGAATCACAGATGACAGTAGGTTTTAAGTTAAAAATGAAATATGATGTACAAGGATAAACAAATCGAATCGAATACTTAGAACTGTATGCCTGATTTCAATTACTGATCAAACAAATTTGACTTGTTTCAGTTATTCGAATAGTGCAAGCATTTCGATATATTCAAATATTTGTCTCGATTTTTGAATCGAACAATTAATTGATTAGGGGTAATCGATAATTGAGAAGCAATAATACGTACTAATCAATGTTTTTATCGTTAAAATATTAATACCGTCGAATTGTATATTTTAGGTACATAGATATATTTAAATAAATATTGAATGTAGGATGAAAAAAGGTAATTGGAACGTAAGACTGAATGGTAAGGCATTAGAAAGCATGATGAGAGTGAAAGAGTAATTAGATAAGGAATGAATTAGGGCCAAAGACATAGTTTAATTATTATTGTAATTAGAGTAAGGGAGTCGAAAATAAAGTGAATATGGCAAAACGTAGACATTTTCATTCAGATAGATATTTTTTTTTTTTTTTTCGAACTGACTATGCTATTGACCTGGCAAGGTCTTTACAGCTTCAATGGACTAACAGATAGATATGAGTTAGACAGTTATAGTCCCCCTTCCCTTCTTGCTACCCCCCAAAACAGGCTGGCAACGCACTTGCGACTCCTCTGGTGTTGCAAGTGTCTATACGCGGTGGTGATCACTTAACATCAGGTGACCCACCTGTTCGTTTGCCTCCGATGATATATAAAAAAAAAAAGTTATAATTATAGAAAATCGACTTACCCTAGCTTGGAATAATGTCGCTCCGAAGAAGGGCCACTTTCTTGTACAATTGAGGTATATCCGAACACAGTCTGCTGTGCTCCTACCTTTCAGTGCTATCCATTTAGCTCTAAGTTTTTCTTCCAAGTCTCTGTTAAATTGAGTAAAGGAAAATTTAAATTTAAATCGAATTGGCGACTGAAACACACGATTACAATATAACTTATTGGACTGGGCGATAGTGCAGCTTTATAATAAGGTTTTTTGCAATTGATTTGCTGGACTTGAACACGGTAGTTTTGAAAATTACATCATACAAACATAATTTTAGTTTAAAAGGAAAAGTATGACATATACCTACATAAATTGCTGTGTCTGTCTGTATTGTCAAATAACGGCTTTTTAATAAATAAATATGAAGTTATACACGGTATTTATAACATTTAAAAAAATTAAAAGTTTTGCCTGTCTGTAATTTTTAAAAGTCGCAGGTAACAACTATTAAAAGAAAATATTTTTTTTCATTTGGTTGATAATTTGAGTAACTCACATTATTTGTTGGAATTTTGGTTTGGTTATAATGCAAAAAAAAAAAGTTGGACGAAGATAGATCGAAAGATCGAATATTGTCTTTCGAACGATTGATTCGATATATCAATAGATTGGATATTTTAATTAACATAATGAAACAAACATAGTTACGGAGCATTGATGCAAGTTGAGTATTGTCAGGCCTTTTTTGTCACTGCTTTTTTGGGAGCACGTTAATTTTCGAAAGTTTTAAGTCCATAATGTTTGTATCTCAAAAAGTACACAAATGCACAACTCGTTATTTTGGATATTTGTGATATATAATGGTAAAATGCTGTTGCAAAATTTTCAGAACGAAAATCACCAGATATTCACAGTTTTAGATTACTTTCCATACGTTGAAAACAATTTTATTCAATTTACTCTTAAATGATGAGTCCAATTTAATAAGTGGATTTCTATTGTCTTTCATTAGATATATCGAATAGCATTTAATTTTTTGTAAAATTACGACTATGATATTTTTAGTGCCCTACATCCGACCTCTAGTACAGAGAAAAACCACTATGCGACGCGATAATTTTTCAGGAAAGATAGATTACATTTTGTATTTGGATATCTTTGACCTAAAATTTCCTAAAAATCCAAAAAAAATTGTAAAGATTTCTAAGATTTTTTCGATATTTTTGATTTAGGGCCCCCCGTGCGCCCACTAAAAGCCCTGAGTATTGCTGTCAATCACTTCGTCCCAAAGTAGTGTCTATACAAAAATGCTTTATGTAATGTTTTTGATGATAGGATATGGTTGCGTGATGTTGGGTAACCTGAACTCGAATACTTGTGTAAATGTTTAGTAATAGAGTAAATGGTTACGAGATGGTGGGTAACCCGAGTTCGAATACTTATGTAAGTATTTAGCAATAGAGTAAATGGTTACGAGATGGTGGATAACCTGAGTTCCAATACTTTTGTAAGTGTCTAGCAATAGAATAAATGGTTGCGGGATGGAGGGTAACCTGAGCTCGAAAACTTGTGTAAATGTTTAGTAATAGAATAAATGGTTGCGTGCTGGTGGGTAGGTGGTAACCTGAGTTCGTCGTTGGTGTGTCCGGCGCGGTACCGGTACGGGTAGAAGCGGTGCGCGAGCGGCTGGTTGTGTAGGTTGTTGGCGGCCGAGTACTCGCCCATGTCGAGCTGAGCCATCAGCGCGCCCAACTCCGCAGCCAGCTCGCGGCTCACGGGGAATCGCCCCGCTACCACTAATACACACACACAATCACTTAGCGACTTAACCTTTAATTGATGACATGACAAATTTATAACACTACTAGCTTCTGCCCGCGACATCGTCCGCGTGGAATAGTTACTTTGGGCTAACGCTAACACGCAGTGGAAGCTCTCAAAAAGAAAATAAAAAACGATTTTGAAACATTCTTCATTGGTGCTCCGCTGCTATTGCTATTGGTTGGTATGGGTATATATGTTTAACCTATAGCCTTCCTCGATGAATGAGCTATCTAACACTGAGAGAATTTATCAAATCGGACGAGTAGTTCCAGATGTCACCCCCTTCTATCATTATTTATTACGATTATACAATTCTAATCGTTCGTATAACATGTTTAATTTTTTTTAAGATTACCAGTTTTAATACACCGATAACGAAATCCAAATTTTGCCTTGAAAAAAGGTCTCGTAACCAGCGTGGTGTATCATTGTCGTGTATGGTTTATATGAATATTTTATCATTTTTGAAGGTTTCGCATCTACCACTATCTTCATGCGTGTACACATGTGTGTACCAACATGTGTGTACACATGTTCTTTAAAGTAAAACTTCTTTACGCACGCTGGGTAAGTAAGCTGGTGAATGCGTGACGAGAGCGTTACGAAAACGTGTGATCCGGCGAGGCGAACGGAACGTTGAGAGGGAGATATAAGTTAGTGAAGATAAAAGAGAGTTCGTATTATCAATGAAAACCCATTATAAATTTAAATATTTGTATAAAATGTATATATATATATATATATACATACATATAAATGGAGCTAAAGAAGTTTTAAGTGTGGTCTAAAGCACAATTGATTTTAGTTCTATGAGTACAGAATATTTTGCGTTACGGCAGGTCATCTTACGAACCCTACGTCTTAATTATCTACTATGTATAATATTCAAATTCCAATTCTGAGAAACTTCAATTCATTCGCCTGCGTGAAATATTGTATACATGCATTTTTCTGAATTACTTTTTCGTCAAATCCATTTCATTGAAAATTAATGATTTTATAAAATGGGCGATTATGTTCTACAAATAAAATGGCGCAATTACACTAAACAATCATAACTGTGTGTTGATTCTGTCAATATCACAATAGAAAGTAAGGCAATTCACCAAAATGTACTCTATATATGACAAAATAAATCACAAGTGTTTTTCACATATTTTTTTACAAGCCATGTATTTCTGCTTTCTGTATATTAGCCTTATTTAAAATTAATTCATAATTACCTTGCTGATTAACTTGATAACACAATAGAAGTCTCTCTTTATCAGTTTCCGTCCGGACTGAATTCTTGAAGTACAATCTATTTCTATACGTGAGTCGAATGACTCGAGAGTTCTCGAACTTTCCGGAGCCTTTCTCTCTTAGGGCTGTCTCCCATTTCGATATGACGTCACAAAGCTGAAATAGGATAACCTCGAATAATATAATATTACAATAGCGTCACGCTGTGATGGCCGTTTTGACGTTTGTATGCACATTAAATTTCATATAAATTAATAACTGCATTTGAAGGCACAAATTGAAGTTCTTTATTGTCGATAGTAACGTGCAGTTAGTCCCAAAATTTATCGCAAGTATAATTTTAGGACATAAAGTTAATTCAGTACAGATTTGTAAATTATATATATATATATATATATATATATATATATATATGTAACGAAATACAACACTAGCGGCCCGTCCCGGCTTCGCACGGGTGAACAATTGTTTTAAACATATGTGGATTGGCTAAAACTGATCATAATCTTGAAAATCTTGTACCCACGATCCAACCCAGAATCGAAAATCATACAGAAAGAAATGTTTCCTATTCGAGGGTAGATGATTGTGCTAACCTAAAAAAATTATAAGATAAAAGAACTACCCGGTGAATTCATCTGTTTCGGTGTGTGATAGCTTAGCGTGAACTACTCTTTACTGTATCTGCCAAATTAAGTCACAGTTAAGCTAAGCACTGGTGAAACACGCCATAATAAACACGCCATTTTTCAAAAAATCAGCGTATTATGTGTGATTATTTGCCAAAAAGGCTTTTTATTGGTTCTGGTGGTTCTTCAATATTAGGAAGAAGTACTTTTCCAGATGCGCAGCACATACCATTTGCTTCATCACTTCATTTTTTAGCATAACATTTAGTACAAATCTTATTGATTGGCCCAATTTGGATGTTGATGAACATAATCAATTTGTGGATTGTAACTGAATGCCGACCTATTACTATGAGCTAAAATTCTATTGCGCGAATAAGCCGCGCGGTTACCTACACTATAAATGTGCGCGCCCCAGGATCACTGGCCAGCACAACTACGATCTCCGGTAAACTCGCATCAATGCTAAACGCAAAACAGAGCAATAACATTGATTATATTTATTTCGAAAATAAATCAGCAATCTACATCACTATTGTAATGTGCCAAAACGGCCATCATAGCGTGCCGCTTTAATATCGTTTTTTTACATTTCCAATAAACTACTGAAATAAAAAAGTTGAATAAAATATATATTTGAATTTTTTTTTTGGGGTTTTACTGTAATACTAACCTTCTTATCCGGTTTAATGTGATGTTCCAAGTCTTTCTCTATGGGATCGTCGCTGAACAAGGCGAATCCCGACGATGCCGATTCCCTACATCCCAGTTCTGTACTTAATGTTGACAGGAACTCTTCCACTGTCGTCGAACCGTCAAAGCTTATGACCTAGAAAATAACATAAAATTTTAAGTAACTCACATTGGTTCAAACATAGTCACCATATTTTATATTGTTTATTTATTCAATTAAATCTCATGTTACTGACAACCAAAAACATTTTTTCCTATTTTTAAACTGGAAATAGAATTACAAGCATTATGAGAAATAAATAACATTCACTGGAAAATAAAAATGTGTGCGTGTACTAGTGTACACACGTAAGAAGTGAAACTTGTTTAAGGCCTTATTTTTCGCAAAATGATCTATATGCAACTTTCCAGAAATTGGTTAAATAAAGTTAAATTAGATAAAGTTTAAACAAAAGGATTTTATTATCATAGACATGAATACAAATAAAGTTAAATTAGATAAAGTTTAAACAAAAGGATTTTATTATCATAGACATGAATACAAATAAAGTTAAATTAGATAAAGTTTAAACAAAAGGATTTTATTATCATAGACATGAATACAAAAAAGATGGCGCGTAACGGAAAAATGTGACGCGTAACCGAAAAATGTGACGGTAAATTTTTTTCCAACGCCGATAAAGAAGTTTCACTTCAAAAATTGCAGATTTCCACCAAGTAGTCAATTACCCTGGTAAGAATAAATTTGTTTATCATTTATTCATATCAAAATCTATTTTTTATATAAATAAAAAGGGAAACATTAATAAAAAAATGATTGGAAGAATAAATTAATTTTGTTTAATGGTGCGAACTAATGTTTTTGCAACACATTTGACTAAAATCTAATAAAATGCGCTAATAACGTACCATGTTCTTTTTTAAAGTGATAATAATTTATATTCAAACAATATCTCTCTTCATCACTGAAGCTGCATTTAACGCATAAATACAAAATAAAATATATTTAAAAAAATATACATACCAAATTGAAAACAATAAATTAAATATTTAGTTTCTAATTTAAGACAGAAGAATCAAGTTGCGTAAAAAAAATACAATAGTTAGCATTATGATAATTATGATTTCTTATTTCTTGTGACGGTCTTAATTATCTGTAGTTTCTTTTGAAAGTTTTTTTTTTAGATCATTGGAGGCAAACGAACAGGTGTGTCACCTGATGTTAAGTGATCACCACCGTCCATAGACACTTGCAACACCAGAGGAGTCGCAAGTGCGTCGCCAGCCTGTGTTCGGGAGAAGGGGGTGTGGGGAAGTGGAGAGGGGGAGGGGAGTTGGGTATCCGGCGCTCTCACTGACCGAACGAAAGAAAAGCACTGTTACTTGACGTCGATTTTCTGTGTATCTGGTGGTAGTAGTGGGGGCGAGCCGACCCATTCATGCTGAAACCAGTAGTAGCTTCAGCGTGGCTCTACCACCTACAAAATGCATTATCAAAGAATGTGAGAGCACTGACCTGATAAGTGTTATTGAGCATGTGGACAGGTATCGCATGTGGAAGACAATGATGGTAAGGATTCTTCAGTAGAATAGACAGCACTTCCATTCGCGAGGGTTTGTCCTCGCGTCCGCCATTACGTATCGTACGTTCGAGCGCGCGCGCACAGTACGCTGCGTATTTGCCGCATTCCGTTCTGGAATTAATTATTTATATTTTAATTGTTAATTAAACATTACTTATTACAAACGCGAAACTTATTATAAACTTATTACTACGCTTACACATTAATTATTTAACCGCTGATCAAATTACATGAAATCAAAAATATTTTATTCAATTTAGTCGATCTGGTATCTTATTCATCAACAAACAAAGAAACTCACAGTCACGTTTTCAACATTCGTTAGGATTGTAAAGAGGTGAAGTTTTCTTTTTCTAGACCTGACTACGCTATTGGCCTAACAAGGCCTTTACAGCTTCACCGGACTACTGGAACTATAATCTATTGCAAAAGACTTTCACTGATAGAAACCACGTTCTAGGTTATATTATATTATGCTAAGTTTTTTTTACTTTAATTAAGATGTAAGAAGTCGCAGACGGTTGCTAGTGGAGCTAAGGCCTTGAAGACAAGGTTACCTTAAGCCTACAGTAGGGTGACTTACAAGACTACCTAAGCTCACAATAGGGTAACTTTACATTTCAATATTTAGGAGTTTATGATCATTCTTTTTAGTTTAAATTGTATGCGAACGCCAACGTTCAGTGCTCCAGTCGTTGGTCACCTTTTAAGGTATCCGATCAGCAGCAGCTAGTAAATAATACAAAGTCAAGTAATTCGGTCATTGTATAAATTGTTTCATCAATCACACTGATATAATAATTTAATATTACTATAAACGTATAATAGATATTTAAATGAAACAGCTTACTTGGAATCAGCGTGCCTGCTGAGATGTAGTTTCAGGTACCATAGCAAGCGATTGTTCCTCGGTACGAAGAGACTGACTGCTAATGCGAGTAGCTGCCAGCCTTGGACGAAACTGTACGTGGGCGGATTACTTTTACAGTCTACTGACAGCAACGGAGCCTGAAATCAACCCTGACTCGTTACAATTATCTATTTTTATTTAATTTTATTCCAGTACGCTTTTTTTAACTTTCATCTATTTATTTATTTATTCTGTATTCATTCGTATAACAATTGCCGTAACTATTTTAAGTAAAGATAAATATTTCATACTTTATCATTAAGATGGTAGATCATTCAATGATGATTCAATGATTCATAAAATTTTCGACTCTTAGCACATAATTACTTAACGTGATTTGAACCATTTCCTCCTATAATATATATTTTTTAGTAAAATAGGTCCATTAATTTCACAGTCATGATTGTCAAGTTCATTAAAGATTTAGAATATTTAAGAATTAACTGGATCCTTTTTACAGTTGAATCCTAGACATTAGAAACTATATCTTCTCAACCAAATAACAAACAATATAAATAACAAAATAAGATCCTTCCTCCTTATTACGTATCACACAAGAGCAAAGCGATAGGAAAAGGGGGCTTTATATCAGCTTCGAAATAATGTCAACATGACCAGGCCTTAGCAGAGCAACGACAATGTATACGGTATTCCAAACTCTATATGTATACGGTATTCCGAAATCTTAAGACTCAATCTAAAGAAGGTGCACATTCTATACTATAGCTGGTTTATTTATTTAGCCTCATTTTTTATCTCTTTGCACTTTTGAAATACGTAATTGAGAGGATAGTATCAACTGGTGAGGTAGTAGAGGATTATTAATTATAAATAGTTGTTCGCCAGTATAGCGAACAACAATATAACATAACACGGTTAGAAGTTTGATGCAAGTACCAACTAAAAATGGAGTGACCCTTTAATTTTTTTCTGTGAACAACCATTTAAATAATAATTTGTCGAATTTTCTTGAATCATTAATACGGTATAAGTACTCGAACAAGATTCTAAAATTGAACAAATTATGATTTGGTGATTTCAATATCGGAAGACATATCAATTTTTGCCTTTCTCATATGCTTTATAAATATAAAATGATATTTAGTGGAAATAAATTTATTGGCTTCAGAAAGTTGCGTTTACTTTACCTATTTCGACTAGTGCTAAACTATAAACTTACGTAGAAGATATTTATAGGTTTCGTTCACACATTCTTATTTTGAATATAAAACATATTATTATTTTATTTTTAAACTTTGTTTCATGTGTGAACGAGACCTAATAACAGAGGAGTGAAACAATCAATACAAATACGATCACATTAATAAAAAAAATGCGTAAAACAAGTGCCACTTTACTTGATATTTCAATAATAATCGAAAGAGGTTAATACTGTGAGGCTTTAATATACCTACCGGATTCATCCATCTTTCCTTCAATATCTTTCATCTTTCCACTCAACATTAATAGTTTCTATCTTCGTCAAGAATATATACGGTGCATAAACAATTGTGTTTTTAATTAAATTATATTCTCGAATATTCTGTTTTAGGAGTCATGTCTCAGTACAAACGTATGCTAATTTTGCGCGATGTCAAATTAAAATCAGAAAATTCTATATGTTACAGAATAGGAATAAATTTATTTTGTATGTATAAATTGAATAAAAATCGAGACACTTATCCTTAGCTTTGCCAGCAGACGCGCTCTTGTTAATGTAATTTTTCTAAACAAAAGTCGCAAGCTGAAACTCGTTTATAATGTTAGGATTAGGATGACTTACGTTATTGTATTGAAAATAATAGCCGTTCTATATTGCTGTTAATTATTTCGCTATCGGTGAAATTGTTGTTCTATATTGTAATGTAATTTCGAACAAATGCCACGATAATGACATAAATATTCATTGTTCGTATCGTGACTTTCAGTGTGAGTAAAGTGGAATCTTCCCTTCCTTTCACACCTATTGGATATCGTTTGTAGAATATCGCATTATATTCTTAGTTGCTGTAATAATCTCCATCTTTCTCGATAACAACGTTTTATGATATAATACAGGGAGATAGCGTGTTACTTTTAACATTGATTGGTTATTATGCGTAATGAATTAAGTTGAAATATGAAAATTAAATGAATTATTATTTTATATTTTTCAGATTTGATCTACGCTAAGCTTATTCATTCATTTATGTAAATTGCGTTATATTGTATTATTATGCATATCAATTGCATGTTTAGTAACAATAAAGGACATCTATTAAGGCATCGCCGTGTTTTCGTCACGTAATTTTTTTACTCATATATATATATTGATTTCTAAAAGCGTTATTGATAATTTTTAACTTATATAGTTAAAAAACGAAATAAACTCCGTGTCTGAACATCTCTAATACTTTTTTACGTTTATCCATCGCTTCACAAATGCCATGACATACTACATTAATTTTATTAAAATCAGTCGATGCCTTTTGAGTTAAAGTCTGACAACAAATTAGTTTCGTCTGCTAGCTTCGTTAGTACCTACTGAAACGATAGTCGACAGATTACAAAATGTTTACTTCTCATTACACTGCATTATAATATTATAATATTGAAATTATAATAGTGAAAAAGTTTAAAATAAACGACAATGGTACAAAATCAATCGACGCGCGCTAGACCGAATACATAAATAACTATCGGGCCCGGCTGACGTTGTCCCGCCCTGATTACCCCCCCGCAACCCCCCTTGTGGGTGGAATTTCGTAAAATCCGTTCTTAACTGACCTCTACTCGGCGAAAGGAATATTCCTACCATATTTCAAGTCGCTACGCCTTATGGTTCCAGAGATATCGTGATGAGTCAATATATAGGTGGGAATCTCTAATATATATATAGAAGATAAAATAACTTTTTTTCTTTATTTTATTTTTGGCAACTCAACAACAACAACAATCCTTTAGAATTACTGCCATTGTCGAGTAGGTATTGATATAACAAGTTTCTTGTGATAACAAAATGGTGGTCGTATAGTTAGAACTTTCCAGGGAGTTTTAGTGGCAAGTCAGAATCGATGCTCCGTGGTATTATTTCCCATCCACTACACTTGTGCACAATAACTAAACTATATTACGTAAAACACCGCCAATATTACAAAATATAGAGTCAAATAACACAAGATTATGAATAAAATATAAAATCCACTACATGGTATTCTAAAATCCCGCCAAAAACTCAAGAATATAAATTGTTATTTGCAATGATATTATAACTAATGGATACGTCATAAGCGCTTCGACAGCGACTTGTTAAAACTTGGGTAGCCAGCAAACGTGATCTAGCCCCATCAATCCGACCGTCACTAAGCAACATATAACTATTTCTTTTTCACCGCCGATATTGAGAAATTGCCGTCTTACTTACACATTTTATCTAAGACAGTGTGGCGTTACAATATTACTTTACGTATGTGTGCGTTATCGACCCATTTGTTTTGTGAATATATCATGTAGGTAACGTATCTACAGCTTTTTAGTTATAATATCATTGGTTATTTGGATTAAATATCTTTGACACATCGCAAGTGTCAGTGCTACGTCGTCTGCCAATATAATAGTCTGTAAAATATCTATCTAGCACAAAATAAAAATGTATTAATACACTGCAAAATGGATTTTGACACCTGGCAAGCCTAGCTATAGGTTACCTGCACGGAAGAGGGCGAGCCGGCGGCATGCGGCGGCAGGTCGCTCTTGTTGTCGGCGCCCACAGAGGACGCGCCCGTGTCGCAAGTGAACAGCGACTGAGTCGCGCACAGTAGCAGTTGCTGTACAAATGAAATGTTGGTGTTCGGACAGAGTATGCGGGGGGCTTAAGCTACTGTGGAACGGATCGGACAGTGTTGCTAGTGTGAACTCGTGTTTGGTAGTTTATAGTAAATTTGCAATATGCAGATAAACGTATATATATATATGGTTTTATTACCTACTTTAATTGTGGATATTAATTTACAATACCAAAAATAAATTTTACTGTCGATTTATAGATAATTTTTTTCAACAGTTGTTTCTTGTGTATTGTGCAAGGTTTAGGTGCAACTAATATTAACAAGTTTTAAGATTCACATCTACTACCTAAACTTCTTTTGTGATAAAATGTGTAAATTGTAATACATAATCTGTAAAAAAATCCAATTATAAAACCCAATATGTTAATTATGGTGCTGTATTGCCAATGTGATTGTGCTATTATACCACTAAACACCCCATATGTCGAGTTTATTGCTCTTCATCTAATTATTTACAGGCTCGTTCAATATGAGTGACAAAATGTACAGTGTCATTGATAATATACATCTATTTATCTATCCCATTATTTATTTATTAATAATTATACTTGTACGGTTGCATAATAGACCAGTTGATTGCAGATGGATGTCAATCAACATTGTACGGGGTAATACCTAACATATAAATCAAATTTTCGTAAAAACCGGGGTATTTTTGAGAATTATACAATTGTTAACTCAAGTGTGCTAATAACATAATAAGATCTTGTAAACTATACTGATATTTACAAAATCCTGTATTTATTCCACAATAATTAATTGCTTAGTAAACATCAATTCGTCGCAAAGCATACGATATTTTTTGAGAAACTTTTATACACATTTTTGGGATTGAGTTTCAACAAAATAGAGTCTTTTTTTATATAGCAAATTATAGCAAGAAAGTAATTTTTTTACTAAGAGTAGCCTTCTTATTAAATCATAAAAGAATGCGAACCTAACATATTAATACGTTTTACTTAAAATAGCCTCGAAATAACTCAACACACACTATTAAGATTTTTATAAGTAAGTAGAGAGATAATGTATACTGATTTTGTTAATCAAAATAGTCTTTTAGTGAATTACGGGATTTAGTGAAAAAATGTTTCCTTCAATCAAATCAAATTAAAAATACTTTATTGAATTTAGGCCCTAATAAGGCGCTTATGAACGTCAAAACTACCACCGGTTCAGAAAACAACCCAGTCATCGAGAAGAACCGGCAAGAAACTCGATCGGGTACATCTTTTTAACATATATATATATATTTCGAATACGTTATACGTTACAATATCGTTTTTAGTGGATGCACAGAGAGGAGTCAATTCCAGACATCACCATGGTTCACATATTGATCCACCCTATAATAATAGCCTTTCGACACTAAAACCTGCTTGACATGGCGCTTAAATTTACAGTCCGGCAATTCTGTAATATGTTTTGGAACTTTATTGTAAAACCTAACACTATTACCTAAGAAACTATTACTGGTTTTGCTAAGTCTGAAACATGGGACGACCAGTTTGTTACAGTTTCTAGTATTTACGCACATACATTACATTATCAAAAATGTATTGGGAGGGCAGCGTTAGGATACCGAATTCCTGCACCTTCGTTTTTAATGATTCGCGAGGTCCCATATCATATATTGTTCGAACTACCCGTTTTTGTAATAAAAATATGGTGTCTACCTCAGCAGCCGTCCCCCACAGCAGAATACCATAAGACATTAAGCTATGGAAGTAAGCGAAGTAGACTAACCTAGCAGTGGCAATATCTGTAAGCTGGCGAATTTTTCGTATTGTGTATGCAGCCGAACTTAATCTGTTAGCCATTTTTTTAATATGAAGGCCCCATTGTAATTTAGAATCTAGTGTGATTGCCAAGAATACAGCATTGTCAACTAACCCTACCAAATTCCCTTCGATCTTGATTCTACTATCAACTTGTCTAACATTTGGTAAAGTAAATCTCATACATTTCGTTTTATCTGTATTTAGCAATAGGTTATTTAACGCAAACCAACGACAAATTTCATTTAAAGTATTATTCAGATGCCCAACCTCTGAATCTATCCGTTTCACTTTAAATATAAGTGAAGTATCATCTGCAAAAAGCACCATGCCAGCACAGTTATTAACTATTAGCGGCAGTTCATTTATATACTTAGTCTGGCCATAAAAACTGTTACAATTAAAAATAAACAAAATATTACATTTTAATTTGGAATCTGTCATTTTTATATGATTATTCATTGAATTTTCTCATTTTGGCGCCAATACATTGTATAATATTTTGCGATATTAAAATGGAGTGGGGTGATAAAGAGAACCCAATCCCTGTGATTGCATTACATAAAGTAGGTATGGAGCCAAATGCAATATTTAAAACTCTCTCCATACGCTTGGTATTAGTAAAATGTTTGTGTACCGGGCTATTAATAGGTACAATGAGACCTCCTCTGTTTGTGACAGAAAAAGATCTGGCCGTCCACGTAATGTTCGTACGAAAAAGGTGGTCAAAGCAGTAAGGGAAAGAATTCGAAGAAATCCTGTCCGAAAGCAAAAAAAATTATCTCAGGAGATGAAGATAGCACCTAGAACCATGTCGCGTATTTTAAAAAATGACATAGGATTTGCAGCCTATAAGAGACGTACTGGTCATTTCTTAACTGATAATTTAAAAAAGAATAGGGTGGTAAAATCGACACAACTACTGAAGCGGTACGTAAAGGGAGATCACAGAAAAATTTTGTTTACGGATGAGAAAATTTTTACAATTGGGCAACATTTTAACAAACAAAATTACCGTATTTATGCTCAAAGCTCTAAGGAAGCTTCCTAATTAGTCGACAGAGTGCAACGTGGGCACTATCCCACTTCAGTGATGGTTTGGTGGGGTATTAGCTATGAAGGAGTGACTGAGCGATACTTTTGTGAGAAAGTTATCAAAAGATCGGCACAAGTGTATCACGATACCATTCTTGAGAAGGTAGTGAAGCCCCTTAACAACACCATGTTCAATAACCAAGAATGGTCATTCCAGCAAGACTCGGCGCCGGGTCATAAAGCTCGGTCTACGCAGTCTTGGTTGGAAACGAACGTTTCAGACTTCATCAAAGCTGAAGACTGGCCGTCTAGTCCCGATCTTAATCTGCTGGATTATGATTTATAGTCAGTTTTAGAGAGTACGGCTTGCTCTAAACGCCATGATAATTTGGAATCCCTAAAACAATCCGTACAATTGGCAGTGAAGAATTTTCCCATGGAAAGAGTGCATGCCTCTATTGATAACTGGCCTCAACGTTTAAAGGACTGTATTGCAGCCAATGGAGACCACTTCGAATAAACTTTTTATATTTTAAATTGTTTTATATTTATGTATTAAACTAACACGCTGTAAAAGTAATAAATGTTATTTGCAATAGAAATTTTTTTTTCTTAGTTTCAGTATTTATGGCAAGGTATATTAAAAACAAAAACGGCCCTAAAATAGAGCCCTGGGGGACACCAATTCCCGCAAACGATCCTGCAGAGGTTACTCCATGTATGCTAACTTTCTGACAACGATCTTGTAAATAAGAGACTAGAAGGTCGACAGAAGATTCATAAACACCATAATATTGACATCATATTTTTTAATTAATCAAATGCATATTCACAATATTCATATATATTCCTACATATTATGCAACCGTACTGAAAATATATTTTATGTAACTTACCTTCAATACAACTACCATCACGTTCATCACACTATTTATATAATACTTTTTTATATAACGATATCATTCTAGAATAACTTGCAACATCCCATTACAAAGAAGTTCCAACAGTGCCAAGGAGAAACACTAGCTATGATAGGTTATGAATGAATAACAAAAGAAAAAGATAACATTCCCTACAATCTATTGGATGAAGGGGGAGGGGGCAAACATTCTCGGAAGTGAAAAAAAATAATCAGGGAAAATATTACACCAACATTCCATTTGAAATAACATAACATACCGCAATTTTTTCGTTGTGGCAACATTTTTATGGTTTTCGTATCAACCGTTTTGACAGTTCAATGTTGCCAGAACTATGACGATCAAATTGGAATATATAAACGTATATTTCTTGAATAATAATATAAAGTAATACATCCCTACAATTTTGTTAGAAAAACAAATAAGATATATCGTTAAATGAAGCCAATAAAATATTTTCCACATACACAATTCCAAATTGATCAACCACGACAACTGAAGCTTCGTTTTTATATAGCGACACACAAAGCTAATTAACAACAATAAATATAATGGTTTGTTAGTGTATATTTACAGTTTGATAACGCAAAAAATATATATTAATATTTAAGCACTAATTATACATATATCTACTAATCTAGATAATAATTCCCGTATATTTATTATTTATAGACAATACTTAAAAGTATTAACTCCTCTATCATGTTTATAAAAAAAGTATTCGAAATACAGTATCTGTGTCTTTATATTAATATAATTAATAGAAATATTTTGTTTTATTATTCTTTATAGCAACAATTAATTTTTATAGTCTGGCAAGACAAGACAATTTGGCTTTATAAACTATCACTATACTATTTTATTTAGTAAATTATATACTTATGAGTATAAAATCATATTATGAGTGGAAAACGACATCAAAATTGTCTTAGCTATGTCCTCAAGCGATCGAAAAGAACAATAGAAAGATATTTTCCAAAGAAAAAAAAAATGTTACAATTTATGAACACTATTAAAACTAAACTACAGAGTGATGTGAAAATGTGTGATTAAAATTGTGATTTTTTTTTATAATAACAATGAAGTCACATATGAGAAAAGCATTTAAGCGTTTCGCCCGAAGCAAAGCATTTGCTGACAAAAAGCAAACTTTTACACTTTGCACCCTCAGCTCTTCAAGTGTCGACTTATTAAATATTTACATCGAAAGCCAAACTACATTAAATTTATGTTACAACCATCATTTCATGTTAAAAAACATAAAAATATAGTAATAACGATAAAAATATAATAACCGTATATAAAGGATGTGTTCTCGATTTACAAGCTGTATATAATATACAAAGAAAAAACATGTACTTCCAATTAAAAAAAAAAAAAAAAATTGCAACAAGAACACATCAATTATAATATACAAGAGTATAAATTTATTCCAAAACAGTAAATACGTAATTGGATGATTAAAACGCATCTTAAAATTTAAACTCTTGTTTATATAAGATGGCTTCGTAAAGCAAATGAAAAATACAACAATTGTAATTGCTTTATACTTATTGAAACCACCTTAACGGCCGTGTAACGCTGTTTGATTGACAGATATTTACACGAAATTAGTTAAATACGCATTAATTTATAAATCCGTGTAAAATTATACATACTGTGTATTTATAATATATTGCGTACGGTATACATGTTGTAATATAAGGATTTTTGATTAATAAAACACAAATGAAATTAAAAATATTTTCTGCAAAATTAGAAAAATAAATTTTGAAAGAATTCACTGTGTAGTTAATAAATCTCAATAACATTTTACAAAGTGTATTTATAAAAGTTTGAAACGGAACAATACGTTAAGTTACGTTATGACGATGCGTTACGTTACGGAAGTTTAATTAATGATGTAAAATGTATACAGCTGTATGCTTATTATGTTTATAATTTTAAAACAATTACAAGTAATACATATATAGATAAATAATAATTTAATAACAAGAACAACAAACTTTTAATCTATTAATTCTGCATTGTAATCCATGGTTCAACGAATTCTTTAGCGACTGACCGCTGCCGTCATTATGACATTTCAAAGTCACCGAACGCGTGTAAAACTTCCCCGCATAATGTATACCTATATTTTAAATAAACTTATAAAATTCCTCATGATATGCAAGTTAGTAAGGACGAGTCAATCAAACAACGATACTAGGGGTGTGCGAATAATGCTCAAATCGAATCGAATAGTTCGAATGTTCGATTCGATTCGCTATCGAGTATTCGCGCACGCCGAAACGAGACCGAAATATGCGTAGGTAATAAAACAGAAAGTGTAGTGTAGGCGACTTACATTCTTAAGCTTAGCAGCTTTAAGGTTTATTTGCGCGTGGCGGCGCGCGGGCGGCGTTACCTGCACGGCGTGCTTCGTGTGCGTGTGCGGCGTCGTCTGCCGCGCGAGCGCCGCGCACACCTCGTCCTGCAGCTCCGACACCTCGAGGCACTGCTGCAGCGCGTTCTGAGCGAGCACCACGTGGTAGTCGATGCCGGCCTGCTCCACGCACACCGACATGAACAGCTGCACGCACTGTACACGATATAACGTATCACTGTTACGTATCGCGTATCACGGTTACTTATCGCGTATCACTGTTACATATCGCATATGATTTTTTCCCATATTTTTGAACAAGGTTGCGTTAAACGTTTAACGCTACCATGGAGGGGGTATGAAAGCACTGTTGCGTTAAACGTTCAACGCTCCTGGGGAGAGGGAATAGAAAGAGACAGAGCGAGAAAAATAATCAAACGTTTCGTATCTTACTTTAGTTATCATAATCCCGTTGTGAATGTTATAGATTTGGATATTTCTCCACTCGAAAATGACAATTAAACGATGCGATTAGTTGTGTAAGCAATGTTAAGAAACAATATGATTTCACTAAAAATCAATTTTTACCCCTTCCTATTTGATTTCCACATCACGAAGTTTCACTTCTTCGGCGCGGAAGGCATCCACGTACTATTTTTGTAAGTTATTAAACGATATTATATTAGTTCTATTTTATTTTCTTGTTTCTTTTAGTTTTCCTAATTGTATCTTCTAATTTATTATTGTCTTCTGTATCGTATTGTATGATAAATGCTGTAAACGACTGTAATTAATGGCATAATTACTGTTAATTTGAATGTATGTTATAGCTAATCTATTATGTCCCTGTTGTCGATTTTTTTCTAATAAATAAATAAATATTACTGTTACATATAAGGTATCACGCTCTCTATTTTATCCAAGTTACAGGACAGCTTATTATTATATATTTTAATGACCTATGTAAAATGATTCCTGAAATAATTGATTTTATTATATCTTACATAGTATAAAACAAAGTCCCTACCGCGTCTGTCTGTCAGTCTGTTCGCGATAAACTCAAAAACTACTGAACGGATCTTTATGCGGTTTTCATCAGTGGATAAAGTGATGCACGAGGAACGTTTTGGTATATAATTTGTCCAGGTTTTTTTTTATAATCAGGGTGGGACAATGTCTGCCGTGCCCGCTAGTTTCGTTATAAATCACGAATAGCAACTTAGTGATAAAATATATCACATTCCGCATTAACGTATGTGCATAGAAAGTGTTAATTGTATTTGATTGATAAAGGCGTTATTTTGCGGTAATACATGATTAAAGAATACGGTGCACGTTAAACGTTCAGCCATCTGCCAATGTCGGATTTAATCGTCAGCGGACGACACGTTGTAATTATATTTTGTTCTTTCACAAGCGTTTTCTGTCGCATTGAGACGTTACAGCGACCAATCAATTCCAGGACGAAGTGCAAAGTAACTCCCATCCTAATATTTGTTTTCCTAGCTGACCCGTGCACACTTAGTTGGCTGATCATCGTTAAGGCAGCGTTCGTAAAAAACGTTTTCGTTTGACCGTTTTTTCTCCGACTTACTTTGCAAATCTAATTACCAGAAAAAAGTCTTTTCATTTTTCTAGTTAATATATAGATTATGACATAAATAACGTGCCTTTCTATTGGTAAAAGAATTTTCAAAATCGGTTTAGTAAATCCAGATATTACCCCTTACAACCTGGCAAATTTAACCCTTTATAATATTAAGTATATAAAACGCTCATACGTAATATAAATCTATTACATTACAATTTATCGAATTTCAACAAGTAAATAGCATGAGTATAGAAATGCGATAAAATAATAATATTGCAAAGCCATTAGCTGAAGTGAGAACCAATTTTTATTGAAATTGAATCTTATCCTCATCAATTTTAGGCTCTGATATGTTTGACGTTTTTTTTTTATCAATCTTAAATACCTTTGGAGTTTTGATAATTATTTCACTTGGAGTTTAATTATCACTGGAATTATTAATTGTAACGTCACTATATTTAATAAAACAAAATCATCTGCCACGTCTGTCTGCCTGTCTGTTCCCGATAAACTCAAAAACTACTAATTGGATTTTCATGCGGTTTTCACCAGTAGATAAAGTAATTCATGAGGAAGGTTTAGGTATATAATTTGTCAAGGTTTTTTATTATCAGGGCGGATAAATGTCCGCCGGGCCCGCTAGTATAAAATATAACGAGTCGTGATATATCATCTATACTAATATTATAAAGAGGTAAAGTTTGTGAGTTTGTGACGTTGTAGGGGGTAATCTCAGGAACTACTGGTCTGATTTGAGAAATTCTTTCAGTGTTATATAGCTCATTTATCGAGAAAGGTTATGGGCTACATATCATCAAAGTAACTATTCCACGCGAACGAAGTCACAGGCAGAGGCTAGTAAGTGATATAGCTGAAGGAAAACTGATATTATAGATATTATATATTAAATTAACTATTATATTACACCAAAGTTACTGTAATCCTGTAACATCTGTGCTAGCGTCTAGTTCCTTTAATTAAAGTTGAAGGTCTTAACGTGAACCCAAGCGTAATTACTCAAAGTTTCACATCTGTACGTATTACAATTTTGAAGATATATAAAACAAAAAACATCTTCACCATTCGCACCTCTTAATATTCACTGCAATAAGACATTTTGTTAAAGTTTGTAAGCTATCTCGTTAAAATAATATAGCTTTTTAAGGGTATAATAGACTCCGTTTTTGGGAACTACTCTCATTTTTTTTAAAATTACCTTAAATAATTTCAGTGCTTCAGCTTGCAAGGCTTCAGAATTGAGGGAAGTCAGCGGTGACGTGAGATTCTCCTTTGAATACAACAACGTTGGATGCCTCCATAGAACACAGTCTGTGGGTGCAAAGAATTATTCATATCAAAACTTATTATAATCTTATTTATTGTAATACGATCATGATCTCACGGCGGCGGAACATGAACTGACTTATTCCGAAGCACGACAAAGTTGAAAAGCACACTGACGGATCGATCTAGTTGATCGGCAGTCGCATTGTTACGCTGACCTGCAAGCCTTACGGTGGCGAAATATGAACAGACTTACCTCGAAATGCGACAAAATAAAAGAGAGTCACAATAAGAGATTATATAGTTCACCTGTAGTTGCAATTATCATACCGACCTGCAAGCTTCTCGGCGGCAGGATATGTACTGACTTATCTCGAAAGGCGTCAAAGTAAAAGAGAGTCACAGTGACAAATTTGTCTAATTCATCGACAGTCGCTATTATCATGCTGATCTGCAAGCCTCTCGGTGACGGGATATGTACTGACTTATCTCAAAAGGCGTCAAAGTAAAAGAGAGTCACAGTGACAAATTTGTCTAATTCATCGGCAGTCGCTTTTATCATGCTGATCCGCAAGCCTCTCGGTGACGGGATATGTACTTACTTATCTCAAAAGGCGTCAAAGTAAAAGAGAGTCACAGTGACAAATTTGTCTAATTCATCGGCAGTCGCTATTATCATGCTGATCCGCAAGCCTCTCGGTGACGGGATATGTACTGACTTATCTCAAAAGGCGTCAAAGTAAAAGAGATTCACAGTGACAAATTTGTCTAATTCATCGACAGTCGCTATTATCATGCTGATCCGCAAGCCTCTCGGTGACGGGATATGTACTGATTTATCTCTAAAGGCATCAAAGTAAAAGAGAGTCACAGTGACAAATTTGTCTAATTCATCGGCAGTCGCTATTATCATGTTGATCTGCAAGCCTCTCGGTGACGGGATATGTACTGACTTATCTCAAAAGGCGTCAAAGTAAAAGAGAGTCACAGTGACAAATTTGTCTAATTCATCGGCAGTCGCTTTTATCATGCTGATCCGCAAGCCTCTCGGTGACGGGATATGTACTGACTTATCTCAAAAGGCGTCAAAGTAAAAGAGAGTCACAGTGACAAATTTGTCTAATTCATCGGCAGTCACTATTATCATGCTGATCCGCAAGCCTCTCGGTGACGGGATATGTACTGACTTATCTCAAAAGGCGTCAAAGTAAAAGAGAGTCACAGTGACAAATTTGTCTAATTCATCGACAGTCGCTATTATCATGCTGATCTGCAAGCCTCTCGGTGACGGGATATGTACTGACTTATCTCAAAAGGCGTCAAAGTAAAAGAGAGTCACAGTGACAAATTTGTCTAATTCATCGGCAGTCGCTTTTATCATGCTGATCCGCAAGCCTCTCGGTGACGGGATATGTACTTACTTATCTCAAAAGGCGTCAAAGTAAAAGAGAGTCACAGTGACAAATTTGTCTAATTCATCGGCAGTCGCTATTATCATGCTGATCCGCAAGCCTCTCGGTGACGGGATATGTACTGACTTATCTCAAAAGGCGTCAAAGTAAAAGAGATTCACAGTGACAAATTTGTCTAATTCATCGACAGTCGCTATTATCATGCTGATCCGCAAGCCTCTCGGTGACGGGATATGTACGGACTTATCTCAAAAGGCGTCAAAGTAAAATAGTCACTGTGACGGATTTATTCAGTTGGCTATACAGACACCATACATGCCACCTAGCTTGATTACTACACAAGGTGTATGTTGGTCGCATTGTATTAACAAGTTTGTTTTGTAGTAAATTGCTAACTTTTTTTTCTAAGTACTCACTTGGATCTCCGTCTGTCTCCATGAGTTTCTGTACGAGTTGTTCGAAGTGGGTGCCCTGGCTGAGACCACCACCGCTGACCACAGTCAAGTGGTAAAGCCAGGAGTCTTTGTCCGCTTTACTCTCGAACAGTAGATATGTTGGACCCTGGAGAGTCGAGAACATTCCAGAACTGTTTCACTTTTATTTCAACAGGTAATACATACATAATGGCAACACCATTACAATTTGCATTGCACCGATATGAACCACTGTGATATATTTTTTTCATTCTTAAACTTGGGTATATTTGATTTGGTGTAATAATATATTTTGTTTTTTATGCACGAGTGATTTTGTTTACAAATAATAATAGAGATCATAAATTAAAAGATATACTACATAAATTGTCTCGAAAGTTCTATAAAGGTCGCCACCATTTTGATAAAACAATTGACACGGAACCATAAATTTTAAGATGCAGCAAAATCTTTCTGGAAATTACTAACCATTATTAAAATTACTAACATACAAAACACTGTAGTCATTATAAGACATTTTCTAGTTACCCACTTGATAATGCCAGTATTAGTATTAAAATAAAACTGTAGTGCAAACACATCATAGCGGTTCTATTTTGTTTTCTTGGCAACCAATCTCTGTTGTAAGGAATAATCTTTTTTTCAAGAAAGCAAAAATAGAACGACTATGATGGGCTGACGATACAGGTTTTTTGTAGTATGCAGAGTAATTGATATTATTCTCAGTACATTAGCAAGAGTAAGGTAAACATTTAAGAAGATTAATATCACATTAATATTGAAATATATTTGAATATCTCCCTTTGACAAAGTTATTACACTTTAGTATTTTGAAACAACATTTATAAAAATAGATTATAGAAATATATTTATAGAAATAGATTTAAGGTGGTAGAGCCATGCTGAAGCTATTACTGGTTTCAGCATGAATGGGTCGGCTCGCCCGGGGTAGTACCACCCTCTCACAGAAAACCAACGTGAATTAACAGTGCTTGCATTGTTGCGTTTCGTTCGGTCAGTGAGAGCGCCGGAGACCCACCTCTCCTCCTCTTCCACTTTCCCCTTCCCCTTCCCTTCCTCCCCCCCCCCCCACACACACAGGTTGGCAACGCACTTGCGACTCCCCTAGTGTTGCAAGTGTCTATGGATGGTGGTGATCACTTACATCAGGTGACCCACCTGTTCGTTTGTCTCCTATGATATATAAAAAAAAAAAAAGATTACAAATTTTTTAATCCTTTGACTCTTTGGGTGAAGAAGAATATCGTGATAAAACCATAGCATAAGTAGGTCATGTAAGAAACATTAAATAAATATGTGAAAAATCTAAGATTGTCTACAGACATTGCGAATAAACTCGTAGTAACAACAGATAAGACAGCGTGATAACTCATCGGTGGGCAGAACACTTACACATTTATACCTTATCGTTTCGAGTATTTATTTGATCAGAAGGGGCATTTCTATATCCATTATTGTAACAACTACATAACATACATGCTTATATACATCTTGCAATGTACTAATATTTAATTTCACTACATTTTCTTTGGCCAACTTCATGCATATTAATAATACATATCTCACTACATGTGTTAATAATTTTCATGCGACACTATTCATTTTTATTCTATATATCTTGTGATAATTTATCACTGCTATATCTCTCATAACAAAAAAGTCCCTAATTCTATGAAAACGATGATTTTGTTTTAAAAGACCTTTTTTTGTTTGACAGCGTTAATTTCTTCAAGTAGTCAATTAGATTTCACAAATTCTTTTAACATTTTATAACGTATCTATTCAGGAAGGCCTAAGTGACTTTTAAGGTATGTCTAACATCATGCTACAACCTTTAGTGGAGGCGCAATTACTGTACAAAGAGAGAGGTAGTTCAGAAAGAATGTTAAGCAAGAAAGAAGTAACTATACGAGCGGAAAACTAAACTCGATTTACACGTGGGGCACAACTAGTACGCGAATTAATTTGAACGACTTATCAATAGTTGTGCAGTTCGATAAACAATTAAAATTTTCTATTATCGAGTAAAAAAAAAAGGATGCAAACACGGCATACCCGAACTGTCATAGGCATGCAGAAATGTATGTAGCGACTGACCCCAGTTACCTGGTGCTGTGGGTAGATGGCCACAGTGAGATGATTCCTCGCATCATCGTTCTTCTCTTCGGAGTCGGAATCGGAGACGTGTTCGACGTCCTCGACGCGCGCGTCTCTCATATTGATCTGACCGGTCGGGTTCTAGAACATTCGAAAGGCACAATTTGTAACCAGAGCCATTTTGTATCGAGATTTCTAGGATTTATTATATAGGTACATGGTCAATAAATTTATTTTTTCATTTTTTATACTTTATTTATATGACTTTAAATTATTTGAGGAATTGGTTAGATTTTCAACACTTCCTTACATATTTAAAAGAGGAAAAACTAATTTAATCTCTATTCCTGCCACTTCAGCTGTCACTGAAAAAGGTCTCTCGGTAATAAATCTGAAATTCGTTATTGAACTGTTATGACTGATCAGTGAAATGACTGTTATTATTGTAAGTTAAATTTTTTTTCGTAAATTAATTAAAGGTTGAATGAATTTAATTGAAGGCAAACAATTGACAATTCATTTTATTATTTATTGCAGTATCGAGCATAAACTGACCTGATCTCCAGGTGATTTGAAGTAGAGGAACATCTTCCCGATGAGAACACACCAGCTTTTCTTGGCGTGACCATTTTTGACTTTTGTCAACCAACCTTGGATAGTCGGTTTGTTGTCTTCCTTGCTTAGTAGCAATTTCGTAGCGTTTCGTCTCTGGACGTTCTAGCAATAATAAAAAAAATATCTATAGACACATTACAATACTAAATTTAGATAAAATCAAAATACCATAAATATCTACCTGAATTTATTATTAACTTCACGTCCAAAATTATAAATTTGTATCGTTTTTTGTTAAGTCGAATTGGTTAAAATCTTTTTTATTTTGCTTAAATAATAAAAAAATAAATCCAAAAAATTTACGGTGAATAATGGCCGGTTAGCGCATGTGACTTTTCATGAATCCGGCTCGAAGGACCAAAATTTTTATACAGATCATCACAGCCGTAACTTTACTCAGTTTTAATGAGGGCAAGGTCAGGACACTTGGAAACCACAAGATTTAGCTGTTTTTTGAATTTTATTGTGACTTTGACAATAATATGCCTGTCGGTATTTATCCATCAAAATAGACAATTGGAGTATGCTGAAGGTTGGAGGGTAAAGAGAAACTAAAACAGTTGATAATCTTTGTCTTGCAATAAAAAAATCAATAATTTTTGTGACGTCACACACATTCTTCGACTGAACAATAAGTTAAAATCGATATTAGGCTATGTGAAGAGAAGGTAAATATTTACCTGCAACACCCTTATCCAATCTTCCATAGTGGCAATACTGTCAGCGGTGAGATAGTAAGTACGACTTCCAGTAAATATCTCGAAGGTGGCAGCTCCTTCATTTCTTGATATTTTACACGCTTCGCCGAGACCGATCTGTCCTTGCGGTTTGCGGTTCACTTCCGATTGAGATTTCCAGTACGAGAGAGTGCCGTTTTTTAGTACGAACCTATGAAGAAACCAAATGCAATTTATATTGGATTCTGGCCATAATTCTCTGCAATTTTAGTTACTGAGGTTCATTAATCCAAAACGACTATGGCATAGACAAGAACGTGAGGAATAGAATAAATGCCGGATGGATGAAATGGCGACAAGTGTCTGGAGTAGTTTGTGATCCACGAATGCCGGTGAAAGTCATGGGGAAAGTGTATAAAACTATAATAAGACCAGTCCTGTTATATGGAAAGCTGGACTACGAAAGACATGGACGAGAAAAGATTACATGGTAGAGAAACGAATGTTAAAATGTATGTATGTGTAACCAGAATGGATAATATTAAGAATGAGTATGTAGAGTAAGTTCGAAAATAGCACCAGTTACAGAGAAGTTGAGAAGTAATAGGTTTGCATGGTACGGGCATAATATGAGAAGAGATGGAAGTCATGTAACTATAAAAGTTGTGAGTATGAAGATGAACGGATATAGGAGTAGAGGAAGATCAAAAAATATATGGATAAATGTATATAAAAGGTGTGTATACCAAGATGGCATCTGGCAGCGGAGAGTGGAAAAGGAAAACATGTTGTGGCGATTGCCGGCCCTACTTCGGTGGGATAAGGGTAAGAGAGAGAAAATTACATGTCCATAATATCTATTATATTTAGACGGTTTTATTCGATCGGTAACAGTCCTAAGTGTCCCAGGCAATCGAGAACGGTACTAAAAGATAAAAAAAAAATTGTAACAATGAAGTAGAAGAAGAAATGTAAAAGCACATAAGAAACAAGAAAAAAAGGCAACTAAATCAAAGAAAAAGCAATGGAAATATATAAAAAACACTAATATTGAGACAGACACCAAAAAGAAACTAATGAATTATTCCAAAAAAAGATGGCAAATACAATTTTTTTTAATAGTAAACGGAAAAGAGGGCGCCATATAGATATAATAAATATACTAGATACAACTCAGAATAGTTATTTTAGTATGAAAAATAAAGCTAGTTTCAAGTGAAAGTAAAAAACGTCTCGGATAACGTCTGAGAATACGGGGCACTCACAATAAAAAAATAAACAAATTCACTTTCGCATTTATAATACTAATAAGGACCTTAGTTTCCAATGTGGTCCGGGGTTCCACGGGATACTCGACGAGGGTCTACGTTGGCGTGACAAAAAAGAATAGGGGTTCACAATTCGTAAGCGAGGGTCCATGAAACTGTATCTGCTTTCGATAGTGAACTAAAATGTTGGCCTGACTTCACCTATCAATGTAGGCAGATAATATTTTAATAAGCTCAGCGACTGTTACTTGTAAGAACTTGCACATTTCATATTCAGTACAACGAGTCTAGTTTTGGGAATATGGTAGAAATGTAGCTGCAGGGGGTGCACTGGAACCGGCTAAATTTTGAAAGCGGTCTATGAGAAAAAAGTCTCCAAATTAGGATAATTAATGTTGAGAGCACTCACCATCTCTTCCTCCAGGTCTTGAGCTTGCCACCAAGCTTGGCGAGATGTCCACTCTTCTCAAGCGCGTCGTGTCGTCGCGGCGAGTCGGCCGGCGCGGGCACGCCGCCGTGCGTACTGTGCGTACTATGCGTGCCGTGCGTACTGTGCGTACCATGCGTACTGTGCGTGCCGTGCATACTGTGCGTACTGTGGGCACCGTGCGTTTGCGTACAGTGCGTTTGCGTGCCGTGCGTCTGCGGGCGCGAGAGCGAGCCGAGCGACGCGGAGGGACACGCCGACCCCGATGTAGTCTCGCAGGAGACCGCGTCCGGCGGGATAGCGTAATCATCAGACATACCGGATTCGAATGACGTATCTGTGAAAGATGGGTTATTTTATAGATTACTAGCGGGCCCGGCAGACGTTGTACTGCCCTGATTATAAAAAAAATCCTTGACAAATTATATACTAAAGCGTTCCTCATGAATCACTTTATGCACTGGTGAAAACCGCATGGAGATCCGTTCAGTAGTTTTTGAGTTTATTGCGAACAGACAGACAGACAGACGCGCTAGGGGACTTTGTTTTATACTATGTAACTGTACTAGTTGTACCCGCAGCTCCGCACGCGTTTTTTAAAGTGAATTCAAAGAAATATAAAATTGTGAGACCATGTACAATTATAGAAATGCATTTTAAAAATAATTGTAAGTACGACACGCGCGCCATTTACAACATGTAACGTATACATTAGATATATAAATACTAACAGTGTGTCAAATGAGATTTATCATCAGCACATATTTGGAAACTTAACTCAACATATTATACTACCTCAATGCTCACTTACACTAGAAAGGAACTAATGAAACAATGAATTAAAGATGTTATTATGATGATATACTATGCCCATATTGTCAATAAGTAATACGTTTATCGTATAATATATTTGTAGAAAGACCCCTTCTATCTTCAAAATGACTACTAACGCTTCTAATGTTGAATTGTATACAATGAATGAGCTGACGTCTTGAAATCTTGCATAAATATAAATCAAGATATAAAACTGTCTATCTGTCTAAGCAGTTTTTAATATTTGACAATATAAATAGTGCTGATTGAACTCGATACCATATTCTTATATGTTACTATGGTTCCTGAGTTATGTAGTCGAAAGCGCAGTCAATAAAACAATATGGCCGCCATAATGACCGAAAAGACAATATAATCCAAATTACATACATAGATACAGATATATGAATTTCAATTATATTTATTCTTAGAGTCCAGTACAATGCATATGTTTAGAGTGAACAATATATTTTTGCTAAATTTCATGCGGACGAAATCGCGGGTAGCATCTAGTCTAAAATAGAATAACCTAAATTACTTGCTATAAGGATAGTTATCTGCCAGTGAAAGTCCCGTTAAAATCGGTCAAACCGTTTTGGAGATAGAACTGCGGGCAAAGCCACGCTTAACAGTTACTCTAAATTAAAATAGACTAAATTAATTTTTATAATGTGTTTTTTATTATATGTACAGATTTTAAAGAAAATCGGTTTCTCTACTTATGTACCAATGAGGAGTGATATTTCTAAAAATTTCAATAAACGACACACGAAATATAATATATAGTATTTATAAAACCATTTAATTTTAAAAAGATAAATAAGTGGGTTATCCTTAGAAGGAAACCGTATTTTATTAGGACACATCGTCTTCACCCTTGTTTATATAGATATACATATACTTGTAAACCTTTCGGAATTAATTCTATAAACGATAGTGAAAACTACCAAAAATCAGTTCGTTAATTTAGAATAACTAAGGGTGCCCACTTACAAACAACAAAAGCGATATTTATATGGGTGGCCCTACATTTTTTTTTTGAGCTGCGCTTTGTAGCTTCTCTTAAAACATAATAAACTGACGTATTTTCGTAAGAAACTCTAAAAAAAAGACTGTTCGTTTTTTTGGAATATATTTTTAGGTAAGACTTAATAACAATTTTTATATAAATAAAACACTATCTATGCTGACAACAAGTTCTTGTGTATCGATAGAGTTACTCACCTCTAGTCTTACTCTGTTTGCTAGGAGATCCACTACTTGATCTCTTCGCTGGACTGAGACTGGAACTAGTTTTGACACTCTTCGAGGGACTACTCGCACTGAGACTAGTGTCTGAGGAACTGCACTGCCCGTTAGCGCTATTTGTTAGTACTAGGGCGTGTGCTGACGTTTGTTGGATGGAAGCTGGCAGGATGCTGGTCATATTGATGTTATTGATTGGGAGTTGTGATGACTGTCCACCTGAGTTTATAATTACATAATTAAAACTTAGTATTTTTGTATCAGTTCGCCACGATATCTTTACATTTTCACAAGTGTAAAGTGATAAGTGATCAGTTAACACTTTACACCGGTGTTAAGTGATAACTGATCAGTTAACACTTTACACAGGTGTTGAGTGATAACTAATCAGTTCACACTATACTTAGTAGTTATATAAGTCTAAAGTATACTAATTTATTTCATTATAATCTCTATAGTAAAGTTTTGAAGCTATGACGGTTGGGTGGCAGAATGTTTAGACATCACGTCGATAAATTTAAGCGTTATAGGAAGTGTCAACGAACGCTAATGAATGCAGAACACCTAATAATTTATTCTAATCACTTAATACATATTATAGCTTATCACTAAGCAAAAGTGTAAATGAACCATAATTAGTGCTGATCACCTAAATACTAATTTACTATTTACTTACCACTTACGTTTATCATTTAGTGAAGTGTGAGTGAATATAATAAACGCAAATTTCACTTATCACTTAACACCAATACTTGTTACTTAGTAAAGTGTAAATGAATCACAACAAATGCAGAGAACCTAATCATGGATTCGATAAATGCCTTTTTACTTTTTAGCTCAGAAAGAATCACTTAATTATTATAGAAGATTAATTAGCCTGAAAATTATTTTATTTAATGGCCCTTAATCATATACCCATATGTATCAATTGCAAATTAATTAGTCACAGTGTTTATTAGTACTCACCATACGGATTGTTGACTAGCTGATGGTGTGGTGTGTTGTGAACCGTCACTCCCATAGATTCCTCGCCATCTGAAGAGTCATCTGACGAGTCACCCGTAAAAGGCATTGCCCTTATCTGGCTTGCACGCTACAAGAAAAAAACGATATAACATCAAAATTTAATCGTTTGATGATTTTAACCGGTAAATTTAAAAAAAATACATACCCCTTTAACAGTGGCGTATACGGGGACAGATATGTCTTGATAACTGGTCGATTCGTGCATTGGCCTAGGGCATGGCGGTGGGCTTAACTCTTCCTCGACCGATTGTTGAAGTCCATCATCAGCTACCTGATATTAAAAAAAAATACATAAATAATTCATAACTAAATTTCGATAAAGATTGAATATTAAGATAAGAATTTTTACTTGTGTGTTTAGTATGTGAAATTGGGTACTGTGAAAGCGTCGATTCGTTATTGTAACTTAGTCGTTATTTGGTCATCCTTAGCATGTACAGGTCATCAACGTAATCTAGATGATCTTTAAAATCCTAAAATGTAACATGCTGGGCGTAAACGTTAGCACGCGACATTAGGTCATCAAGAACAATAAGAAACAGCAATTATTATTAACAGCAATTATTATTAACAGCAATAATAATTCTCTCCAACACCAAACCATCATAGTGTACCTTCTATGAGTAGTTGTACACACCCCCAGTAAGTTTTGGACAGAAAACCAATTTCTTTTAATCGCACCTATATCGTAGACCAGTGGTCGCCAAACACGTCATAGAAAAGAATCAAATATAAACAATAGCAAACTGAAACTTAATATTAAAAGAGCCTTTTTTATTATAAATAATTAGGATTAAAAGTACTCGTAAGAGTAGCCGTGAATTTGTTGCTTTCTAAAAAGGTGCCTCTCTTCTATAAGCTTACATTTCAAAAATCTAGTCTCTTACACGGCGATAGGTAATATTTCGGTGTCTACACTAAACACTTTATGAAAGAGCCCCAAGTAAGCGACGGTTTCCCGACCACTGTCGTAGACAAACGCAACGTTTTGAAGGTTTTTACAAAGTCGATATAAAGAGAATAAACATCCTTTCGGAAGTTCGACACTTATTCCAGATATCCTACGGGAGATATGAGTCGTTACATTTCAAAATAAGCCAATTTTGGCCGTTTGTAATATTTTACGCTATTTTTCAAGATCCCCAAACTTTGTACATGTAAAATATGAAGATTATAAAGAAGAAACTAAAAACCTATGAACGGTAAAATTTGAACTCGGTTCGTTCTCGTTTGAATTCGTTCTCGGTGTATAAAACTGGAAATGTTAAAAAAATGAAACATGTTAAATGAATGATTTTAATTGAATTTAACTCAATATTTAAAATGTAACTCGTATATACTATGATTATATTTATTTTGTAGGTACATGTAAGATATGAAACTATCATTAAAAAATCAGCACATTTGGAAATGTAACGATTCATTTAATTAACGTAAAATGTTACACCTGGTATATTTTCGCCTCCCAACTTGGAAACCTGTGCAAAGGGGGTGTCGGCGGCCGAGGGTGGTCGGAAGCGCAACTCTCGCCGGTGGAGGAGCCGCCGCGACTGTTCCCCTGCACGACTACGTTCACGGCGCCTTGCCACGCGGGCGTACGTTCTACACACATACCACTATATATTTACCTATCCACAATTCCATAACACATCACGGATACGTTTTGACATTTCTTTACACCTAGATTAAAGAATCCAACAATCTATTTAAAGTTGCAATAGAAGAAATTAATTACATATTCGCATCGTAGGGATTTTAAATACTTTCAAGTTACCGTCTTGGGTGGTCTTCTTTTAACATCAAGTGTGAGTGTCGTCAAACGTTAAAACCTATGATGTATGATAAATGAATTCGTACGAGCAAAACGATGGCAGAAATTCGCAATGTGTGAGTTTTAATATAAGTAGAGGCTTATTTAAGGAAATCATATGTGGCCGGATGAAACATTATAATAGTGACTGGATTGATCAACCAGGAATAAGGTATATCTCGTTATAATATTACGTTTAGTCGTGTCTCGTTCAGGGATAAGACAGAGTTCATAATCATAAACTATTCACACATATTCAAAGATAAGGATTTCTTCATGCCTTTTAATTAATTAATAATCAGTTACTTACTAATGTCTTCTTTGTATTTTTTAAATAATAATAACTTTTACAAGTTAATGTTCGTAGCCTAAATTAAATGAAGTATTTTTGATTTCATTTCAATATGCTTCTTGAGAACGCTAAGTAATAAAATACAAATATTAAATGATCGTAAATTTATATTTTATGACTTTATGTTAAAATTCCAAATTATAGTAAGTGTTTCGCCAACTCTGTAATATTCTTCCAGAAATATTAACTCTTTTTTAATCATCTTTCGGCGTAAACTGGAAACCAATACCCGGGAGCATAATAAACTACATAACAATGGACCTTATAGATAAAAATGTCGGTTTTATATTTTTGCTGTAATATATTATTTTGCAAAATAACCCAAAGAACAATTACCTCTACTTGGCGTATATATCTCAGCGTAGTCATGCGTCGTGTCACCATCAGTCGATGTGTTTGGAGTAGTTGGTAGGACAACAAGATTCTCAACAGCTGACTGAAATAAATACATTTATGCTATTAAAGCTTATTATAAATACGTTTAATGTTTTAGAGGTGGAGGAGCCACGTTGAAGCCATTACTGGTTTGCTTTCGGTTTCGTGGTGTGTTCGAACATTGTGTCGATAGACGTGTGTTCGAATCCTTGCAAATGAGACCGAGCTTACGTTGAAGGAAAACATCGTGAAGAAAACATAGTATGGTTATAAGACTTTTAAATCCGTATGGTTATCTACCACGCTCAAGATGACAATCTGCCACCAAATACCGATATGTCCGTTCTGACAGATACCCTGAAAGCCAGTCTCTCTAGGTGTAGCATGTGTACCATCTTGAAACAAAGCTCAACTACATCAGGTGAGATTATCGTCATAAATCACTACATATTATAAAACAAAGTCCTCTGCCACGTCTGTCTGTATGTTCGCGATAAACACAAAAAATACTGAACGGATTTTCAAGCGGTATTTTCACCATTAGGTAAAGTGATTCATGAGGAAGGTTTAGGTAACTCTGTCATGGTTTTTCTTTTATTATCAGGACGGGACAGCGTCCGTCAGGCCGGCTAGTCTTCTTTATATATAAAAATCAATGTTTGTATGTTTGTCCTATATGCATGCCGAAACTACTGCTCAGATTGTGATAATAATATAGGAGCGTGTTCTGGGGACGCACGAGAAGGTTCCTGTATTAAAAAATCTAATATATATATATATATATGTTTTTTTTTTAATATATTAATGAATTTGTTTGACTTAAAAAAAGAAAGTGCTTTTTCTTCTTTTTGAAACTTTTTACAATACATTTGATATTGTTTTGACATGTTTGACATATAATATTTCAATGAAACATCAGTTATCACAATTAATCTATTCAATTTGTATCGATGTCATTGTTTAGGAATTTATGTAGCTCTGGCATGGATACGAGGACATAGTCTGATCCAGGGTAATAAAGCTGTTGATCTTATCGCTAAAAAAGCTATCTAGACTGGATATTTTGATCATTATAAAACCTATGTTCAGGATTTATCCTCCTCAAACAAGAATGCCAACCCAATTACAGGCAAATCATATGCTTCCATTCAGAACAACATTCCTGGTAAGCCATGGCCATATAAGTGTCATGACTGTTGCAAGTTTGCTGCACCTACTATTTGTAGACTGAGGATCTATCTGTAGATGTGTGCTCTCCAGTCCATCTTGCATAGCTCAGAATCAGGGGCAACTCAATATGTGAATTTGGGTTTGATGAAAACACTAAATTAAACTTTAACATAACACAATCACTAATAGTACCTAATTATTATGTAAATATTTATTTAAGGTGTGATGACTGTAAGTGTTGTGTTTGTCTTTGTGTATCTTAGAGGCCTAATCTGGAGGAACTAAGTTATATAATAAATATTTAATACTACATATAAGAATCTCCCATGATTGTCTTGACATTAGTAAAATTCGTATCTATGAAACTACAAAATTAAAAAGTTAAAGTTTGTGATTTTGGCTGTTCGGGGTAATCTCTGGTACTACCTACCGATCCTATTTTGAAGATTTTTTCACTATTAGAAAGTTAGATATTAGATTAATTTTTATTTTGGATAATATATATTTTCAATACTTGATCACAATAAAAGTAATTCAAATTAACAAAATTCTATAACATAGCGTGCGTTGCTGGAATGATTTGACATAAAGGAATAAAATTCGTAGCATAATTCATTACAGTAAAGTTAACTTTACAAAAAAATTCGAGATACCATATATATAAGTTTAATATCTCAGCCAAAAGGATTGTTTTTATGTGAAAAAGAAAATAAATGTTACAATTACTAATTACTAAAGTTATTAGATATAGGTTTCATGCATAATTTACAAATTCTTATTCAAACTAATAGCTAAATACCAAATTGAAAAGTTCATGGAGATAAAGCTTACTTTTTACAGCATATTAAATTGATGAAGTTGGTTAGAAAATAATAACATAAAAAACTGTAAGCCGGTAAAATTATTGCCTTGCTGCGAGGATAGTAAATGGGGCGTCGAGGTGAAGGCCATAGCCACGGGATACCGGAAAGGCATTTCTTGACAATATATATAAGATAGTGTGGATTCACAATTGGACCTGGTAAGTCTAGCTACAATCGGGTTCTAGGTTTTTTAAGACTGTTCGCGTTTGCAAATAAAATTGGAACCGGTGATAACCCATTAGGTGCAGACGAAGTTGCGCGGGTCAGCTAGTAATATATAAAATAGAGTTATATAGCAATATTTATTGACTGAACCTTTTTTTAAATACTTACGGCTAAATCGTCAGCCAACAAGCTGGCTGTTGTCCTCTCATCCATCGTCCGATTCATGGTAGTAAGTGATGCTGTGTTGGCAGTATTAACGTTATTCGCTATGTTGGTAGCACCGATTGACAGGTTCCGCCTATGTCGCACCGGCGTACTGTAGTGTGACTCCGATGAGTTTATTGGTAACTATTGCAAAAAAATAAATCAGCAGTATAATATTTGTAGAAGATACCTATTAATAAAGATGGATAACTCGATATACCGATTGTCGTCAGAATTAAAAATTCAATACACCGTTTTCTTAAATGACAATTTGTAAATTAAAAAATAATGACAGGAGTTTTCAGTAGTCTAGACAGATATCTCTTTACTAAGTCTGAAAAAAGAAACTCAGCCCATCCAGATTTTTTTAAAACCTTGACCTTATTTTTTTAACTCTTTTACCAGTATTACCAAACTAATAGTGTTCCTATTACCTATAAATACAATATTAGAATATATTTTGACATAGCAGTTCTTCCCTTATCGTTTATGATGATTTCTATTGGTTGAACTCACTGAACCTATAGCATGTGACATCATCGCGTCATATTCTGAATGCGCTCATTGGCTACAGTTTTGACATTAAAAAGATTACTAATTATTCTGATTTTAATGAGGCATAAAGTAGAGTTAGGGCTTAAGGTTTTATGTAAGAAGGAAATCCTAACAAACTTCGTAAGTATATTACACTACTTCCATATAGATTACCGAGTTTTTGTTTCTTACAACCGGCCTTTTTTGTATAGACACCAACGCTAGTTTTTAAGTGAATCAGATGTATCAAATACACTTTAAACAAATTCTTTAAGCAGTCTGCAGACATTGTAGAAACTAAAATTGTTCCTAAGAAGTAATTATAGAGTTAAAATAACACCTTTATTTACACCTATTAAATGAAATCATCTAGAACGAGCAACAATAAGAAATGCTTAATTACTACACCTCCTCTTGGCGCGCCACGGTAGACATTGTTGTCGTGTGTAAATATTAATTAAGAAACCCGTACTCCTGGTTGTAATTAGATGTAAGCGCTATTTACTACTATTATATCGAAGTTTCTTCAAGACTTTTTTTATATTCAGGCAACTATATTAGTTATCAATGTTGAACACATGATTTTTATTATATAGCTCTTAGATATTAATTATAAGACAAACGTAAATTATTGGAGTCGCATTTTGCATACCTTTCTTGCCTAGATAATCATAAATTGTCAAGTATGGTGTGAAATATATTATAGTGAATTATGAAACTAATGATGCAGAGTAATCTCGAACGAGATAACAACTGAAGGGCCTTAAAGATCTAAAATGCTATGGAGTGCTAAATAAAATTGAAGAAATGTGCGCAAAATAAATGATATATAGCTCTATAACGGCAGCGTTACATCTATCATCTACCTGGGGCCCTTCAAGGCTCTCTGACCGGCGTCTGTTCGTAGCTATAAGACTGGACGTAGCTCTAGATGAGCCGTCATCAGTCCTTACTTCAAGGGAGAGACTTGCACGGGTTGGTAGGAACTGTTGAGTTAATATTTTAAACCAATTTGGAAATTTTTATGGCCAATAGATTCAAGAAGGATTTTGTAAAATCTCTTTTATTAAATTTTAAAGGAATTATTTAGGTTTTATATTCATTCAAAATTAACATAAGTCTAAATATAAAATAAATACACCATTACCCTAATATAAAATGAAAAAAATCACACATACATTTTTTTTCAGGTTGTATTATTGTTAATATATAATTAAAATCTATACTAATATTATAAAGAGGTAAAGTTTGTAAGTTTGTGGGTTTGTGAGTTTGTTTGTGACGTTGTGGCGTTGAAAGGGGTAATCTCAGGAACTACTGGACCGATTTGAATAATTCTTTCAGTGTTATATAGCTCATTCATCGAGAATGGTTATAGGCTATATATCATCACGTTAAGGCCAATAGGAGCGGAGCACAGATGAAAAATGTTTCAAAATCGAGATGTTATTTTCTTTTTGAGAGCTTGTGCTATGTGTCAGCGTTAGCCCAGAGTAGTAACTATTACTACGGGGACGAAGTCGCGGGCAGGGGCTATAATCTATATACTAATATTATAAAGAAGTCAAGTTTGTGAGTTTGTGATGTTGTAGGGGGTAATCTCAGGAACTACTAAACCGATTTTGAAATTTTTTTTTACCAATATAAAGCCACGTTATTTATGAGTGTCATAGGCTACATATCATCACGTTAAGACCAATAGGAGCGGAGCAACAATGAAAAATGTTTTAAAATCAGGGTATTTTTTCCTTTTGAGAGCTTCCGCTGCGTCTTAGCCCAAAATAACTATTCCACGCGTGCAAAGTCGCGGGCAGAAGATATTAGCTAATTATATTATCTATAATCTATACTAATATTATAAAGAGGTAAAGTTTGTGAGGTTGTAGGGGGTAATATCTGGGGAGTCGGAGAAAAATGGTCGAATGAAAACGTTTCTTACGAACGCTGCCTTAATTATGAGATATATATATGATTGAATTCTAGAGAAAAGTTGTAGCTTGATAATGTCTATTACCGCCCAACGAAGTGGGCACGGGTCGGCTAGTCATATATAAAATAGAAATCCTATTCAGGCATAGAGTTTAGAAGTCTAGTTTATAAAACTCACAACTGTGTTTCCAAATGTGATGCAAGTATAATAACAAGCTTCCCCAATATCTATGCATATCTCTACCTAAAGCTAGCAATGTATGCCTATATACTTACAGTTCAACCAAAATACTTATGCCCTAATCTAACCAGCATGTTATGAATGAGTTATTAGTGAAATAAACTTCATATTAAGCTTATGTGTGCCAACAATTAGAGATGTACGTAAATGTATTTGGAATAACATTAAAATTAACAGTATTGAGTAGAGGTTAAGTATTTGTCTAAATACATTTTGTAAAAGAATACCACAATGAAATAGGCAAATTTTGTGATAGTCCAAATAATATTAACAGTGTAATTAAAATATATAAAAATAGTAATATTTGATTAAGAATTCCGGTTATGATTCTATATCATCAGAATTGACAACAATCATAATAAGAGACCCAAAGACGCTCAAAACTCAAGAGATACTTACATAGCATATATTCTACAATGTTTATAACAACATTTTAACTGGTTTAGAGTTCAATATACTGTTATTCTGCATGTATCTTAGGACCTAATTATGACAAAGCTGTATTTTTGTAGTTTATAAAGCTGCTTATAGAGAACACAAATAAAACCTTATTACAATTAGAACAGAGAATCAGAGAAGGAACTCTCACAATATTCTTCACTGTAACAATGTAAGTTCGCTGTGGTGATATTGAAATGTATGTGAAATAACTTACAGTGCTATTCCTAGTACCCTGAGCAGCAATATGATTTCGCAGTAGCTCTAATTGCTGATTGCACTTGTCATTCTGTTCCCTAAGCAGCTGGTTCTGCTGTTCCAGCTCCCGAAGTTTGTTTGTGACCCACTCTTTAATTCGAGCTGCCTTGGCTTCTACCTGCTTAGCGTCCTGGAGTCTTAATTGCTTCTGTAATATACAACATGTTAATTAAAAACTTTTTTTTTCTCTTTATCATTTCCTTTATGTCAGTTCCATTGTACCTTATATTACATACAAATAAAACACTTAAATCTAAAAACATAAATTGCCCAATTACTAAACTTAAACAAACTACACAGCCTTTTGGAACAGTCTGATGTCGGTTCTGCCAGAATGCCATGATAAACACCCACATTCCGATATTGGTATTATAATTCTTTAACAAAGATACATCCACTAAGTTTGATTTTTTTTTCAAAATAATTTAAAATGTAGAATCTAGAATAACTCTTAAATTTAGAAAAGATAGTTTAAGGGTTTATTTCAGTATTTATTTAATTTTGAACTTGTCTGTTGGAGCGTATCATGGTTATCTATACATATGACAACATTTAAATTTAATTACAACATTGTTACTATTAGCATATACTTATACAAATGTACTGTCATGTTGATGACCCATGATAAATAATAAACTTGTTAAAGTAATATCTATGTAATAAGACACATCTTATAAATCTGTTGTATGGATATTTAAAAAGTGGTAGGTGGTAGAGCTAAGCTGAGGCTATCAATGGTTTCAGCATGAATAGGCCGGCTCGTCCGGGGTAGCACCTCCCTCTCACAGAAAACCGACGTGAAGTAACAATGCTTGCATTGTTGCGTTTGGTTCGGTCAGTGAGAGCACCAGGGGCCCACCTTGCCTCCCCTCTTCCCTTACTCCCCCTCTCCCCCAAGACAGGTTGGCAACGCACTTGCGACTCCTCTGGTGTTGCAAGTGTCTATGGATGGTGGTGATCACTTAACATCAGGTGACTCACCTGTCCGTTTGCCTCCTATGATATTAAAAAAAAACTATTTGCATAAATTTTAATACGAGATATTTATAAAACTATTCTCCCTTTATGATACCTAATAACAATAAAATATTCCACATTGTTTCTTTAAAATAATTTATTAAGCTGTTTCACCGGCAAAATAAGAGTGAGTAAAATATATACTGAAACCCAAGTAAAGATACAAATATTTTACTGTAAACTGTGTCATAGTATTCCACGAGAACTAAATGATAAAAACTATTGTGGGATGAATATTATTTTAGAAAATAAAAAGGACGTAAAAGTTCATCAAATCAAAAGCCATTTATAAATTTTAAAAAGTAAATTTAAGAATGAATAATACTAATTAAGATCGAATAAAAAACAATCTAAAATCCCTTAAATTAAAAGGCATATATCTCTTTACCTGCATGTTGTAATGTCGCGTCGTGTTTTAGTTTACATATTTATATAACATAAGCTAAATTAACCACTGTGTTTGTTAAGTTTGAATTTATACATCACTGATTCTATATACAATGTTCAAAATCATTGGTTCATTCATGAATGCTATTTAAAGTGATTTGTAAATATTATTTACATCAACAGCTACTCAAATATTTGAACAAACAATAACAAAAAAGAAATGTCATCTGACAGAAACATTTGTCAGTTGTCAAACAAACATGTCACAATGACGTTTCATGTTAAAAAAGGTCCAATCTAACATTTTTTTGAAAGATGGGTTAATAAGAAATCCAGACCACTAATTGATACATAATTAATCACTGACTAAGTTTCATAAATATTATTTTAAAAACATATTTAAACCTAATTTATAGTAAATTTTGTTTTCAACTAAGTTGGTTTAACAATTTTTTTTAATACGTTTTTTTAATAGCTTTTTAATAAATTAGTATAAATGAATATGTACTAAAACAAAAAAACCTTGTAGATTTAAACATTTAAGTAGTGTACTAGATTTTAAATTCATAGTTGTAATAAGTACCTGTTCTTCGATTTGGCCTTCTAATCGCGAGATGGCTTTGGGAGCACCGTCAGTGCCCGTTGGCCAGTCGCAAAGCCGCTGCTCCATCGCGCGGACCTGAAAAAGGAACAAATTAATGAGAGTTACAAAAAACCTTGTAAAGACTTGACACTTAATACCTCTCTGAACTGAGTGAACGATAGTCATAAATCATAATATTTGTCTCTAGTATTGATTGATGATTGATTTATAAAGTCTTATGACATACATAAAGGATTGATTATACCGCACCTTAATATGAATTTACTTATTTTGATAGTATAACTTAACATTTATTCGATAGTATAATTTTATAATGACAATAAGTACCTAAACATTTATGAATACTTTCGACTGTCATTATTTTATAATAAAGTTATAGAGCATTCTAAAACGATATTGTAATGTTCAAAAGTAATGTAATCAATAATAATGACAGGTTCATTTTTTATGGTTTTTGAAAAATAATGCCATCGCATGAATTACTATACGATAAATCTCCAATACTGATTATAATATTATTACTCCAAAAATAAACATGTTAAATGAAAACCGGTTACACTCGGCTTTAATAATATTTTAAAGACATAAGCGTCAATGTGACTTATATTAAGCAGGTTTCCAGGAGCCCAACATACCGGCAAACCATACTATTTGAAACCGAGCACTTTGTGTCGCAACACTAACACCGTATCGCTTGCGGTGGCACATTCATAACATGTCTCTACCGGTAACCGCATTGTACTATGATATGATGTTAGATTAGATTACATAAGCTTCTGTATATTTCATAATCTACATATATACTCAATGTACAGTTAAAAGCTGTTAAATAAGCACTGAAATTCATTACGAAACCGAGACAACTTGAATTACAATTTCATATTTCTCATAAAGAATTATTAAGAAATATTCAAAGACTACATACTATTCTTCTATTTAAACATTCACGTGCATCACGTGAAAAATGTTTTATACCAATGTACGGTAATTATTAATATGTCAATAAATTATTTTAAGCATTAAAACAAGATAAGTAAAAAGTTAATTAAAAATAAGATACCATTTCATAAACGTCATGAATTTTGTTATACATAAAAGAGTATTTGAAAAAAAAGGGGATACTACTTAACAGATGAAAAAAGAAAAAAAAATATGTTCATTTCGTTTTACTTATTATAAATTCTAATTAATATTATAAATATAAATGTTATTACGCTTTGATGCCTTAACTAATCGACCAATCATTATGACGTTTTTGCACACATATGTTGTAGGGAGTATAAAAAATGACGTAGGGTACATTTTATCCAGAAAAGAAGTACTGTTCCCGAGTGAAATTTTTATTAATAAGAATGAAGCTGTGTGCGTAATTATGTAAATTCTTAGATGAAATTATTACTATAGTTGTTAAATAAAACGACAACAAATATTTATGGCGGACAAAAAATGTTTTAATTTAATTGAAGGTTATTTATTTATCACCTTTCTGTATACACCGGACAGTCTAGAGTAGGCCAGCGATATATCCAAGAAACACAATTGATCACTGTTTCTATTTGTAAAAATAAATATGTATATTTGTTTAAATTGTTTTACTTAAATTTATTTTTATTGATTATCGTTAATATTAATGTGACAACAATAATATACATATGAATCCTCTATGCTGGTTTTACGAAATTTAAATGAAACCTATTCGGTAATCTTTTTATATATCCCGCAGTTTTATATGCTATAAATTTCTACTTAACTCCTTAAGATCATAGTATAGAGTTGTATTATACTCTTTACATAATATTTTTTTGGAAATACGACTTATACTCTTTGATTAGCTTAATTAGGAAGTAATTACGTGATCACAATTAAAAAAAAAATTCAACACACAATTAGTAATAAAAAAAACAAGTATCCCGCGTAAAAAAGAAAGTATTTACAAAAGAAGTCACGGATACAAACTAGTGTTAAAATCGATCTTGATTATAAATATAAAGTAATGAATATACTTACAAAAGTCCACATACAGTTTATTGGTAGACATTTTGACGACTTCAATTTTCCGCATTTTCAGACTGAATCACCAAATACTTCAGTTTATAGTTCATAATCCGGATCAAACAACGATGTATAATTACACGGTATCCGGTGATTTAAACTTATAACACGTTACACGCATAGGTTTTAACGACTTAGCAGTCGAGTCTGGCACTCGTGACTTTGAATTTAAATTTTATTTTTAAATATGAGATGTTTATATTACATTTATAACACGAACTCATAGTATTTTACTATTTAACGTATATATATATTATATATATATATATAAATATACTGGATGTTAAATATTTAATTTATGAAAGTTTTAATTTGCGGAAATCCATAATTAAATATTAATATGGACTGTGGACGTTACTTTGCACTTCCGCTTGGAATTGATTGGCCGTTGTCACTTCTCACTGCAACAATACAATGCAACGCTTCGCGCAAATAAAATCAAACGTTTTTGTTGCAGTAAGACCTGGCAGCGGCCACTCAATTCCAGGCGAAAGTGCAAAATAACATCCACCAAATTGTTCAACATTTTTAATAGTCTACGTATAGCCAGAATTATATTTAGAGGGGATAGTCCGGTGCTAGGTCAATAGCGTAGTCAGTTCGAAAAAAAATAATATTTATAGAGTCTTAAATGCTTAGTGTTATTTTGGTATAGCATATAAGTTTTAGCATGTGACTACATTATTACCTGATGCTAAATAACCATGTGGTCTGAGAAACTAGTTCACAAATGCAGATGCCAAATCACACCTATAGATATTTGGTGACATATTTTCAATTTGAGGTTAGTAGCTAGCTAGACGGGTTTAGTATAAACTTAATAGTTGTCGCGAATTCTTAGTCTCCTGTGCTAATGATGATGATTAAACTTTTAAGCTCTATATTAAAAACTAGCTGCACCCGCGATTTCGTCTTCGTGGAAGTTTATGTAAAAACTGTGATCCATAAAGTCATCTGAATGTACTAAGTCCATTTAGTTGTCTACTTTTCTCTCGTACTTACGCCGCGTCTTCATTAAAACTATAATAACTTTTGATAGAGTGGACCGACTTTAAGTTACTGCCGAGGATATGCTTTACGATTTTCTTATCGAGGTTTTTTTATGAACCCCGTACTTTAGCAGTGATGCGTGTTCATACAAACAGTCGGACAGATATACAGACATTTCTAAAAATGTTTGGAATGTATTCTATTATTTATTCCTAGACAACTGCAACAATTTTTTTCACGAAAATCGAAAAAGTACAGACACGTTAGATTTACATTCTTATTATATGTATAGACTATCGGGCCCGGCAGACGTTGTCCCGCCCTGATTATGAAAAAATGTTTGACAAATTATATACTAAAACGTTCCTCATGAATCACCCTATCCACGTATGAATATCCGTTCGGTAGTTTTTGAGTTTATCGCGAACAGACAGACAGACAGACGCGGTAGGGGACTTTGTTTTATACTATGTAATGATGTCACAATCGTAACATACATACATACATGTTATTTTACTCTTCCATAATACATAATTCGAGGGCCAAAAAGATTTATAATTCACATAGGCTTTTCATTTTCAATATTTTTATCGTATGAAGTCCTATCATTCTTCAGACTTTTTTAAAACTTCACTGCTAAAAGAGCTTATATTTTTACACTCTCATCTATACTAATATATGTATATATATGTATTATACTTATTAATAAATAAATACAATTATAGTAACTATTTTTTGTTCAGGTTTTTAATCCGAAGCGATTAAACGGATATTGACTAAATATTTACTAATAGATGAGAATGTTTTCGAATATTATCTAAGTTATCTTTACGCTACTCCACAAAGAGTAAGCAAACCTCTAAACAAATACTTAAATCTAATAAAGGTAACCTAATATTGGTTATGGCGGATAGCGTAAAAAATATCCAGAGAAAATACATAGTGCCGTGAAACAGCAATCATATGATAATTTATCATGTAAAAATAAAAAGATAACATTATTTGAAACGGGAAGGGTAAAATTTACCACACTATTTATTAGAAAAAAAAACACCTGTCACCCTAAAACATCCCCATACAAATTACAATAAGCAACTCATGAACAAAGGAAAGTGAACCATCAGACGAACGATACGACACAGGAATAGCTCGCATTAATCACAACAGCGGTAATTTGCCTGACTCACGACACGAGGGGACGCCACGAATATCGGGAACTTTCTAAATCGGGCAACACTCAGCCGACGAAGAAAAATAAGCAATAGTTAGCACTTAACGTGAAGCGGGGAGGATACATAAAATGTCAATGGAAATAATCTATTCACACTTCTCGCGTATTCATAAGAAAATCTCCAGACATATAATAATAATGTAGAATAAACGAATTGAAGAAAAAAAAATGGTGCAGGTGTCTAAGAATATGTAATGAAATACAATTCAATCGTTTTTAGAAATATCTGTGTATATGGTTGTGCCTTTATCACTCTTAAAGTACTAGGTTCACGTTAAAACGTTTCAATTTAATTTCCACACGTACGCAGTTGTGGGCACAGCTAGTCAAAAATAAAATATACTTTTATACGCCCATTTTCATAACAATAGTAATCTATCTTCTAAGATATATAAAAAAAATTATATCATAGGAGGCAAACGAACAAGTGAGCCACCTGATGTTAAGTGATCACCGTCCACAGACACTTGCAACACCAGGGGAGTCGAGCAAGGGGAGGGGAGGGCAGAGGGGTTAGGGAAGGTAGGTGGGCCCCCGGCGCTCTCACTGACCGAACGAAACGCAACAATGCAAGCACTGTTACTTCACGTGGGTGTTTCTGTGGGCCGGGTGGTAGTACCCCGGGCGAGCCGACCCATAATTGCTGAAACCAGTAATAACTTCAGCGTGGCTTTACCATCTACAAATGAAAATACAGTCCCTTTGAGGTGTAATCAAGTCAACATTCGATGCGGAATTCTTTGTAAATAATTCTAGGCTTCTTATGTTTTGGTTCCCATTGAACGTTCGCCATCTTTTTAAAGCCCAATGAAGGCAGCGGGAATTTGTTAGTAACGCATATAAAAATCAATAGCTTCAAGTCGTAATGGGGCATTTAAGATTCAAATTATGTATCTTTCTTTAACTTCAGAGTTTTAGTGTTCGTCCAAAATCTCAATTGACATTAAATCGCGATACGACCTACAATGGTAGCGTGCAAAATGTAGAAGAATATTGCTTCCCAACTTCTGTTGCTGGAACAAACATTATAATTACTTGGCGATAGATCGTAAATTTGTGGCTGTTAGCTAATCACACAGGCATTAGAACCTTGCAATGACTTCAATACAATGTTTCCCTAACCTAATGTATTGCAAAATTTCAACGTATATTGATCAACGCACTGTCAATGATCATCGCCATCATTGCTTCGAATTATTGTCATGTTAATACATACATTTATTGTCAGATTACATCAAGTTAAACACGGCAACGAGTTGTTCAACTAAAACTTCCTTATCTATTTACAACCAGCAAGCAGTTAATTCGGATACATGTAATTAAAGGAAACTGTTAAATTGATCTTAATTGTTTCGTAGAAATACCTTACCATTTGTGTGTTTCCGCAAGATGAATAACGATAAAATACTAAAATAAACGTTGAGTATATAATATATCAGAATTAAAGTCCCTGAAACGTTGTTCGGTATTTTAAAAATAAACTTCGACCGAATGCATACCTCAGCGAAAACGGAAGCCGTTGTCGTTTTTTTTTTTATTATCGCTACATAATTAATTTTATTTGAATATTCTGAATAAATGTTTGAATGTTGTACTTGCATCAGCATCATTAAAACGATGCAGTAAATCTGTAATTTGGTATTTCGACTCAAAATTATATTTTTTTTCTATAGCAGATTCAGTAGCGATTTCCCTAATATGTAATAAGTATTTCAAGAATACACAATAACTTTTTAATATTAGCTTCTATCCATGTATCTGTATTTAGGTGCCTATGTTTGGGCGAAACGCGGAATTAATCTGTCGGGTTCTCATTAAAAGCCTGAATTTTCACATGTGACTCCCGCCATATTACTTATATCACAATCGTAACATACATACATATTTTTTTATTCTTCCATAATACATAATTCGAGGGCCAAAAAGATTTATAATTCACATAAGCTTTTTTTCCACTTTCAATATTTTTATCGTATCGAGTCCTGTCACTTTTCAGATTTTTTTAAAACTTCACTGCTAAAAGAGCTTATATTTTTACATTCTCATCGTCTATAAGCCCTAACAACTCCCCTACATTTATTTTAATGAAACAAATTACAGTTTTCTAATGAACTGTATACATAAAACGTTACAAGCATGCATCGACAAGAAGAAAAAACTGTAGCAGTGTTATTGCTTCCTGATTTTCTTTGTATTTAAAAAGTAATAAGTTAAATATGTCTAACTATTGCGTATACACCGTGATGGTTTTAAACAACTCATTATACTTTCAATAAATTTTGCATAAAATTCGTTCCTCTTTTAATCACATGCCAACACTTTTTGCTGTAAAATAGCTTAATGGTATTTACATAGAATAGTAATTTGTTAAAATAGTCCATCTTCATGCAGGAAGTATAAGTAAACTAACCATGTTGTTCCGTTAGATGCAAAATTTACTTAATTAAATTATAAATTATATTTAATTTAGGCACACAATGTACCGTAATGATCATGGACATCTCCCAAAAAACTCTCTTTGGATTGATTGGAAACTTGTTTGTTACCCATAAACGTTGCTCGATCAATTTGTGACGCGGTCCATTTGCCGCTGAGAATAGATCAAAGTGGTCACCGTGTAGTAATCGGGAGCTCGGATGTGAGACATCCGGACTTCCAGGTATTTAGGTCGAGGGGGCATTGTTAGTTACAAAATTGCTTGAATTACGGCGGAGGCGGTAATTGCTCTGAGGAGAACAGTCCGTTTCTTTCGTTTCTAAGATGTTAAACTATTTATTTTACTTCAATTAAATTGTGATCGTCTCAAATTAGTTGCTACACATTGTACGATGGGTTTTTCAGAGTACAAATTGACTCTGACTTTACTATGTAATTTCAAAACGAAACGCCGAACACTTTGATGAAGGCAAGTGGAAAATATAAGATACGCTATACATTATCTCTAAAAAGAGACGTTAGTGGATACCAATATCATTAAAAGTAATAAACCCGCGGATATATCTATATCTATATATGTCATCTAACAATATCTTATTGAATTTCGCTTATGAGTTATTTTACAGTCATCGTTATGTTTGATTAAAGAAGGCGTTACTTAGCGGATATCCATCATTAAATATTATAGTGGATGTTACTTTGCACTTCCCCCTGGAATTGATTGACCACTATAGACTACGTCTCAGTGCAACAAAAAGCGTTTTTTATTAAATTAACAATGAAAATAATTAAAACCGCCGTTGACGCCGCCACGACGTAGTAGTGGTCAATCAATTTCAGACGGAAGTGCAAAGTAGCACCCACTGTAATATTTTTAATAATCGCTATTATAAAAGAGTTATTCTGCTATTGGGTAATTGGCTGTTAAATTAAATAACATTGACACGAGAAGGCATTTAATTATCTTTGAACGTGTTGTGATTTTGAGTGTGAACAATGTCCATAACTGTTGCACAATGCTTGCTTTTTCACTTTTTCATAGGTACCGTAATTAGGAATTATTATAAAAGCAGATAATCCTTTGAGTTGTTTTAAAGAAAATATTTGAAATGAAAATACAAAGAGGATAAACTACAACTGAACGGATTCTCTTGCAGACAACCGCTCAGTAGACGAGAAAATGGAACAATTAGTGTAAACTGCTGAAACGAAATGAATGTTTATTTTAAAAGATGTATTTGTGAATTGAAATAGCTCTCTAAAATTGAACACCGAGTATTTTTAAGAACGTGTAATAATAATATGCATCTAAAGTATGTTTGTAAAAAATAAACATTTGTTAGAATTGAAGAGACAAAATGATTTGTCAAAATGTCAGTAACAAAATCATTAGAATTTCAAAGGTTATGATTGTAGTAGCGGTATCAGATCGCGGAGGACTCCTTTCTCCTAACTACTCCCGCTAACGTGACTCTAGTAAAGAGTAAGCGAGATAGGTATACTAAGATATCTAATAGTAACTCGAAATTTTTATTTACAGGAATGACTATTTTATAACAAAATATATAATATATTAGTTATTCAACGAATGCAATGTTTAAGTCATGTAAATGCTTTTTCATGTTTTATTATATTGATTATTATATCTAAATAAACGAAAGGATTTATTTTTTCTTTATTGTAACTATAGTATTTTATGGCATACAGAAGTATTCTTGTTTTGTATTTGGCAGCGAATATTTATACCTATAAAAATTGCCTGTAACTCGGTTATAACTTTTTCGGTACTGATGTACTAAAATGTGTCGTTTGTTTCATACTTCCATTTATATTCATTGGTAAATATTATATTATAATACAATGTGTCATATTATAAAAGACAAGTAGCTAAATGAAGATAGTATTTATATATATATAAAATAATCGACCCTATATACTAAAAGGAATATAGATTTTTTTAAATAATTTCGTTTATATACAAAGAGGTTGTTTTCTTATTCGATCTATAAGAAGGTCTGTCTTGACTGAGCAAATAACGCTTTTTTTCTAATTACATTGACTCACTACTTTTTATATATAACATACACATATATTTAAAAGTATAATGCAATAGGACATCATCACGGAATTCTTTAGTAAACGTGACAGTATTTGTTTTAGTGTTATTATCATTTATCACAAAATGAATTAAAGTTGTCCAATCTGTTTAATTGCTTTAGAAATAGAATTTTCAAACTTTATATGCATATTAACTTTTGCCCACGGTTCCTCTCGCCTTAATGTTATATATAATCTAACCCTCGGGAACAGTATTGTTTTTCTACTTGAAAAGTACGCTATATCCTTTTCTGTAGTTCTAACATTGTATATGCAAAAAATCGTAATGATCAGTTCTGTAGTTAAAACGTGAGAGCGTAACAAACAAACAAACTCACATTCTCATTTATAATATTAGGATACTTTCACAATATTTAACTTATTACTCACTTAAGTAAAATATTGTTATCAGATTACGTGAGTAATTTACATTTCATGTCTTGTAACATTATATCATTACATAGTATAAAACAAAGGTCCCTACCGCGTCTGTCTGTCTGTCTGTTCGCGATAAGCTCAAAAACTACTGAACGGATTTTCATGCGGTTTTCAACAGTGGATAAAGTGATTCATGAGAAAGGTTTTGGTATATAATTTGTTAAAGTTTTTTTTTTATAATCAGAGCGGGACAACGTTTGCCGGGCCCGCTAGTATTTAATATAATTATATTTGGTACAAATATCGTTTTAACTTAATCCGCTAGTTTAACGAACGGAAGTGAGTCATGGCCAAATGAGATTAAGCTATTAAATATAAGCATTAGTGTAATATTACGAGCTATATTAAAAAGAACATATTTTCTCATATGCAGTTTTGATCACTGCTAAATTAAACTACGAAGTTTATCGACAACTTTCATGTAAATTGCGAAGATCTTCCTTAAACGCATCAAGTTTTAATTAACTTTTCAACTCAGTTGACGACGGCGACTACTTTTTCATAGTGTACTGTAATTATTCATTACTATCTTGTTAGTTCGGTTTATTAACAGACTTTAAAACGCTTTCCTATTTCACTAATGTGATTGTATGTGACCGATTTTTTTCGGAACTACACGAACAATTTTTACGATGATTACTAAGGTACAATAGTTATGTATGTATACCGTGTTACACAATAATCTCACATATTTAGTTAATTCAAATTAAGTTTTTATTTATTACATATGTTTAAGTCACTGTTTGTTTTAGTTCTCATTATATGAAATTGTGATATCTGCGATACGGTTTGTAACCAGTGCAGATACCAATATTACTGTTAATTATGTATACATTGACTTGGAACATTAAAATATTATTATTATTATTATATACATATAGGTATATTTCACTCTGCATTTCAACTCTTTAAAAACTAAATTTTACTCAATATTACAACGTTTTTATTAATCCAAATATAAGTTTATTTTGCTTTCGTTTCGCCGTAACGTAAGGTAAACATAAGGTACCCCTATGTATATAGGGGTACCTTAATTTTATAGAGTTAGACTATAGCATATATTCCTTATAAAAAGAGATATCTTTAATCCGAATATTTTATAAAATTCAAATTTCACTAAGAAATTTTAATTATTATCATAGCAGTTACCACTGAAAAATTACAACAATATACCTGATATAAAACAAGTATAATATAAAGTACGTACAATATAATTAAGTTCAGTCTATTTTAAAAACAATAGTGACCATTGAGGGATCTAAAATCCATAAGCAGATCGTTAAATATACACTAAACATAAAAGGCGATAACCCTAGAAAAAGTCACCGTCAGGTACCTTTCATGATGGCAACGGCTATTGAGTACTGATATCCAATCACATGATAAGCAAAACTTGTGACGTCTATTGAAGATATTCAAATAGCAGTCGACATTATTTCCAAAACAAAAAACCATCATAATATAACAAAATTGTTAAAGAAAATCAAACGTAGTTTCCAATACACTATCGCAATTAGAAAAATTACTATTGCTTGGGACAACAGCAAAGACACAAAAAAGATGAAACTCTTTACTATAATCGACTCCTATAATTATGACCTCAAACACAAGTATGAGAACGTAGATATAACGTTTGTTCAGTAAATATTGATCCGATCTTCACTTATCGAGTTCCGTGTTGTACGGTGTACCTAACGATGAGAAAACAACATAGAGAGCTTTAAGAAAATAAACGACACTAATAATTTACCTCGTCCGATTCTAATCGTGGACATAAAATTGATAATGAAATGCCACGATGGCTAGATTATCTAAATATATATCGGGACGGGAAGCTTTTTCTATCAATTCAATGAAGTTCGTATTAATTACTATAATTCATTTTATATATTTACAGACATTTAATTAGGAGCAGAATTTACACAACTGTGTGTAAAATATCATTAACTAACTTATATACATTTTAATTATATACATTTTTATAATGCGAAGATAACGGCCATAGGGGCCTATGTATAGTGAATAGGTCCCAGAAAGATATTTAAATGGTACTTAGGGTATATGTAGGTACTAATACGATATTAAAATCCTGAAAGTTTCAGAGATCTCTAATTTAATTGATTTTCGAGAAAAAACAAAATATAATAAAGAAACAGGAAAAATATCTTACGATTGACTTAACGGATTGGTCACATTTGTTAATATATTACCGGGGTTACAAACGGCTTTTAGAAAAAAAATTAAGCTTGATAAGAACATAGAAAAAAAAACGTTTTTTTCTTTCTTTTAAATTATATTTTTAACCATGAGTACAATTACAACACCACGAGTCTTTAAAATTATGAAAATGGGTACGCCATAGTTAAAAGAATTTAAACCACATTTTTACGCAATTCATCTATCTACTTATATACGAATAGTACGTATACACTTTCGTTTTTATTTTTATTTAACGCTTTTTGCGTAGAAAACTCTGTGTTTCAATTTATTGACTTATCAATGACTAATTTGCCAGTTAATATTTTATTTCAATTATTATGGCAGTTTATTTTAAAAATACCAAATGTGATCATAAATAACAGATTTAAATTTAGTATCACTTTGGTAACTTATTAATAAACATCATACATATAATAAACATCATCGTTTATATTTATTTTATACACATTTATAAAAATAAAACTTAAAAAAAATAATGTTACTCGAAAATGTTTTATATACCACAAAAATAATTAACAACTGTTGAAAGAAAATACTGTTTTTTTTTTAATATTTTCCATTGAAATAATAAATTTGTCAATTATTAAATAGGTAATATATAAAAATCCGCATCCATAAAGAGCACTACACACTGTCACTAGAATGCCAACGATCCCAGCGGAATGCCTATTTGGATGAACGGTTTATTTTATAATTGGAATCCGGAACGCGGCGTGCGCGCTCCACGCGGCGCGGAAGCGTACTAAGTACAAAACTAACCGAACCCGAGGATATCCTACTCCTACAGGACGTGATGCGTTTGTATTATGAGGATCGATATTTACATAGTTCTTTTAATATGCATCCATCCAGTTGTTAACTGTATCGTAATCACGTTCCGCATCGTTTAGAATTAATTATTGAACACCTGATAACCATCTCGGACGTTATTCATTTAAATGGATGCGATATGCATAAATTACAGATAATTCACAGATTTCATATAGCATTATTGTCAATACGAAAGTTATACCAACATGAAGCGTTACGTCATTTCAAATATGTTTAGAAAATTATACAAATAACGGCTCCTTTTGTGTTTGTTATTAGCTGTTGCTATTATTATGTGTTATGGTAAAATTAATATTGTGTAAATATTCTCTTTGTTTAATTAAATATCTGCGAAAACTGATATTTATTTTGGTGAGTTGAACGTTATAGAAGTTGAAACGCTGCAGCGATATCCGGTGGTGAGTTATAATAAAATGTATAGCAAAAACTTTTTTCCATTAAAGAATACTTAGGTTCATTAATTTACATAATAATTGGTCAAACATTGTTGTAGCTTATCAATCTCGTATTAGCTATACATACTTACGCTCATTTTTATACATGTATATAGTTCATTTTAAATAATCTATATAAAGATTAAAAAGCAAAAGGTACTGAAGTAAAATAATAAATACGAAAACGCTTAACATAACATGTGATAAGTAGCATAAATATTTAAATTTCGAAGCAATAAGCATTAGAAAAGATATACGCATTAACATTTTTCTTTTAACTCCACATCTGTTCACCTAACGAGGCAAGTGTCAAACTATGACCAGTTCCGCTGTCACCTGTCTATTTTTAAATTGATTTTATAAATATCAGTGAGTGATTCAAGTTCTTCGACTCTTCATAAAGAGTACCGACTCAGATGGCGAGCGAACGACGTGACGTGCATATAAATAAGTTAGAAATCGGTGTTACATGGATTTTTTATTTCGAAATTCGAATGCGTTTTATATCTCGCACGATAATTTTACAAGTGTGTAATGACTTTTATTTAAGACGACGAGTATTCGTTAAATAGAAGTAATATTTTACTAACGAAGCGGTTTTAACATTCTTTATAGAATTCATAAGCTAGAAAATTCTGCATTATGTGTTTTGGCTTTAATAACACTAGCTGTGCCTGCGATTACGTCCGCGTGGAATCTAATGTAAAAAAATTGTGACTAATAAAATGATCTGAATGTATTGAGTCCGTTTACTTATCTACTTTTCTCTGTACTTCTACAAGAACTGTTGATAGAGTGTACCGATTTTAATAAAACAGACTAAATGTTACTCGAGGTATGCTTTATGATTTTCTTGGTGAGATTTTATCGTGAACGCAGTATTTTAGCAGTGATGCGTGTAAACAGACAGATAAACAGACATAGGTTTCTAATAATTATTGAAATGTATCTTAATACTTACTTATTCGAAGATAGCTGTAACAATTTTTATTCACAAAAATCGAAAAAGTACAGTCGCGTTACATTTACATTCTTATTATATGTATAGAAGAAGATTAAGACGATACAATAGGGTGTTGTTAACCAGGGAAACCACCCTTTTTTCACCAGGGAAAATAAGGAAGACATATTTCCGAAATTTTATTATTTAAACTACGTCTACTCTACGTTAGGCAATATGTTACAATTTCTAGCTTGTAGCAAAAATCCTAACTATAATATTATTTTATACATGAGAAAGTTTTTAAGAATGCGATATTTGTTACTTTTTCACGAAAAATCTACTGAACGGATTTTGTTCAAACTTTACAGTAACATAGCCTGTACATCAGAATAAACAGACAGTAAATTAAATTATGAAGATACTTTTTTAATTGGCCGAAATATGGCCGATAAGTCACAAGAAAGTTAGAAAAAAATCGTGCCGTTGCGAAGCTATCTAGACTTACGCTGCGTCAAGAGTTAGACGAAAATAATATATGGTGTCATCATTTATAAATAATCAAATACAAACAAAGTCGCAGGCAGTTGCTAGTAGGGAATAAAATTATATTGTAGTGATTAGAGTAATACCTAGTTTAAAAAAATTCGTCTTATACTTGTTCGTATACACGTTCCTGGAAGTTTGTTATAAGTTTATGTAACTATGTGTGTAATTATGTAAGTTTGTTGCAACGTTTTCTATTGTTCTAGAATTGAAATGGTTTAGATATATGGAAGGTAACTCTCTCTCCTTGTAGTGGTTATCCTATTTTCCAGTTTTCTTCGAACATCAAATAATTAAAAGTAAAGCGAAACATAAGATTATTTAGTAAATGCTTAAACGAAATATATTTTAAATTGCATCTGTTATAAATTGAATTATTATCGCACAGATTTAAGGAAGTTTAGTTTATAAATATCAGAGAAATAATGAAGTATGAAAACAAAGAGCGTCGATATACTATTAATAGGTAGTGACGTCAAACTATAGCTGGTAATAGAAACTCATCGTTGCTCATTACTGGAATGAAATATTGCTTAATCAGTACAGAGGCGGATTAAATGTAGATATCACCTATCTATAGTAACATAATAAAACTCATGGGATTGTTGGTTTCTTTTTTGTATGCTTGTTTGTTTAAACGAGTTAAGATTTCAGTGAGATTTGATATATTCTTTTTACTTTTTACAGTCTATTTCTAAAATGACGCTAAGATTATTAGAAGCAGAGTAATTATCATTAAAAATGTGAGTTCGAAAGTAAGCTAAGTGAGAACGAACCGGGAGGCTTGTATATGACTAAACGCGGACTATCGGGACACGAGGGTGAATCGGCCGCCCGACGAGAATCGAGCATTAACGAGCAGGCCGAACTGTGTGTGTCTGCATCAGCTTTTTTTCAAACTGTATATACGTTATTGACCTGATGGGCATTCACAGCTTTACCGGACTAATGTGGCGGCACTCAGCCGCTTGACAACAAACTCAAGTGTGCCAAAGGGGCCGAACATAGGTTTGGGCTATTGCCTTCGATGCAACAACGCGAATCATACTGAGCTTAGCTAATCATGCATATGCGAATTAGTGAAGCACACGTGTGTACCTGAGTGTGTCTCACGAACTCAAACATGTATTTTGTATCTGTCGAACTTACATGTGTGTGTGTGGGTGTGTGGGTGTGTGTGTGTGTGTGTGTGTGTGTGTGTGTGTGTGTGTGTGTGTGTGTGTGTGTGCGTGCGTGCGTGTGTGGTGGTGAACTGTAGCCTATATCAGGAAGTATCATGCTCAATTGTGAGATCGCTTTCCTAGAAAACAGTCGAGTTTTATACGAAGTTTGTTTATGCTGACCTAACTGCGTTAACAGTAATTTAGCAACGAAATATCAATAATAATAAGTAGGTACCACCACATAAATCCTTTTCTATCTCTTACCATTGTTGCCACAATCAAACGGCTGATCTATAAATACTAAACACCCGAATGAATACATCGGTAACAATACCGTTTCTCCTATAATAACCTATCTTGTGATCTGAGTAGGGCCTCTACCCGTGACCTCTTTGTAGTAACGCATACATACATATTGTCATACTAGTTTATAAAAGACTTCAAATAGGAATAGAAGGTTCAAATTCGGTTGTATTTTTTTCCAATGTTTGTTACTTTAGAACTTTGTCATTTTTTAATCGATTGGGAAAAATCTTCTTTTATTGTAAAAGGAATATTTTCGAAGGGTTCTAATTTTTATTTTCTTTAACCTTAAATTTCGAAGAAAAACCAGGAAAATACTCTGAATCGAATAGGAAATGTGATTGAGCTATTGGTAGATTTGTGATGATCTTAAACTACTGTAATGTCATGTTAGAATTGACAATATATAATTTTACCTATTGGTATGCCTTTTGTCACTTCTTTTTTGGGGGCACGCTGATTTTTGAAAATTGTAAATCCATAATATTTTGTATATTAAAAAGTGCAAAAATGTATTACCTCGTTATTTTGGATACTTGTAGCATATAATCGTAAGATACTGTTGTCATTTTCAAAACGAATACCAACGAAAATCACGTGATATTCATAGGTCCAGGTTGCTTCCCTTACATTGAAAACACTTTTATTAATTTTACTCTTAAACTATAAGTCCAAACTAAGAAGCGCATTTATTTATTCATATTGCTTTTCATTAGAGAAGTGGAGTAGCGGTTAATTTTTTGTAAAAATACGATTTATAATTTTTAGTACCATGTGTCCGACCTCTACTACAGAGACAAACCACTGTGCGACGCTATAACTGTTCAAGAAAAATAGATTACATTTTGAAAGCTTTGGCCTATTAAAAAAAATCCAATTTTTTTTCTAAACGGTACACCAACATTGATTTTTTTTTTCAAACTTTTTAATTATTTCCAGTTTTTATGGTAATTTTTCGATATTTTCGAAATTGCCTTATGAAAGTGCCCCGCCCCGCAAAAAAAGCCCTGCCTATAGGTAATCTTTATGTTGGTGTACTGCACATAAAAATAAAATAAAACAGAGAAGTAAGTTATAATACGATACTATAAATTATTCTATACGTAACTTATTAATGCATAAGTTTCATACAATTTTCAATATAAATGAATGGATTTAATAAAATTATGAATAGATATAAATGTGTATTAATTAATGATGCTTAATTTCTCGAAGAAAGTAACTACGAGTTAGTTTTATGAATTACCATAAACATGCAAATGAGAAAGAGTACGCGTTAGTGTAGAGGTTTTAATGTGCGGTACTTATGTGTATTTCGTACTTAGCCTCTAACTTAATGCTCTTGTTACAGCGTGTTAATATGTAAAGTGGAGCGCGTGAAAAATGATTTATATTCTACATATCGTGTTCAGCCTGAGTTAGGGGAACTTTACTTTTTCAATCCTATCTCAATATTTGTAATTCCATAGATATTATAACGGCTTACATTTTTTTATACAGTTTTTTTTTATGATGTAATGAAGAATTGCGAAGCAAAACCGACTGAATCAATTTCTGAAAAAATTACAGAAAAACGTAAAATGTATGTACTTTATATATTTTTTTTTTATTGTAGCTCGGCAAAGTGACTGTACTGTGCCTGATGGTAAGCACAGTACAATCCAAAAACAATGGCGACCACCGAAAGACATACTATCCATCGCCGCTCGCCGCTGTCATGCCGGCCTGAAAGCGACCCAGTCAGGGACAGCCCCCCCCCCCGGTTGCTGGATATACACCGGCTGATCACGGAACGCGACACGCCCAAACGTGCCACTATGGCGGGTGTTCCACCTGGTGTACGGTGGTCGCGATCCAGTCGGGTACAGACACCCTACCACCCCGCAATATATATGCATATATAATTCGAGAATTCTTATCAATAAAGCTATATTTATAAAGATGATTTTATGGTTTTTTTCAATCCAAAAGTTGGACAAATCGAACAAGCCTAACTTGGTAATCAATACCAAAAGATATCAGTATAGCGTGCAATGTTTTTTAATTTTTTATCCTACAATTTTCGTTATTTGTCCCCATATTTTATTAGATTCATGACAGTTAGGTTACTGTGTATTAGTGAGGTGTATTCGTGTACACGCCACATCGCTTCCACCACTTCTCCACGGGAAGATAGCATACGTCACTGAAAGCGTCGTGCTCATAAAAATCAAGGTTACCTGAAATTATTATGACTTCATATGAAATTAAGTTATAGTGGTAATTTTAGGTAAGGACTAAGAAGTCTGTGAAGTAAAATAAAAAAAAATTGTAATCTATCCAGTAGTTTTTATATGATGTGTGGACAGTATCTCTCTTTATCACAATACCTCTATCATCTTATTTATATAGATAAATATGCAAACATTTCTTTTTAACCGACTTCAAAAAAAGGAGGAGGTTATCAATTCGACTGTATTTTTTTTTTTTTTTAATGTTTGTTACCTCATAACTTTGGACTGGGTGAACCGATTTTGATTATTCTTTTTTTATTTGAATGCTGGTACTTCCCGTGTGGTCCCATTTTAATTTGGTCCAGTTCCGACAACGGCATCCAGTACAAAACCGTATAAGTGTTAAATTTGCATTAAGTATGTACACGACAAATAGACGAATAACTCAATATAACGCTATCCGATTTCGATGATTCATTTTTTATTGGAAAGGATGTACTTCAAGGGTAGTTTGATGAGAATTTGGTTAGGTTCTGATCATGGGATCCGTGACAAAGTAAGAAAACTTTCAAGAAACGAGCCTACTCCTTTCTTAAGGGCCGGCAACGCATCTGTGTTTCCTCTCGTGTCGCTGGTGTCCATGGGCGGCCGTGATCACTTACCATCAGGTGACCCGTATGTTCGTTTGCCACCAATATTATAAAAAAAAACTCTTCAATTCTTAGGAGCCTATTGTGCTTATGTTCGTTGCTGTGTTGCTGTGCAACATGACGCAAGCATTGTAATTACATTACTTAAGGTGTATTATGTGTGAAGCGATGGTAGCCGAGTTGGTGGTAGAAACTATCGCGGATTATTAATAAGGTTGCGTTCGTACCAAACGTTACTTATTGTACAACCAATTGAAACCATATCGCATACCATACCGCAAAAATCTGCATATTTTAATATACTTAAGGCGGAACGGAGTTCGCGGGCACTGCTAGTAAAATATATTTATGTACAGTAAAAATGGAAAAATAAAGTAAATTTTCAAAAAAAAGTATTAACCGACTTCAATATCAATCAAAAACCCATAAGGCACTAAAAAGCGGAAAATAAATAGTTTATCAAATTAACCAAATTAAATAAAACATATGAATATGTGTGTTACCTAGAGATGTATTGGAAGTCGGTGCGAACCGAAAATCATATCATCTACATAGGTACAAAGTTTAAATCCACTCTCGCGTCTCTGTAATACATTTCTACCTGGAACAAATTTGAAATTTCGGTTGGCACCGACTTCCAATACATGTCTAGGTAGCACACATATTCATATGTTTTATTTAATTTGGTTAATTTGATAAACTATTTATTTTCCGCTTTTTAGTGCCTTATGGGTTTTTGATTGATATTGAAGTCGGTTAATACTTTTTTTTGAAAATTTACTTTATTATTGGTTTCTAATTTTAAAAATGGCACAAATCATTAGCTCTAACTAAACCGTCGGAAGAGTGTTTTAAGTTTATTATATATATAACTATCGAGCCCGGCAGACGTTGTCTCGCCAAGATTATAAAAAAATCCTTTACAAATTATATACCAAAACGTTCCTCATGAATCACTTTATCCACTGGTGAAAACCGCTTAAAAATCCGTTCAGTAGTTTTTGAGTTTATGGCGAACAGACAGACAGACAGACGCGGTGGGGACTTTGTTTTATACTATTAAATATATATATTATATTATAATTTGGCCTCTTTCTGAATTTTCTTCTTAATTAATATCTAATTTATAATAGCATGAACTTAAAAAACGAATACCAAACTTAGCGGGTTATTGTTATTTGACATGTTTTATAATTTATACTTTCAAGGGACATTATAGAAAATTGTCGACATAAATAAAGTAGATTAAAAATAAAAGACATTATAATGTCTATGGAAGATCGATCGTGTTTATGGACAACTACGTCGCGACATTGTACACCACAGATTGTATAAGAAAATAGTGACGTGTCTTGGAAAGTCTCCAGTTAGCTTGGGACTATTCCCTGCCATATATATACATAATATATAAATAACGTTCAATGCCAAATGTGAAATGAAAGTCTAGAAAAAACACGAGAGCTCTTGTGATTTTCTTTTTTTATTTTCGTCTGTAACATTTTGTGAATATTAGACCGTGTTTTCTTGTAGGGCGTAGGGTTGTAAATATCTTTGTTGATAATTTATGGCCACAGATATGTTATTTTATACAATATAGATAGGCAAATATACACTCTTTTGAAATATTATGTATCAAAAACGTTGATAAAGCAGTTAGTTTTTCTTTACCAAAAATAACACATTAAGAGAATTATATCACATTTTATAGGATGGATAGGATAAAATTAACGAGGCCTGCCGTTGGCCGCACATTATGCAAAGACTACTGGATATATTTCGATCAAACGTTGTTACTATTATTTCTTAGTCACTTAGTCCTTATCTAAAATCTTCATTTAATACGGATTTATTAAATCTTTAAGAAACTATGCTTTTTTTAAAGCGCTATGCTTCTGCGATGTATTTCTTATTATAGAGAAGTGGGGCAAGCGGTGTGGTATGCATGCGTAGGAGTAGGGGAGTAAACGGATAACATTGTTTAGAAAGAAATTTTGTTACCAAAATATATTTTGATTTCAATTTTCTTTTATGGTTTTACCTCTATACAAAAAAGTATATAGTCTAGATCACAAACAATGCAGACGAAGTAGCGGCTATAAGCTAGTCATAAATAAAGGTGTCATTATATATTTGACTGTGTGGGAGGACACGACAATTTTGTTTTACTGTATTGTTACCACTATATCATGATCTACGGGTACCCTTAAACACAGCTTAGGTCAGTAATCAAGAGAGTTCCTATTCCTTGTATCCGACTGCATCATTACCATCATACACATGTTGATGTCCATTACAGTGTCTTGTTTAGTTTGTCACGTTTTGGGTTAACCTGTGAATCCTGATGCCAAGAGGCTTGATGATCGGCATAACAGCGACGATTACCAATAAACTATCTGTCGTTCGTGGTTGAAATTTGCGGATTGTAATATGCTTAAATTGGCATGTACGAGTATAGATAGTGAAGATAAAATCATAAAATTCGTCCTGTTGCTGTTTGTCTACTGATCGTAAATTGTATTCGTTATGATAAGGTGAAAGTTCATTTTAATCCATTGACTAAAATATTTAAAAAAAATACTCCCCCGAAATTACGCTCAAACTATATAATTCTGTACAAAAGTGATTTTTCCAATAGACTACTGAAATGTAATGCTTATTCGTTATCATTGCACAGTGTTATATTTCCAATATACACATAGTATCATCCATCATTTAGCCTTCAAAGGTCAGGGTTGACACGAACTGGATCCTATCCAAAATTATATTTGGCATCAAAGCATTTTCGTTAATTTCGATCTCTTAACAAGGTCATAACTTTTCCTGGAGGCCTTTTTCTAACTTCAGTAAAGTAGCTTTGAACTAACAAGGTTGATGTGAAAACTTGTCTATATTTAGGATTTTTTTATATATGAACTGATTCAATATGATAATGCGTCCGTTAAAAGGAATCACATAAATATGTAGTGAAGTATATTGGTCCAATGAAGCATGATAATTACATTAAAGAAACCTCTTCTTACTAGGATAAATGAGGTGGGACTAGTGTCCCGTCTCATTAAGGCTGGGAAAACATGTTTTCCGCTCCCACTCTCCCCTGTCAAATGTTATATAAGTATTCACAGCTTTTACACACTTATATTTTTTCACACAGTCTTCCCTTATCTTTTTCGGTCACCCTCTACTCCTATATCCGTCCACTTTCATACTTAAAACTTTTCTAGTTACATACCTTTCATCTCTCTTCGTGACATGCCCATACCATGCTAACCTATTACTCCTCAACTTCTCTGTCACTGGTGCTATTTTCAAACTCCCTCTGATATACTTATTCTTAATCTTATCAATCCTAGTCACACCACACATTCATCTCAACGTTCGCATTTCTGCCACATGTAATTTTCTTTAATCCACCTCTTTAATAACCCAACACTGAGATTCACACAGCATAACTGGTCTTATAATAGTAGTTATAAGAAGTACAATAAAACTTTGTTTGTAATTATCATACAATGATTTCTTGATTCACCGATGCTCGTAAATCAATATATGTAAGTCATCTTAAAAAGAAAAGATTAAAATAAGCATTGATGCTCTAAGATGGTATGCCAAATATCAGCCGTTGAGCTAGTAGGTTGATCAGTGGTGAACTAATAATTAATGCAAGAATACAAAGTCTGGGTTGCTACCACGCGGTATTGTTCTATTGGCTTCATTTTGGTGAATGTGCATAAGAACTGCACCGTATAATTCTACCATCTCCATTCCATGTTACGACTGTACTATATAATGAAAACAGTTTTAACTGCGTAAATGCGTAACATTCTTGACCAGGTGTGACCGAGGCCAAACATTGGAAATCTATATAATAATATTTATTGTGTAATTAACACGCGGCAGAAGTAAAACTTTATAAAAGAAAGCGGGAAGAGCGTGTATTTCACTGTTCTCTAATATCCGAAGGCAAGCGAGACACTGCTCCCACTCCACCCGACACAGTGTTTACTCTCACCACATGTCGACGAACAAAAAGATTGCGGATCAGAATTTCAAAGCTTTCCCACAAGAAGGTTAATTTCAAAAGGAATTTTGTTTGAATCGTCTACATTGTCATTACGCGATATATAATACTAGCGGGATTGGCGAACGTTGTCTCGCCCTGATAATAAAAAAAAACCTTGAGAAATTGTATACTATATCTTCCTCATGAATTAGTTTATCTACTGGTGATAACCGCATGAAAATCCGTCTAGTAATTTTGAGTTTATCGCGAACAGACAGACATACAGTCGCGTCGGGGAACTTTGTTTTATTATATGTAGTGATGCAATGCATAGGACATATCCTATGAACATGAATCGTCATTTGTTCTCTCATCCCCAAGTTCATTTTGCTAATCATTACAATATTAAAAGCAGAAATATCGATCAGTGACTCAAAGTTACTTTTACGTAGGGTATATTGCACCCCTGCTTGGCTCACTGACTCATATGTTAGGGTACGGTCACCCACAAAATATTATATCTAATTTTCAACTCTATTACTATGATATAAAGTAACATTTCTGTGAATTATTATCGAACCGTGAAACTGTTTGCGATTTCACTTGCTTTTATTATGAACATAAGGCGGTCAAATATTAGCCCATTAAGTTGATTAAAACATATAGTCATTGATTAAATATGTAGCCGTTATATGTGGATGAGATTTTATAGACTACATACCTATTCTAATACATACTTACATAAGAGTCTATATCAATCACCATGATAAAGCCTACAAGATATTCTAGGAATTAACCTAAGCTAGGCATGCATTATACACCATTTTCAACAATTTGTATACGTAACTATAGACATGAATGTTGGTTTGACCGTTTGTCTGACCAGCATTTAAGTTGGTACACCTAAGTTTTTTTCCATGGAGAGGGTTTTTATGTTATTTGTTTTGCTATAACTAACGAGATATAGTTAATTCACCTTATGTGTAGTAGCAACTAGGTAGCTCTATGCTATATTTTTCGTGTCGGTACTAGTAAGTTTTATATTGTAATTTAACGCGAAGTAAGTCGCAGGCGGTTATTAGTTGTATAGCAAATTATAAAAAGTCGTACAAATGTTACATACTATATATATTACTAGCGGGCCCGGCTGACGTTGTCCCGCCCTGATTACCCCCCGCAACCCCCCTTGTGGGTGGAATTTCGTAAAATCCGTTCTTAGCTGACCTCTACTCGGCGAAAGTAATATTCCTACAATATTTCAAGTCGCTACGCCTTATGGTTCCAGAGATATCGTGATGAGTTAATATATAGGTGGGAATCTCTAATATATATATATATATATATATATAAGATAAGATAAGATAAGATTTGACCAAAACGGTTGTGCGAATTATAACATACGAGGTGTCGTCTTTATTTTAGGAGTGACATAAACTATATGATCATGAAGTTTGTGGATCGAATAAGAGATGAGAAATAAAAATAAGTATATTCTTGATAATTTTTATTGGCGCAAAATACGGTATGCTTAATATAAATAGAAAGATTAGAAGATGCTACTACGTATATGGTGACTTAACTATATCTCATTAGTTTTAGCAAATCGAATAGAATAAAAACCCTCTCCATGGAAAAAAACTTAGGTGTACCAACTTAAATGCTGGTCAGACAAACGAGCAAACCAACATTCATGTCTATAGTTACGTATACAGATTGTTGAAAATGGTGTATAATGGTGTATAGTTTTTTTTTTTAACGTGGAGAGAAAATCTATCATGGACTGTCAGGCCCCCGGGGGAGGGCCTGAGCTGAGTCGACCGTCAACTGCGTGCTGGGACGCAGCTGGCGGTGCCATTCGGCGACTTTAACCGACTAAAACTCCACGGCAAACCGTACGCCGCACTATGGGAGTGTCGAGGGGGAGCGTGAGCAAGCACCGAAATACCCCCGGCGGCAGGCGCTTTCACGCCACTCCCGGCTGAGGCAGCCCGGATGCGAGACTGCCTCCCAGCCCGCCGAGCCCGTGCAATGGGAGGTCAGGGCCCCTAGCCCCTTCCCCCCTGGGTTCAGCCGTATAATGCATACCTAGCTTAGGTTAATTCCTAGAATATCTGGCAATCTTACGATTGCCATCGTCTCATAATTGCATGTGCAATAGAATGTGTATTTTATGCAATTTTTAAAATATTTTATAGCGTTCCTCTAGCATTTATTTGCCAAGACAAATTCTACTCGAAAAGCCTGCAATCGCAAAGATGTCTATTGGACGCTAAGTGCATATTATATATAACACCCCAAACAGTTACTGGGATAGGCCAGTCGAGAACCGTACTAATTGATACTATTGATTCCCAAAAGTAGATTAACGCGGGAAGTCACCTATTTAAAATAATGAAAGGAAAAACGCATGCAGCATTATGAGCATGTTTCCAACTTCCGTTCACCTCAAAGTGCATAAAGTGGTTGTAAGTGCGGTTGAGGAATCATCACTCCTTAGCCACGAACATAAGCAGCGCCAGGAAACTACTTAAATCATTTATTAAAGATGCAGAAGCCTGTTGTACCACTTACCATAATACAAGTTATTCTCTATTGGAATTTAATAACCGTATGTGCAATTTTATCCTATTATTAAAAAAAATATATCCTAATTTTGTTCTCATCATCAGCCTGTAAGAGACCCACTGCAGGGCCATAGGCCTCTTCCCGTAGGAAGGTATGGGCATAATCACCACGCCAGCTCACGACGTATTGGCGATTTCAAACTCTGAGAAATCCACAGTTCTATATTTTTTCCACATACAGTAGTACTACAAGAACATTTCACAGGTTCAGGTTTCCTCACGATGTTTTCCTTCACCGTCAGCCGATAGTGTTACCAATTTAAATTAGTAAATGTACGCGAATTCCGAAAAATTCGTTAGTACATGCCGGCGTTCGACCCTGCGGATATCGAAATAATATTCCACTGGTCAAACCATTAGGACACCACGACTTAATTTTGTTATCTACAACAATAATCGGCTTTGGGATATTGAAGTGAACGTAACAAACTAAACAGCTGTGAATTAAGTCACGTTTGCTTTAATTTTAAAGATTCCAATTCTTCAAATGACAATTATATTTTCGGATACAAAGCGATTGACATAATCGTTAGTCGAACATTTGAATACAATTCAACATGTTCGTACCTTCATCTATATATGGTGAAGTCAGACAGTCTTGGAGGCTAAATATAATACCTGATACTCATAGTGATATGTATACCAGCATACATACATAATGCAATTAAAAAGATGAATCTAATATAATGAGTAGGTACATATATTTCAAAAGTACTTATATACGTTTTAAATTAATGGTTTTGTCTGATCCTCTTATTTTTAAGAACTTTGATACTTTACTGGGAGTAACTGTCTTTGTCAGCTTCATGGTCATAATAATTTGTAGCCATTAGAGGGTTGATAAACGTATTTCTATTCTAATTTTCTTATTCTAGTAGTGTATTCGTATTTCATTATTTGGTAAACGCTTTTATTAACATCGAAGTAGATGCAGACTGATGAATGAATCATAGTGGTGGTAAATTATTAATCGTCATTATTACTTCATAATTATTCCGACGAAATCAATAAATTATTGAAATATTTACGTCCCGTTGTTGATTATTATTATCATCATTATTATTTATTTTATTACATAGTATAAAACAAAGTCCCCTACCGCGTCTGTCTGTTCGCGATAAACTCAAAAACTATTGAACGGATTTACATGCGGTTTTCACCAGTGGATAAACTGATTCATGAGGAAGGTTTTGGTATGTAATTTGTTAAGGATTGTTTTATAATCAGGGTGGGATAACGTCTGCCCGGCCCGCTAGTTTACAATAAAAATGATCAGGCAGTATTGTCACAACATAAAAACAAGCAAGCTTTATGTAACAACCAATAGACGTGAAAGAGAGAACACTTCGTAACGCTTACAGTCACCGAAAACACGAATAACCTTTCCATTATAGTGTCATGTTCGCAAATTGCAGTTTGTTACAAAACTGCAAATTACTCAACAGCTGAATAATTGACAAAAGTTCTTAAAAGTGAAACGAATAAACTAAATTACCACAGCGTATCTAAAACAACATCTTATTATCCAAAAGAAAACATCGGGCGATTTGTAACTCTTCACGAAGAATTTTCGTATAATTATATAGACGTATATATAGACGTGTTTTTATAGTTTTATGTTAAATAAATAAAAACTGAGGAACATCGTTAGGTACGCATGAGTAACGTTTGCTAAGTAATAACGCGAATTTTCAACCAACTGAAGCGTCAGTCCACCCACGAAGTATATGGCGCCGGCTCGGCGACCACGCTTCCAGTAAAGACGCGGAAAGCAATTTGTAAAACGCCTCTGATATGGCTAGAACGATACTGTGAAAACCGTGAACGTATTATAAAGTGTATATTTGTTTTAAGATTTCTAATAATCGTTTAGATAATATATCTGCAATATTTTTCGAGTTTGTTTTTTTTAACGCGTTTTTCTCTGGAACTACTAGTTCGATTTGAATTTTTATTTTTGCGTTTTATAACCTATTTATTATGGAAGATTATCGGATTACTAACATCAGTCTATGATCATTAGGTGTGGAGCAATTACCATTAAAATATAAATTACAAAATAACATAAGCGAGAACGAAGTAACAGTGCGCGCGGATCGTAAGGCGTGAAGTAGGAAATAGAGGTCCGAGATCTGGTTAACAGCTCGAAAGAAACCTAGAATTACCGAGTAGCGTCGAACTGTAAACGCGCGTGACTGGCGGTTGGCTCTTATCACAACAGCCGTGTGTTATACGGCACTTGTTTAAGCTTACTTAACTGCGTTGGCAGAATTGCAAAATAAAAAAATACACGAGTGAAACTGCTGGGTACAGTTAGTTAACGTTATTAAGAGCTAAAGTTTTTCAATATATTTGTAAGTAAATAATTTTCGGAATTTATATCCTAGTTAACGTGGAATATGTAGTAAGCGTATCTTAGTTAACTATATCTTGACAGAACTAACAGAGTTTATTGTTAAATAATGTATTAATTTTTATCAATTTCTTTGGTAGTAAAAGATTATCAAATCAAATATACTTTATTCAGTTTAGTCCCTAATAAGGCTCTTATGAACATCCAAATTACCACCGCTTCGGAAAACAAGCCAGTCATCGAGAAGATCCGGCAAGAAACTCGATCGGGTATAGCTTTTTAACATATACATATTTCGAATACATTATACGTTACAATCGTTTTTAGTGGATGCACAGAGAGGAGGATGAATTGGATGCACAATTCCAGACATCAACATTGTTCACATATTGGTCCACTCTATAATAGCCTTTCGACACTAAAACCAGCTTGACGTGGTGCATAAACTTACAGTCCGGCAAATCGATAACATGTTTTGGGACTTTATTGTAAAACCTAACACTATTACCTAAGAAACTTACTTTGGTTTGGTTATCACATACAAAATCTAAAATGGACGCATCAAAAACACACTGGTGCTTAGCGACAAAGTTTCAAGTGGAAGAAAGTAGGTCATATAGACTAGCGCTAAGATATGACCTAACATATCGTACTGCGGTTCATATCGAAATTTTTCTTCACTTTCTATTTTATTTCTATTTCTTTTAGCATCTTGTTTGCATGTCGCGTTACGTCTTTAATTATGACCGTGTCTACCGTCTTTAATTTTATTTCGATCGTGTATTTGTTATATTTTAATTAACAGACACTAATTCTGATACAAATTATTTATTTTATGATTCGTATGCAATAAATAAATTAATGTTCAGTATAAATTAATACTAAACGAAACATATATAAAAGTATGGAATGTAAATATACATTATGTAAGAAGAACAAAATGTGGACGATTCAAAATTCTTGTATTAGATACAATTACGTTACTATAGTAGGTGAATTATTTTAAAGGTATAGTTATATGGCCAGAACAAATAAACATATCGTTTGTAATATTGAACAAAGTAATGGAACGGAGTATCAGAGCGTATCATTCAGGTCGGCGAGATAATTTACAGAGTTCAATAACTATTGATTGTTCTCTCGTCAATTGGATGTTATTGAATGATACTTTCCAACTACTTTTCGATTTGTTTTAAATCAAGTATATTTACGACGGTATTATTGTACAATAAAATGGACTACGTTATATTTATTGCTATTTTTTTTGTATGTTAGGTAGGTGGTAGAGCCACGCTGAAGCTATTACCGGTTTCAGCATGAATGGGCCGGTTCGCCCGGGGTTCTGCCACTCCCTCTCACAGAAAACCGACGTGAAGTAACAGTACTCGTATTGTTGCGTTTCGTTCGGTCAGTGAGAGCGCCGGAGACCTACTTGCCCTCCCCTCTTCCCTTCCTCCTCCCTCGCCGTCACTCCCCCCTTTCCCCCTAACACAGACTGGCAACGCACTTGCGACTCCCCTAGTGCTGCTGATTACTTAACATCAGGTGACCCGCCTGTTCGTTAGCCTCCTATAATATAAAAAAAAAGTGTTCTTAGCGAAAATGTATATAATATATTTTTAATGCTTTATGGCTTTTAGCATTTGTCTATAATCTCATCTGATGTTAGGATGTGGTCTAAGGTGGTAAACACGCTAAACCGAGGGTGGGACTGGCTCAAATGCAGCTCGTAGAACATACCAATAGGTGCTTGGCGACATATTTTCAACTTGAGGAACATAGCTAACCATTTGGATTTAGTAAAAGCGCTACCACCCTGCCAAATTATGTAACCACCTACATAAAGATAGTATTAATTGTACAACTTTTAATTTCTACATTAAAAGGAGGAGTATGGTGCCTCAGCTAGTCTATTACGCTATAATATTATTACCTGGGCTCACGTTATTTGTAATCAAATATCTATGTATACCGATTTTCATTCTAATTACTTAAAGGGTATAGACGTCGATTCGTCGCAGCTTCACCTAGTGGCGAGTTAATAGGTGGCATAAAAACGTCTTTGTCGATGATTGTCACTTTTAATCTTTGTTTATATATTTTTTTTACAAATGTTACAATTCTCCAAATAAGCTAAAACAATCAGGATGGTATTATGTAAAATAAAAATACTACTAAAACATGTTTCAACAGAAAAAATACTTATAAAGAAAAAAATCCCAGCCTGAAAAGTTACAGGAATTTGCAGAAGATACTAAATGTAAAAAAAAATAATCATTGAAGGTGACAGTCATCGAAAAAAAAAGATTATTTTTCATAATAGTAAAATACAAAAGAGAAAGAAAGAAGGAAATAATTTTTTAGTATTTTTTTCCGAAAACTACATACAAATTCTTAGAAAATTAAAAGATTAATGACGTTTTGTCCATTTCCGACCAAACCATAAGCTTTTGAAAATTTTGAGGCAATTAATTTGAAACGAAATTTATTGGAATATCTATGCAACCCCTTTATTTTTAAAACAGCATAATATATATGGAAAGCGTTTTTAAATTTATCTTTCTTACAATTCACGAGAATGAAATTTCAGAGTATCGAGAACGTCGTCATGTAAAGGCTTTTAGATGTATAAAATAATTGTATTATATAAAAAAATCGGTAGCTCTAATTTAATTAACATTACAAGTGAATATTACAAAAATTGCGACATCCCACAATAAGTCACTGCAAGTAACTGAACCAAATATCGGCTAACATAGGAGTAAAGTACTAAAATAAACATGTCGCTCGTAGTCTAAAGATAGATGCGTTTGCTTGCAGGTAAAATAATATTATTAATATAATATATACTCATCCAAAGTTACTTATCGTTGCCATATGTCTTATGCAGTTTTAAATTTCATTTATTTGATCTATTTGTAAATATCATTACATAGTATAAAACAAAGTCCCCTACCATGTCTGTCTGTCTGTTCGCGATAAACTCAAAAACTACTGAACGGATTTTTATGCGGTTTTCACCAGTGGATGAAGTGATTCACGAGGAACGTTTTGGTATATAATTTTTCCAGAATTTTCCTATAATCAGGGCGGAACAACGTCTGCCGGGCCCGCTAGTAATATATAAAGAGCTGTTACACAAAAATAGTCCTTGTTATTGCTACTTTCAGTATAAATATGGTAAGAACATATCGACAAACGAAGAAGCCAATATTTATTTATTGAGAAAAAAACCAACAACTTAACTTACTTAGTTACTACAATAAAATCATAAACATATTCGCTAGGAAAAATCCGTCTTCTTCCCAGTCGCATAACTCTTGGAAGAGTTGAACTGATCGTAAAATATACTAAAAAGGCTATAGATATTTTATATCGCGATATTACTCCACATGTCTTGATTAGCCGTTTATCTAGGCACTCATGTAACAGGCTATACATTGCAAAGATAGAGTCCATCTCATGAGTGCCCCTCCACGCATCATTATGCTTCTCTCCTTGCTAAGTATTTCAAAGAGTCATAGCTTCGTTGCGAAGAAACATAAAAGCGAGTATCTACTCACAACGTATTGTTTTTTTTTTTGGTAATAAAGTGGAAAATCTATATTCCTACCTATCAGATTATGGTGTTACAAAACATTTCTTAACACGTTTTGTGCCAAATCGTTTTTGCCTGATATGTCCTTCAAAGTATTTGATATTTTGAGAATAAATAGACTTACCATACTTTTTTTTTTCGAACTGTCTACGCTATTGGCCTGACGTGCTTTCATTGCTCCACCGGACTACATCACGTATTATCATACAATATTACGTACAACATTATACATAATATAACATAAGTAATTATTTCATTTTCAATAGTTTTGAAATCGTGTAACTCCGGTGGTACACGTGGCACAAAAATGTGTTTAGTAAGCAAAGTTAATTATAATTCCTATTATAATCGATTTGTGACAGCACATTCTCTAATATAGAGAAGGTCAGAATAATATACTAAACTGAGTTAAAAGGGATATAAGGAAATTGAACTAAAAAGCAATCTACTTCAAATGGCAAAGTGGAGATTTGGTCACAGTCCAAAACGACAGTGGACAAAGTCGTTACAAGAAAAAGGTTGTTAAAACTATCGAGGTGAGAACGCGGGCGTGAAAATCCTTAGTGTAAAACGGGAATCGGTAGTCGGGACACGGTACGTTTGTTGTAAACCGTGAAATATGATGTCTACACCCAAATTCACGCCCATTACTCTTCACATGCACCCGGAACGTTTGCTTATTATTCGGAGACCAGAAATGTATGCTTAAATTATGAAATCTATTTTTGTGAGCTTAGTCCTTTGTGGGTATTATTTATTTAGGTTATTACGGTTATTTTCTTTAACTAATTTTATGAACATAAATTATAGGAAATTTAAACGAAACTATTTGGTTATACTTTACAGACGTTCAGAATATTTTAATACAGATTTTTAGAGATACGTTTTACAATTTACTTTGAAATAGATTTTCTATTTAATGTAGAAACAAAGTGAAGTTGTAATTTTTTAATATTTTTGGTGGTAGACCTTACCTACGTAACTCTTACGGTCTTATTACAAAAAAGTTAAATACTTGCTTTAATAAAGTTTTAAATTAAATGCACCGCGCTCGCCCGAGGTAAGTTCGCGTTATTCATTTTCGCAAGTCTAACCTAACGTAATCAAAACGAGACAAAAGAGCAAGATGGCGAACATTCAGCGCGACCGCGGTGCATTTAATTCGAAACCATTTTAAAGCAAGTATTCAATACGTATTTAACTTTTTTGTAATAATACTGAAAAGGTTTAAATTCTAAAATATGAGTCTAACTATATTAAGCTTCTTCAACTGAAACTTAATAAAAAGATCTATATGAAGCAAAACGCTTGAAGGGTTATCCAGTTTCTTGTTGAAAAGTACATAAATAAATTAAAACGGGCTAAAATGAATTTACTGAGTAATCGTTTGATATAAATCTAACAGAATCAAAGAGAAACACTTCAAGAATTATTAATCCACCATTGAACGACGATAAATAAAAAAAAACAAAGAGTTACTCCGCCGCAGATCGGGCAGAATTAAAAAGAGCAAACCGCTAGGAGCGGAGTTACGGTCTGGCGAGCGTCCAAATACAGCACCGCGGCCGCAAGCCTTGCTTGAGATATTACTCGAGATACGTTTGGACATCATTACTGCACCATTGTTGACCTGTACCACGTTAAAATACATCACAATAATCTATACATATAATAAAAATGAAGTGTCTGTATGTAATATCAAAATATTTTTTTTTTGACTGATTGGGTATGAACGTATACAAGCTACTAATAAAAAAATGTAATTTTTAAAATTTTGTGTCAATGTTTAAAATAAAATTGTCTGTCTGTGTGTTTATTCCGGGTAATCTCCGAAATGGCTGGACCGATTTTGACAGGAAATTCACTGGCAGGTAGCGGAAATTACAGTGCATTATTTAGGCTACTCTAAATTAGACTAGCTGTTAACCGTGGCTTCACCTGCAGTGCTATCTCAAAAACGGTTCGACCAATTTTTATAGGACTTTCACTGGCAAATAGCGGACATTATAGAAAGTAATTTAGTCTATTTTAATTTAGACTAGCTGTTAACCGTGTCTTCGCTCGCATTGCTATCTCTAAAACGGTTGGACCGATTTTCACGAGACTTTAACTAGCAGATGGCTGACCCTATAGGAAATAATTTAGATCATTATATTTTAGCTTAGCTGTTACCTGTGACTTCGTCCGCATAAAATTTAGCAAAAAATTGGTTATTCACTGTAAACATGTGCGTAAGATGTACGTTGTACTGGACTCCACGAACGAAGATAATTGAAATTCATCTATCTGTATCTATGTATGTAATTTGAATTATATTGTCTTTTTGGTCATTTTGGCGGCCCTTTTGTTTTATTTACCGCGCTTTCGTCTACATAACTCAGTAACCAAAGTAACATATAAGAATATTGTATCGAGTTCAATCAGCACTATTTAAATTGTCAAATATTAAAAACTGCTTAGACAGATAGAAAGTATTATATCTTGATTTATATTTATGCAAGTTTTCAAGACGTCAGATCATTCATTGTTTACAATTCAGCATTAAAATAATTAATAGTAATTTTGAAGATAGAAGGGGTCTTTCTAATAAGATATTAGACCATAAATGTATTACTTATTGACAATATGGGCGTATTATATCATTATAATAACATCTTTAAGTCATTGTTTCATTAGTTCCTTATACAGTGTAAGTGAGCACTGACGTAGTTATATGATGGGTTAAAGTTCCAAATATGTTGCTGATGGTAAAACTTATTTGACGCACTGTTAGTAACTTATGTATCTAATATACACGTTACTGTAAGTGGCGTTCGTGTCGTACTTACAATTGTTTTTAAAGAGCATTTTTATAATTGAATATGGTCTCACAAATTTATATATCTATATCTATCTATACTATAATAAAACTGTAGCAAGGTCAAATCTGTACATTAAATATTTTTTGAAAATTTTGATCGGGGCAGTCTTTGTTATCGATATAGAAGCCAAAAATAATCTTTTTACAATTTTTGTCTGTCTGTCTGTCTGTCTGTCTGTCTGTCCCTGTGAACACGCATCACTCTGAAAGTACTGAACCGATTTTGACGAAACTTGGCACAGTGATAACTAATATTACGAGATTACATCTAGGATACTTTTTATCTCATAAAACGCAAGGGATTCTCCAGGATCTGCCTGTTTGTCTGTCCCTTTGAACACGTACCACTCTGAAAGTACTGAACCAATTTTGACGAAATTTGGCACAGTGATAACTAATATTACAAGGTTACATCTAGAATACTTTTTATCTCATAAAACGCAAGGGATTCTCCAGGATAACCGACGAAAGTCAAAAATTTGTAGTTAATGAAATTTTTGACGGATTTTGGTAAATTTTCATTGTGCTATATATAGCAGACAGATTAGCTAAAAAGATAAGCTATATTTCCCTAAGCTACTTTAAAAAAAATACCAAAAAAAAGATCGCCAGGATTCGGACCGTCGGCTCCGGCGGACCATATAATGTCCAGTACGTTATAACTGAGCTACGGCTTTATGACATTTCTATGCGTAATTATCAACCACATAAAATATCTAAATCTGTCACTTATATGTTGTTACATTTATTTTATTGTATAAAAAATGTTTGCTAAACAAAGGTGACAAGATTTTTTCCTAAAACATAAACCTAGATAATAGTCACATTGCATTGTAGAAGATGAATCTCAACTAGAGTTCTATCAGTACGTGTGTTGTTTCGATATTTGATAAAATTAGTTTTCTCAATGTTGTTGAGTCTTGAAGTAGTTGGGTTCAGGTTTGTGAATCTAAGATTAAAATAAATCAGTTGAGGTGTATGCAGTTATTTTTTTTTTCTCGAACTGACCACGCTATTGACCTAGCAAGGTCTTAACAGCTTCACCGGACTACTGTTTGCAGTCACTATATTGTATTTATACTAATATTATAATGAGTGGTAAAGTTTTGTTTTCGAGGAATGCTTGGTACCTACTACTGGTCCGATTTCAAAAATTTTTTCACTGTTAGAAAGGTATATTATCCCAAGTTCAGTATCTCAGTAAAAAAGGTGGTTTGTATGTCAAAAGTAAAATAAATGTGACCAAATTAAAATTGAATGCAGATTTCACGTATACTTTACAAATTCTTATAAAACAAACAACTAAAACAAAATGGAAATTTAATGTAGATAAAGTTCAAATTTTACAGTATGTTACGTGATGAAGTTACAGGGGGTACTGGGAAGACATTTATCGGCAATATATGTAAGTTAGTTTTGATCTTCACTTTGATGACACTACATTAGGTAATGCTGCGAACAGATTCTAGGCTTATTTTAAAAGATTTCTCACATACCAACTGGGTATATGTTTGAGTGAGTCCCTGGATAGTTTGGATTCACGATTGGAAGTGCTGGATAACGCTGCAATAGGGTTTTAGGTTTTTTAAGATTATTTGCGTTTAAAAATACAATTGAAACCGGTAATAACCGATTTGGTGCAGACGAAGTTGCACGGGTCAGCTAGTCTATACTATAATAAAACTGTAACAAAGCCAAAATCTGTACATTAAATATTTTTTGAAAATTTTGATCGGGATAGACTTTGTTATCGATATAGACGCCAAAAATAATCCTTTTACAATTTTTGTCTGTCTGTCTATCTGGGAAAAACGCGTGCGGAGCTGCGGGTACAGCTAGTATCCATATAAATAAAATTACCTACCATCTGTGTCACGCAAACACCACTGGATAGATTTCGATCAAATCATTCTAATTTTCATACATAAAGACTTGACACTTATTTAAAAAAAAAATACAAACAAAAAAACAACATTCTAATTCAAAGTAATATTAGATGCTAACTTTTGCCCGCGGTTTCGTTTGCGGTAATATAAAGTTGAGCTATCCCTCGATAGCACTTTTTTCTGGATAAAAGGTATCCTATGTCGTCTTCTGTGCCTCTAAGAACGTGTATACAAAATATAAATACTGATGATCGGTGGGTGTAAAAGCATAACATATTATAAACTTAAATTCGGATTTATAATATTAGCTAGGATCACTCTTGTATAGTTTCTGTGTCAAATTTATAAAAAAAATAAGCTAAGATACGCTCAAGTAGTGAAATTAAAGGGAACGATGATGAATGACATCTCCCTACTGTATGTACCCTGTCTCACTCACACATTCACGTTTTGCATGGAGATTTTTTTTTTTTTACTTTTCCATACGATTTTACAAACAACAGAAAATAATTAGCCAAATAGTTGCAGCCGTTTTAAATTGAGAAATTCATATACATTCGAGAATCAATATTTTATATATATAGATGAAGCTATCGTGATGTTTTTTTTAGATAAGGAACAAGTGTTTCAGATAAAATTTGATCGAAATTTGTCCAGTAGTTATTGAGTAACATGTGCATAACGGCAGATCTCTATAAGTTTTTTTGAAGTGCAACTTTTAAGGGGGGGCTTTGAAATTTTGATCCGCCATCTTTTTGTGTGACGATAACTGGTGGGTGTAAACACTGTGTCGGGTAGAGTGAGTGACAAATACGATTTTTTCGCTTTCTTTCTTTCTCGTTTTTCGTGGTTGCGTGTATGTGTTCAGGTGTATCACTGAACACAATATATGCTATTCAAAAGTGATCGATGAGTAGTAAAAACGTTTCCCTGTAACACGATAGTTTCATTTCTATCCTGTGTTTTTACGCCACACCTTGTTTTTTATATATACAGATAAGCGACGTTTTCTCAAGTGACTCTCATAGAGATCACAGTTCATACCGTAGACGGCATCGAATATGAGGTGTGACGGACAGACAGCGCCCGAATATAGATAAGCCGTGCGGACCGTAGGTACAAAGGAAACGTGTCTGGGAGGCGTTTCCTGTGACATTTTCGTACGTGATTTCCTGGGACAGGCCTGTGGGCGGACGTTTTATGTTGCTTAATAACACGTGTGATTTGTTTCGAAGATCGGGGATTACGCTTATTTGTGAATATCGATTAGTGATGGGTTTTATACCCATTTAGATTATTTGAAATGTTTATTTCTTTAGTAAGTATTATGAAGAGTTTCTCAGTAAATAATAATTATGTACTAACTAGAAAGAAAGAAAAAGTTTTTATTGTTGAAACTCATCACGGTTACAAGATAAATAAAGAAAACTTACATATTATAGTTAATTGAAAATGTCCAACCACAACACCCCCATTCAGCTACAAGCTGCAGTATAACTGAGTGATAATGTGGTGCTAATTTTCAATGGGGCAAAGTAAATAAGACTTATATATAGTCAATTGAAAATATCCAACCACAACACCCCCATTCAGCTACAAGCTGCAGTATAACTGAGTGATAATGTGGTGCTGATTTTCAATGTGGGCAAATTAAATAAAACTTACATATAGTTAATTGAAAATGTCCAAACCGCAACATCCCCATTCAGCTACAAGCTGCAGTATAACTGAGTGATAATGTGGTGCTGATTTTCAATGTTGGCAAATTAAATAAAACTTACATATAGTTAATTGAAAATGTCCAACTACAACACCCCCATTCAGCTACAAGCTGCAGTATAACTGATTGATAATGTGGTGCTGATTTTCAATGGGGCAAATTAAATAAAATTAACATATAGTTAATTGAAAATGTCCAAACCGCAACATCCCCATTCAGCTACAAGCTGCAGTATAACTGAGTGATAATGTGGTGCTGATTTTCAATGTTGGCAAATTAAATAAAATTAACATATAGTTAATTGAAAATGTCCAAGCACAACACCCCCATTCAGCTAGAAGGTGCAATATAACTGAGTGATAATGTAGCGCTAATAATGGCTGTGAGTGGTAATGTAAGGACGTGTAGTCGGTGGCTTAGCAAACATACTACATAACTCATAAAATATAAAACAATAATAATAAAAACATCAAGTGTTTTAGTAGATTTTCTTTTGGAAATGGTTTTGTGTGAATCTTGTATTTTTGTGTAGACTACTTCTGAGCCGTATATTTCTCTGTTTGCAATAAATAAATATATTTTCTTCTGTTATTTTGCATGTTCATCTATTAATGACAATTGACCTTATTAAAGCAAAGCATCACAGTCTTCTACAAGTTCATGAGTGGCTGTGATAATGATAATCAATAAACTATAATAATGTGTGGGAACGAAACAATAAGCATTGTTGTATTTCTTATATGAAATGTTCGTAGGCCGTAACCTATTGGATAAACAGGCTTTATTGCGCAATGATAATAAGTTTTACTACTGAGTAGAGAATACGATTAAATAGTGCATTATATCAAAATATGCCTTACTTGTTATTTGATAAGCGTTAGTGTCATATATTTACCCGGGTGTTAAACGCGTTCTGTTGAACTTTTATACTATTTTTAATATTAAATCGGAATTTGAGATAAAGACCAAAACGAGACCAAGACACAAAGACACTTGGAACTTGAATGAATTCGGTTTGAATTTATCTGCTACTAGCGACCTTCGCACGGGTGTAATGTAGATATCCATATTAATGAAATACTGTTAAGGGTAGTTTTAATCTACATGTCATGTACAACGTATGTTATTTATTGGATAAAGAATAATACGGTACTGTATAAAATAGTTTATTAAATAACACATAATTATTTTTGTAAAAAGATAAAAATGGTTACTGTGTGTTATCCTTTAGAGATAAGTATATACATGGCGGACTAATTTTATCGATCTTTTTAAGATATACAATTCCGTAGTATATGCAGTTGATCTATTTCGTAAGGTTTACCCAGCGTTTGCGATTTAAGCGCACGAAAATATGTTTCTGATGACATCACATTACAAATCTTTGAATTTTTCGGCTTATCTGTATTATAACATGTATTGATTATAAATATAACCCTTCCTCTTGAATCACTATATCTATTGCTGAAATTGTATTAAAATCTGTTGAATAGTTTAAAATATCTAAGGAAATAGACAGTGGATGCGATTTCCTTTATACTATGTAAAGATTACTGCAACATTCTGTTGCACTGGATAACTGAAAGATCTTCTGATTCCAGTGCAGTGATGAATTTTCCAGTTATGTCATCAATATATTTGAAATTCATTGGTCCGAACGATCCGGATTTCTGAGCCCTTAATTATTACCCCGCCGACCGTCACTCTCTCTACTCCGTACCCGTAATAAACAGTTGCAAAAGGCTACAGGGTGAAATTAAAATATAATACTATTACAACTCCTAAAAATGTACATCAACTGTTTTCTTACTAAAATACAAGCTTTGTTTGGAGTTAGAACCATATATAAAACTGTGTCCACACGTTTATACATCTACTAGCTGCCTTTGCTATTTTTTTTACGAGCAACTAGTTGCTATCTAAAAATATGCTTGCTTTCTGTAGACTTGGCATTTAGAGCCGTAGTCAAGGAGTGCAAGAGTCGCATGCGGCTGGCGAGCCACAGCTTACCGACTACTGGTATAGTATATAGTTAATAAGCATTCTCATATATATCATACCATACCATTACATAGTATAAAATAAAGTCCCCTACCGCGTCTGTCTGTTCGCGATAAACTCAAAAACTACTGAACAGACCTTCATGCGGTTTTCACCAGTAGACATGGTGATTCATGAGGAAGGTTTTCGTATACAATTTATCAAGAATTTTTCAAAATCAGGGTGGAACAACGTCTGCCGGGACCGCTAGTTATATATATACACATATAATTTAAATTATAATGTAATACATATAAGCCAAGAAGTTTCACTTCCTTCGCGTATACACACTTATACACGCAATGTTTATTTTAAATTTATTATTTACTAGCGGGCCCGGCGGACGTTATCCCGCCCTGACATTAAAAAAAACTTTGACAAATTATATGCCAAAACCTTCCCCATGGATCACTGTATCTATTGGTGAAAACCGCATGAAAATCCATTCAGTAGTTTTTGAGTTTATCGCGAACAGACAGACAGGCAGATGTGATAGAGGACATTGTTTTATACTGTGTAATGATATAGATAGATAGATGTCACAGATGATATCGTTTTCGTGAAGACGTAAGCGAATGTTTACAAATATAGTTCAAGATTAACGTGGAAAATCTATTTCGAGTACGAGAGAAAATAATAAAAAAATGTATTAAACCCGGCAGATGGGCGCGATGGCCCGAAGCGACGCGACCGCGGGGGCGCACTCACAAATATATGTAAATCGCCAATGCGTCATGCAATATGCGAACATATGAATAATGAGAAATCAGACGTTCTGGTTAACGAAATTTATGTGTTTGTTTTATATTGAATTACCGTATTTGTTTACTCTTAAACGAGCTAATACGGGTGACTAGGTAGTCACTGTACTACGCAGAGGTCTGCGTAGAAATGGTTTTGGTTTCTCATAGCGACTACACGTTTTATGTGAGCTCTCTTTTGTGTTTTAATTGCAATTTTGTTATTTACTATTTAACCCCTGTAACCATTTTGCGGATTTAAATTACCTGTGTTAATTTTATTTTATCATTTCTACTTAATCTCTGTGGAAAAGCGTAATGATATGATGATACTTTGAAAAGTCCTCATTGTACCAGTGGAAAATTTGTTAAAATCCGTTAAGCAATTTTGGAGATTCGTCTGAAGAAACAAACCAGACATACGATTTTTATGTATATATATATATATATATATATATAGAGATAAATATTTAGATAGTCAATATTTGGATGTGGTGGGTATAGATATAGGTGGGTGTGTGGTACTAGAATGGATAAAAAAATAACACCAGTGACAGATAAGTTGAGGAGTAATAGGTTAGCATAGTATGGGCGTGTCATGAGAAGAGATGAATACCATATAACTAGAAAAGCTTTGAGTATGATGGTGGATGGATATAAGAGTAGTGGAAGACCGAAAAAGGTATGGATGGATTGTGTGAAAAGTGATGTGTGTAAAAGATGTGAATACTGAGATGACATTTGATAGGCGAAAGTGGAGAAGGAAAGATGTTGTGCCCTCCCTACTTAGGTGAGGTAAGGGTAAGACGATGATGGATATGTTTAGATATCCTAATTTATGTGATAATTTAATGTAGATAATTATATAGGAATGTAAAATTAATACAACTATTGGTCGTCCGGTGTTCAAATTTAATCATAATTTATTAATTTTTTATGTTTCAATATTATTCAGAATTTTTATTTGCCAAAGACTGTTCAGCTGTTGTAGATCCATTTTTGCCTGGTTTCGCTCGCATTAATATAGATTTAATCTCGAAAACAGTACTTTTTATTCTTGATAAAAAGTGCCCTATGTCTTTCTTATACATCTGATAACTGACATGCAAAATTTCTAGATGATCGGTTGAGTAAATAAGGCGTGAAAGCGAACAAACAAACAAACAAACGCACATTCGCATCTATAACATGATTTCCGCGACTTCGCCTCTGTTTATATCTATATAAATGACTAAGTTCTATCCGCGACATGCAGCGGAAGCTCTCTAAAGGGAAAAAAAACGATTTTGAAACATTCTACATTGGTGCTCTGCTCCTATTGGGCTTAGCGTGATGATATATAGCCTCTAGCATACCTCGATAAATAAGCTATCTAACACTGAAACGATTTCTCAAATCGCACCAGTAGTTCATGAGATTAGCGCGTTCAAGCAAACAAACTCTTCAGCTTTACAATATTAGTATAGTTAGTATAAATGACAACATACATTATCTTAATGCAATTTAAAACGTGCTTGATACTTAACGCTATATTTTGACCAATTTAAACATTTTTTTAAATTTATAGTTTTAATTTTATTCTTCAAAATCCGTTCTGTAGTTATTGTGTTACGGAATAACACCCATCGATCCTCACAAACATTCTCATATATATAGTGTTAACGGGATAATTACGTTCCGATAAATTTTCATGAATAAATGATAAATCTACGTTTGCGATCAATTTAATAGAATTAGGAATGATAAAAATGAGGTCGTTCGCAATTGGGAGGTCTCTTTGGGCTAAAACGATAAAACCTGCCTACGCGAAATCCCTGGGGACACTTTATGTTCTCAATGTTTACAACAACAATCCCCATACGGCAACCTCCATCGGTACGGTTATAAAGAAGACCATTCATTGATTTTTTATACCAACATTGAAGGAAAACAATCTAACTCCATATTTTTTTAGAACTAAATTTGAGTTACTCATGCATAACTTTAATCCTCGTATAGATGGTTATTTACGGAACTAATAAAGCTTTACTGTGTACAAATGAAAAAAGGTTTTCTTGGACTTTAGTCGCGCAATTCTTCTATTGAACAATTTTATCGTCAATGGAAAGACTAACTGACTACCAAGTTTTTGATTAACGTGCATTTAACACTATTTATACCTTAGTTAACTTACCTTAGCCCATGAATCAATTAATCTTTAACGCATTATAAACATGCTAGCTTTTGCTCGCGGCTTCGCTCGCGTTACTGTCTCTACCTCGGGAATATTAGTACATTCTTTCTAGATGAAAACTACCGTAAGACTTTTTCTGTACCCAAGAAAACGTGCATGCAAAGTTACACTATAATCGGTTGTAATAAAGTTAAGGCATGATAGTATAATAAACTCTTTTACAAAATTTTAAGATTAGACAGTAATGGTCATAATTAACCCCTAACACAACTCTCACGGCTTCTGAAATGTAATAAAAATAAAATAGTCAAATAACACTCAAAAACTATCAGTAAATCCGAATGTAGCTTTCTATCAGTTACAAAATTTTTAGAATCAGATTGGTATTCCAAAAGATAATCCACAAACATATTTATAAACTCTACCCCTTTATAACAGGAGCTTAAATGAATAAATAGGTCACATGTTCCAAAAAAACCATAAAGCTAAAAACCTTATGAAACATAAACGCGACGAATCAACGTTTCTTGTAAATTAAAAGGGAGTTAAATCATAAATAATAATGAATTCACTTATAAGAATTGGCTTTCAATAAACAATAAGTTTTATTTATAGAGACAAGAATAAAAACAAAATATAGAAAGTAACAATATGAAATCCTTTAAGGTTCTGTAACAATATCAGCAAGAACAGCTAACGTGAATATAAAACTAATCTAATACCAGCCATGGCTTGTCGAGTGGTTTCACAAAGGAGCCTAGCTGTGGAGCCTTGAGGCGGTACATTGTGCTTCAGATAGGTTTATAGTAAATAGAAATAGCAGACTCTTTAGTTCCGTAGCTGTTTAGTTCACTTTATAAACATCATTCTCACTGAAAACATGAATAATCGACATTCCTTGTTTTCAATGTACACTATTGATTTAGGTCAAAGGGTATACACGAGTTGCAAACCTCTGATGTCTCCTTGAAAATTCTACACTATATTACTATAAATTTTATGAAAAACGTTAGAGCCGAAAACTTAAAACACAAAAACATATAAAACGCAGGAAATAAAGCTATTGGAGATTTCTGTCTCTAGACACTGTCTAAACAACGTTCCCACAAAATTTAATCAATATCTAAAGTAGGCTAGCTTTGGGAATTTATTTTCACATCCAATGATACTGTAGTTTAATGTTATGTACGTTATACCGACACATAAGATAGTAAGAGAGTGGAGATATTTTTATTTACAAATTCTCTCTGAATATTTTGTTATTAGAATCTGTAATGTTATAATATGGTAATGTGAGACTATACTTATAATATGGTAATGTGAGACTATACTTAAAAAGTGATCAAATATTATTGATTTCCTTCTCATTGCCTGTCAATGTCCAGTAGACAATTATTAGTCAAATATCTGTATCTCATCTCAAAAACAAATAACCAGAATTAAGCTGCTATTTTAGAAACAGCTTGTGACGTTGTCCGATTGAGAAACAAACACTGGCAAGAAATTAAACACGAATAAATCCTTTTTATGATTAGAAACTTGCCAATATGTTTCATGTATTTATTTATATATATATACTAGCGGGCCGGGCGGACGTTGTCCTGCTTTGATAATAAAAAAAAACCTAAAATTCAACAGCGCCACCTATCGGGTCCAATTGTGAATCTTTTATAACAACGAAATCTTTTTCGTCTATGTCCTTTATTATGCCCGTGACAACGTGTATGTAAAATATAATGATGATCGGCTACTCACTAACTACTCAGTTAAGGCGTGTAATCATAAAAAGGAAACTGAAATTCGCATTTATAATATTAGTTATTTATAATTTTAATATAATTATAAATATTCTTATAGACACGTTAATAAGTCATGAGAAAAAATGGGGTTATCTGTTTAAAATAAACAATAAATACACAGAGTCCATCTTAGCCTTTGCAGACGACCTAGCAATAATGACACGAAATCCAAAACAATGTCAGGTGTTATTAACTGAAGTAGATGAGTTTTGTACATGGACTGACGGACTGAGGGCAAAACTAAGTAAAAATGGCTATGTGGTTAAGTTATACGCGGTAGAAGTAGGAGCGAGAGGTATACCAGCAAAATCTCTCTACAACCTTCTGAAGGACCTTGGCCTGTCGAGAACTGCAGTAAGTTCTATTTTAGAACGAGTATCAAAGGCTGCACTAACAGGTTGCTACCAAATTTGGCTAGGCAGGGCGGGAAACTCGAGCAGTGAAGGTGAGCGTTGATGCACATCTCAAAGGGGGCCTCCTTAAACCTACACCTGGGTCGCAAGTTCTGGGAACTGCTCTGAGTTCCTCCCTCTGCCACACGATGGACCCGGCACCCGCACCGTGAATCCATGGAAGGCTAAGAAGTTCGTCTCAGTATACTACTTGTGAACGGACTTTGTAATTTACTTGATAGTTTGTGAAACAAATAACAATTTCCAAGTAAGTTGTGGATTTTCTCACAGGATTTATTCGACAAATAGTATTGTTCCGATATTCTCAAGTGTATTGTGTAAAACTAACATTCCTGTAACTTGGTTTGTGCTTTATAGATAGATTGTTATATTTACTGTATATTCACGTGGGAATGAATATACTTATTAAGATTATAATTGATCCTATAAATGCTATGAAATATACTAAAAAAATTCTATCCAGTAGTTGTTTTATAAAAAAAGAGAGAATGACTTTTATTTTTAAAGATAATTTTCGTTGTCACTTAAGATACCTGTAAATTGTAAAAAAATAATTAAAGAGTTATTAATCAAAATATGTGTGCATTATCAATTTCTAACATAGATATTTATAATAGGTCTTTACCTATGAAATTGCCGTTCTGCAGTACTGGCCATTTCAAATCAAAATAATTTTTGTTTGACTAAGAATTCTAATTTCAAATTAATTTTATTTTAAAAACATGGAATTCTTTTTCCAAAAGTAGTCATTTGTTTATTGATTAGTGTTACATTTTCATCGCATTTCAATCTTTTTTGTCATCATGGATACGTTAAAAATTCGAGTAATTATGGAATATGAGTACCGTCGTGGCAGCAACGTGGCACAAGCGGCACGCAACATCAACGACGTTTACGGAGCTAACTCGACAAACCAACGCACCACCTGTTATTGGTTTGCTCGTTTCCGTTCTGGGAATTTCGACCTGAAAAATGAACCTCGCGGTCGTCCGAAGACTTTGGTCGACAATGATGAATTAAAGGCGATTGTGGAAGCTGAAGATATACAATCTACGGCTGAATTAGCAGCAGCTTTCGACGTTAGCGTCAAAACAATATTGGTCCATTTGCGTCAAATTGGCAAGGTAAAAAAGTTTGACAAATGGGTGCTCCACGAACTCAATGATCGCCAGCGCGAAGTACGCGTCGAGTCGTGCCTTGCACTGCTCAACAGACACACAAATGAAGGAATTTTGAACCGCATTGTTACCTGTGATGAATAATGGATTCTGTTTGATAACCGCAAGCGCTCAGCAAGTTGGTTGGATCCTGGTTCAGCACCTAAACAATGCCCTAAACGAAAACTTACCCCTAGAAAAGTGATGCTCACTGTTTGGTGGTCTAGCGCCGGTGTGATTCATCACAGCTTCTTACCAAACGGGGTGAGCATTACTGCAGATTTATACTGTGAAAAACTGAACACAATGATTGAGAAGCTGGCACATCTCCAACCAGCATTGGTCAATCGCTCCTCTCCGCTGCTCCTGCACGACAACGCGCGACCTCATACTGCACAGCAGACGGTCTCCAAGTTGCAAGAACTGGGGTTGGAAGTTCTCCATCATCCCCGCTACTCGCCAGACCTTGCGCCTACACACTACTACTTTTTCCAGAATTTGGATAACTCCTTAAAAAAATATTCTGTTTCTGTTCATTGTAGTTGTGTGCGTTTTGTTATGATTACCTATGATAAATTTGTAGTTCTAACTGCTGTCGTAATATGGCGTCATCTTTCGCAAAGAATATTAATCACGAAATTGATATTTAATTTTTTTTTATTTATGTGTTTATTTTTGTATTATTAATTTTACTATATTTAACTTCCGTAGTATTTAACCCATAGCGATAACAATTGGTATGTATGTATGTGTAAACTACACATATGTATGTGTACACTGTGTATGTGTGTGTAACACGGAGAAGTTTTATCCAATTTCAGTTCATTTCAGGATAAATAATAACAAACGCATTCTATGTCGCGGTCATAATTAGTATAATTTTAGGTAATAAATATATTTCTTGAAAAGTAAAGATTTCTCGATTTTGAATCACTAAGAAATTTAGTTTGAGTAGCTTTAAAAAAATAGATATAAAAGAATTCTCATGTGATATATACGATTGTTTTAAAATATAAATTTTTAGTGAGTTTTGTGTATTTTCTTTTTTATTTTCGTTTACAAAATCCATAACATTACGAGCTCGTACAGAAAGCTTGGATATTCTTATCGTTTCAGCAGCACACTCCGGAGCCATGCGAAACTATGAACTAATCCGGCGGCTGTGCACTGCGCCATCTGTCTGGTCGGGGTTGTTGCTCTCTGTGATTCATACTTCACTACCATTACCATTGATCTCTATTCTAGAAATTACTCTCTTTTCACACTAGCTTATGTACGCGACTTGTCCTCGTGGCCATGGTTTGAGTGCAAGTTATGAATTATGTTATGTTTGGATTAATTATAAGCTGTTTTTAATTTAATTGTCGTTTTACAATTTTCCTAATTTTAAGTTACAGTGCCCGATATTTGAATTGGCACACCGTGGATAAGACTAAAATAATCGGCTAAATTAAGTTTGGTATAGCAGCTATCAAAGTTATAAGCCTTGAGCGATAGAAAGAACCTTCTACAAAACCGAAGCAAGCAAAGCTTATTCGGGCGTTTCGGTATTCTTCCCGATATACCAAATCCATTGCAGAGTACTCTACCTCTGACAAATTGCATCATTATTACTTAGCCCTTATATAAAGATATAGAAAGCATGAGAAATCCTCTATCTACCAGTGAAAGTCTCGTCAAAATTGGTTTTGCTGCTTCGGAGGTTAACGCTGATAAAAATAAACATTTCAATCAAATTTATATGTACAAATTTTTGTTACACTTTCAACGAATTTGTTTCTACGACAGTCGAAATGTAAACGAGTTATAATATGTTAAAGATAAACACGACTTCAAACGGAAAGTAACGTATCAATATATATGTATCATATTTTTTTTGACCCTGTATATGTACTGTACAATACGCGACCTATCTGAGTTAACCTAAGTGACATTGTATATATTTTAGCGCTTGAGCACACATTTGATGTTAAATGATGACTTGGTCTAAGGCGGTAAACACACAAAACCTAGAAGGGACTGGACCTTAAGTGCAACTGCCGGAACACGGCAACAGGTGCTTGGCGAGAGATTTTTACTTGAGGGTGGCAGCTATCCAGGTTGATTTAGAAAAACCCCTACCGCCATGCTATGGTTTCATCACAATATTTCCTTTATCAAATGCTTCGACGCAATTCCAAGGAAGATCCATGGACGCTGTATCCGAACAGGCTATAAGCAAATCACTCATCGCTTCGAAATTCCATTCATATTCTTATTAGATTAAAAAAAATTGGGAAAATAAGATAATAACATTTTCGTTGTTTGTTTTTTTTTTACATTATTATATTACGTACAATTTTGAATTATTGATTCGTCGAAATTGATAAGTGAGAAGCGAGCGTGTTCTCGTAGTATATTAGTTCACACAATAGACTAACATGTAATTTTGTACTAAGTACATTGTCGAGGAAAGATGACAGCGACGATAAAACATGTTTTTGTACTTACTTCTAAGACTAAATGCATGTACGCTGTAATACAAAACATTCACGTGGAGAGTTTTTTATGTTATAAAGTATTAGTTTTTTGTCATAATCTCATTTCATATTAAACGAGGAAGTGGTCTAAGAAGGGTAGAAACACACTAAGCTTAGACCAGGACTGATTATTTACGTAGAACTGTCTGAATCCAGCTACAGAGTTTGGAGATACATTTTTAAATTGAGGTATACTAACATGCTATGGTTTTATCACAAAGTTTCAGCGAAAGTTCAGGCTCATTGGTGATATTCGAACCTACATCGTTCTGGCCGTGTTCCCACTATTTTTTTTTTATAATTATTTCTTCTTTTTAATTATTTCTCAATCTTTGTTGTTCTAAATTTGAAAATGTGACGTGACACGTTATAATTTTACCATTGAAACGGTCACGAACGTTTCGTATATTTCAGGTTTAATCGTAAATTATGAACGTCTACAGGAACACGCTATGGTATGTATGCACGTTTTCAACCAGGCCACAGGCATTTAATATTGATAGTACGGTAAAGTCCAAAGATGGCGGGAAACCCATAACGCTTGCGTACTACGAAACAGCTGAGTGGCGGCCATATTGGTTCTTGTATGGTACTCTGTATTTTAATTCCAATGCTTTATTCAGTCAATTTTTGATATACAAATGTTGATAAAATCTAAAAACTTCAATATGTAGTATTTATTCAATAATATTTATTCGAGTTTCAGCAAATATAGTGTTTTATGCCAACTTATAACATTGATCAGTATATAAAAGTATATTACCCGAAAGTTTAAATAAATATTAATAACATATGAGGATATACTACAATTTAATAACTACTACGAAATATTGTAAGGAATATATAATATAGATTATGAGTATTAACTCTAAAAAAATATCTAAAAAACCGAATTACACTCGTATGTCCCGTATATTATATATGCTTATAATATACTCCGAGGTTGTAAGATATTTCACGAACATGACAATTAAACTGCACTATTTAAAAATCGAAATATGCCATTCGTGGTATTCGGTCTTTTTGATAAAAATATTATTTACTTACCGGTGATTGCTATGGGTTAGATGGGTCTGAATTCTTCATAGATTGTCCCCGTTTTTCGGCGAATTCCGCACTCAGTCTATGCGCCTTCAGCGTTTTAGGTTTAGACATAATAATACTATCACTAATCAGATTATTTAAAAATTGACCTTGATTTGCCGAAAATAAATACGACTCTTAGAAACAAAAAAATCACAGTAAAGCTAAAATAACATTCGTTGTCACATTTAGGCCTGACTGACTATTCATCACAATGAACTCGACGGTCTAAAAACACGTTTCAAGCCACCGAAATCTTATCTAGAACACAAATAAATTAATAAAGAGCTCCTATTGATCAAAGTATTTCTATACGATAGTCCGTGTATTTTCTTTGCGCGTGAATTAAAACTAATGCGTGATGTTTATAACTATACGTAAACACTTTGTGATTTAATCTTATCAGACGGATTCGATGTACGTTTAGTATTTTATTTTCTACATGTTAAATAATCAACGAGAAATTTGTTATGTATATACAGGTATGGGACGAAGTTGGTGCGTTCAGTAGCTTGGTTTATACACGCGAAGTTAGCAGTATAACAGAGCGCATGCGAGAAAGGGTGGCCGCGGTGGTCCATTGTTGCCAGAGGCAGACTGCTGATATAGAAAAAAACGAATTCTATAAATCTAATACTCTATTGACGCGGTCTAAGGTTTTGTTGCGCGGTGATAGGGTACGTTTTACTTTGATTTATTGGTGAATTGAAAAAGTCGAATAGGGTGAGCATCCTAAAAGGGCAAGGGTAGGTAGATCTATGCAGTTATTATGTCAAAGTTTATGTGTGGTTCATATAGATGAATTTGTTTCGGTCATAAGAATGTTCGAGATCTTTCTTCAATTACGTTCGTTTCCTTTGATTTCCTGCGATGAAAAATAACTTAAGTATTATATACAGTATGATGGTGCGTGGTAAAAGAATTTTAAAAATAAAACTAGTATTGAAAGTGCTTTTTACATATGAAATAAGTACCTACATTTAAGGAGGGTAGATTCCAACTAATGTTGTAAATGCGAATGCTAGTTTGTTTGTTACGCTTTTAGGTCTCAACTACTAAACCGATGAACATGAAATTTTGCATAAGCGTTATTAGGATAACAAAAAAGGACATACATAAGGATAAACATACATTTCATCTAAAAAATACTATTCCCGAAGTATAGGTCAACATCCTATACTAGCTTCTGCCCGCAACTTCGTCCGCGTGGAATAGTTTGTTACTTTGAGCTAACGCTAACACACAGCGGAAGCTCTCAACATGGAAAAAACCCGATTTTGAAACGTTCTTTATTGTTGCTCCGCTCCTATTTGTCTTAGCGTGATCATATATAGCATATAGCCTTCCTGGATAAAGGAGCTACCTAACACTGAAGGAATTTGTCAAATCAGACGAGTAGTTCCTGAGATTAGCGCGTTCAACAACAAATAAACCCTCCAACTTTATAATCTTAATATATATATTTCTTGTGTGCGTGTGTATGTGACTGAACTCCTCCTAAACGACTGGACCGATTTTGATGAAATTTTTTGTGCGTGTTCGTGGAGATTCGAGAATGGTTTAGATTCACAATTGGACCCGGCAGGTGGCGCTGCGATCGACTTTTAGGATTTTTTTTGTTTTCAAGGCAGGACAACGTCCGCCCGGTCCGCTAGTATTAGTATAGATTATATAAACTTCTATACTATTTTATAGGTTTTAACGTTTGACTACGATATCACCTGATATTAAATGACGATGTAACCTAAGGTAAAAACCTTAATAAGAAACGGCCCTTAAGTGAAGCTGCCGGAACATACCAAAGCGCTTGGCGATAGATTTTCGGCGCTAATGCTATGCCATAGCTTATTTTATAACGTAAAAGACCTATCAAAAATATTTAAAAAAAAAAAACTTCTTTATCCTAACTAATATTATAAATGCAAAAGTCAGATTATTTGTTTGTTTGGTACGGCTTTCATGCCTTAACTACTCAACCGATCATCGGGAATTTTGCTGTCACGTTGTCCTGAGTACACAAAAGGACGTTCGGTTACTTTCCGACAGATTGGTCAAATCTACAATGATGTGAGCGAAGCCACGAACAAAAGCTAATTAGGTAATAATCGGAACCATTTACATTTATAGGACTATTATTATAGGTATATATACCTATATATCGGTATCGCTATTAGAGATACTAAAAATTCTATATACAAAAATTAAATATAGCGTCAGTTATGTATTTTGTTTATATCAAGGATAGACAACAAATTAAATGATGATATATATGATGATAATAGCTTAAATATATTTCTCAAATTGTAATATCTATTATTAGGTATATAAAGATTGATGTTTTTGTTTTTTTGAAATGAAACTTCTTATGGGAGAGCTTTGAAATTTTGATCGGCAACATTTTTGTGTAACGAAAAGTGGTGAGGGTAAACGCTGTGTTGGGTAGAGTGTTGAAAATCGTCCGCTCACCGAAGTTAAGCAACGTCAGGCGCGGGCCAATACTTGGATGGGTGACCGTCTGGAAACATCGCATAACGTGTAACTTGTACATTTTATAACATCACTGATCTTATACAGATTGGTATATTTATTTCATGAAAGTTTCACTTCTACCGTGCCTCTTAAGTAGCACCTGTTTTTTATTATTATTTTAGTTTAGTAGTCTGTATTTCACTTTCGATTTTGATCAGCCTATAGGACGTAACTGTTTTTTGTAGGCGGAAGAATTTTTAAAATCTGATCAGTTGTTCTAGACAATTAAACTTTAACTTTTTTTTATTATGGTAATTATTGATTTATTTATTTATCAATGAATTATTATACAATTGACAGATTAATGCTAAAATACAACTCACAACGGCTAGCAAATGCGGTACAATGTGAGTCATAATCCGACAATTCATAAAATCGATAACGTTCATCTCAACGACGGAACCAGTGCACTTGTGTGCGTCATCTCGTATTTCATAATACGGTTAGCAAAACAAACAAATATTTTATTTTTGGGAACTTATCTTCTAGTATATTATTACTGCGATTGTCGAGTAGGTAATAATATTACAAGTTTTTTGCGATAATACCAATGTTCTTACAATGTGGCCCTCTTGTTAAAACTTTTCAGGGAGTTTTTGTAGCAATTCAGAATCCATGTCCCGTGGTATTATTTCCCGTCTACTTGAGCACAGTAACTAAACTATATTACGTAAAATACCACCAATATTACAAAAATATAGGGCCAACTAACACAAGATTACGAATTAAAAATGAAAACCACTACATGACATTCCATGATCTCGCCAGAAAACCAACAAACAGATAACGCTTCTAAGTAATTTTTAAATGACTTCAGAAAGGAGGTTCTTAATTCGGTTCTATTTTTTAAATGTTTGTTAGCTAAGTGTGGGTTCGTTTTGTAGTCAGTAAATTAGAAGATTTACACTTTATATCTTAATATATATATTTCTTGTGTGCGTGTGTATGTGACTGAACTCCTCCTAAACGACTGGACCGATTTTGATGAAATTTTTTTTGTGTGTTCGTGGAGATTCGAGAATGGTTTAGATTCACAATTGGACCCGGTAGGTGGCGCTGCGGTTGACTTTTGGGATTTATATTTTTTATTATCAAGGCAGGACAACGTCCGCCAGGTCCGCTAGTAATAGAATAAAATAATAAATCTGCGTTTTTATATGCTTTTAATTTCAGTCTTTTTTTTTTATTACTCTCTGACGTAGAATTTGCCTTTTTTCACATTCGATTTTTAAATATACATTATAAAACACAAAGAGGTTTAAGACTCAGAACTAAATTTATAAATTGATTTGGAAGTTTCTTCTATTATTTGTAAGGAGATATTTCAAAGGAGAGTCAATTTCATTACATTAGTATTGGACCTTGGATTTCGAAGATATACCAGGGTATTTCTCAAAGTCCAATAAGTAATATATAATAATTGAGATATTGGTAGGTCATGACAATTCAAGACTAAGTGGGTACTATAGGTGGTAGAGCCACGCTGAAACTATTACTGGTTTCAGCATGAATAAGTCGGCTCGCCCGGTGTAGTACCACCCGACCCACAGAAAATCGACGTGAAGTAACATTGCTTGCATTGTTGGGTTTCGTTCGGTCAGTGAGAGCGCCGGAGGGCCACCTCCCCCTCCTCTCCACTTTCCCAACCCCTCTCCCTCAAACACAGGCTGGCAACGCACTGGCCACTCCCCCGATGTTACTAGTGTCTATGGACGACGGTGATCACTTACCATCAGGTGATCCGCCTGTTCGTTTGCGCCCTATAATATAAAAAAAAACCTAACTATGATCAAAGACGGTTTGGTGCATCTTTCTAAAATAGTATTTTTAAGTCAGTTTTATTCTTTGGTAAAAATGTTATGTGATACTCACATGTGCCTTGCTTTGTATTAAGTTTAATTAACATATTACACTATTAATGTTTAATTATAATATGATTATATTATATGATAATATATAATTATATTAATATTAATGTTAAAGTTTTTCTATTGTTCTTGATCTTTATAAGGGTTAATTTATTATTTTTTTATTCAATATACCTAGAATTAACAACAATCGTCAGTATTTTATAGTACTTCAACTCTTCAAAACCAAAATACAAAGAGATACTACTGTATTATGTGGATCTAGAAGCTTATACGATACTTTATGGTCAACAAAAAATACTGAGAGATGTAAAAAGTGCAAATAATTTAGTTTTTGTAAAAATAATGAAGCTTGCTATGTTTTATAGCTTTTTTAAAAACACCATAATCAGCAGCAACGGTCTGTAGTATGCAGAGTTATTGACGGTAGGTATATATATATATGTATGTTGCAATGTCATGCATTGCAAAACTGTCAGAGACTAACTCACTAGAGCTGCTGCCCGAAAACATCTATAGCTACTTTGCGAGAGATTTTCACCTAGTAGTATCTAATATGGAGGGCATAAGGAAAAGATTCTATCATGTTACGGTTTTATCACAGTGTTTTCTTTTATCAAAAGCTTCAATTAATTCCAGGATTGGAAACTACATCGTGCGACACCGTGTTCGTACTGTTAGCCATCATCTTTTGACCTAAATTATTATGCGTTTAAAGCATGTAAACATTTTTTTGTGCTCTGTACATTTCATCCCCTAGATATAGACCCCTGTATGTAACCCTCGTCTCTTAGTTGTCAGTGTGTATTCCGACAAATGCTGCAAATAACTGTTACGACTTGACACACACTAGAACCATGTAAATTAAAAAGAAAGTTATTTTAAAACCAATTTTGATTATTTTTTACGTCACGTAAGATTTTATTTAATTTTTATTAATGTTATAAATGCCAATGCGAGTTTGTTTATTTCTTTGCTACCCATTCACGTCTTAACAACTCTTTAACCAATTATCACGAATATACACGCTGTGAGGGGTACAAAAGAATAGAGAAAAAAAATTGGAAATCGAGATGACTGTTGGGAAAAAATAACATAGTATTTCTAGAATACATAGAAAGTCAATCGTATCTGTTTAAATTTTATGCCAAAGTTCGCGATATATTTTTAGTATTGTTATGTTGTGAAAGAGTCTCCCGGGTAATATGTTCCCTCCTTCGTATCAATTACTCAGGCCGTAATGAAAACGGCGACTGACTATGGACTCTTCATCTTTCGGTGCTTACCATTATTGTTGGATTGTACTGTAGTTAGCAATAGGCACAGCGCCGTTCTTTTACTGTCCTATCACAAGCAAGAGACAAACTAGATTTGGGGTGTTTTTTACTGTATACATTAGAAAACAAGTGTACAGTGCACTTAATGTGAAGCAACCGGTGTATCCCATAACACTTATGTGAATCAATATCAGAAAGTATCGGAATCCTGAGGCTAGAGAGCAGTACACAATCATCAAAATAGTTACTGATAGACAGCGTAAATATGACGTAAAAATGAAGCGTTGTTCTCTAATGGCCATGTTTTATTCCAAAAACATTTACTCATACGTTATTCTAATTAAATCCCAACGACGACATTATCCTAACGTCGTTTCAATTAACGTCGTATCAATGAAGCGTTGATAATATATTTAGACACTGTGCCGATCGACGTAGGTTAAAATCCTTGCCACTAAGGATCCTTCCTTTCTTTTGGTGAAGGAAACATAATGATGAAACCATAGCATGGTAGTAGGTTTTCAGCCCGCCTGGTTAGTTACCACCCTCAAGTTTAAATTTGTCGCCAATTACCTACCGCGGTGTACCGGCAGCTGCACTTTAGAGCCAATCCTCCTCTAAGTTTAGCTGTTTACCGCTTTAGACCATATCGTCATTTAACATCCGAAGGGATTTTGGTCAAATGCTAAGACCCACAAAGTATAAAAACAAACAGACTAGCTGTTTGCTTTCTATAATGTACAATTGAATATATACATGATCAAAAATAAACACCAAACGTGGTTATGTGGATTATGCGACGATAGAACAAGATATTGCTGACTAAGTATATATATTATAACTCATAAGTGTAATGATTGATATTGTTTTCCTTCTTATGTACGTACTTTCTACTTGATTGTTTGTAAACTTTATATCAGTTTTATGTATTCTGTCCTTTTCATTCTTAAATCTTTTTTTATATACCGTTCATAACAAACAGAGATCTTTTGTGATAAGATACCTACTTTTTGACCAGAGATTCCACATTTTCTGTATCTTATGGATCACCATCATACGATCATATTCTGTTTCCTATATTAATGTAACTGGCTGTTTTTTTATTATTATGTCTGCTGTAACAACATATGAGTTTACTTGTAAAATTAAAAAGTTATTCTATTTTATGACAGCTGATACAATTCGCACGTATATCATAAGTTTGTATCAATTTATTATCCAAAACAAACGAACACTGGACCCGTGTCAGACGGCGGGCGTGACACAGCCGACATGCCCTGGATTAATGGGTCCTTCGCTGAACCGTGCTGACTCGCAGACCTTTGGTGTGGAACGGAAATTTTATTAGCGAAATTACTACTTATATCATAACAGCTTTTCCTTTTCCATAATGCTCGATTTAGAACTATCAACGTCCCTACGTTTTAGATTCTTGGTATTCTATAATCATTGCACTTTTTTTCTTAATTTTGTTCTATATGTATTAGGTCAACTGTGAGCGTGTACGTAAATATTATTAGGTATTCGTTTTTCCTGTTTAGTAGCTATTGATGAGTTTTACTGTTATCTTAACATAAACAAATAATGTTCTGAGAACGCAGTGTTTTTGAAAAACACGCTCATAATTATTTTAAAGCCGTAATAAAATTGAGAGTCCGCCACATTTCTCAGAGGGTGATACTGACAATATAAACGAGGGATTCCGTTACCCCAATTCATTTCTAAAGGTTTCCTTTTGTTTCTTAATTTTATTGGCTTCCGTGATGTTACAGCCGTTACTGTGACAACGGGAAATTAAAAATATACATAGGGTAACTTCGGCTTACAGGTATAAATCAATAGGACGTCACTGTTTCTTCTTTTATATGAAAAATTCACGCTAATAAACAGTTCGCCAGAGGAAAATACTCGTTTTATTTATTTTTTATATCATAGCAGGCAATCAAACAGGCGAGTCACCTGATGTTAAGAGATCACCGCCGTCCATAGACACCAGCTACACCAGGGGAGTCGCAAGTGCGTTGACAACCTGTGTTGGAGGAGGGGGGGGGGCAAGGAAATGGGGAGGGTTGAGAGAGAGAGAGTGGAAGTCTATCACTGACCGAACGAAACGCAACAATGCAAGCTCTATTATATCACCTCGGTTTTCTGTGAGAGGGTGGCACTACCTCGGGCTAGCCGACCCATTCATGCTGAAACCAGTAATAACTTCAGCGTGGCTCTACCACCTACAGACCACCTACCTACCTACCTCATTTCAAAGAATACAATTATTACTAAGTAGCCGTGCGCCTCCGTTTCGCACGGATGTAGTGCTGTGATGAAGAATATGAGGTCGAATCATCTAATACGACAATGAGACTATTATTACCCTATTCGCTATACCTATACCCTATCGCACCTAAGTAGGTTCGGCACAAGACGTTTTTCTTTTCCACTCTTCTCTGTCAGATGTCATCTCTCAGTACTCACACCTTTTACGCACATATTAGTTTTCACACAATCTGTCCATACCTTTTTCGGTCTTCCTCTACTCTTACATGAATCCACCATCATATTCAAGACTTTTCTAGTTACCTGACCTAGATACCTATTACTGCTCAACTTCTCTGTCACTGGTGCTATTTTCAAACTTCCTGTGATATACTCATCATCATCGTCAACCTGTAAGAGACCCACTACAGGGTCATAGACCTACTTCCGAAGGAAGGTATGGGCATAATCACCACGCCAGCCCACGACATATTGGCGATTTCAAACTCTGAGAAATCCACAGTTCTTTGTATTCCCACATACAGTAGTACTCACAAGAATAATTCTCAGGTTCAGGTTTCTTTACGATGTTTTCCTTCGCCGTCAGTGATACCAATTTAAATTTGTGAATGTACGCGAATTCCGAAAAATTCTTTGATACATGCTAGACTTCGAACCTGCGGACATCGGATTGATATTCCACTGGTCATATCACTAGACCACCACGACTTTTTTTAAATTTTACTAATTTTAAACCGTATCCAATACGATCACGTAGTGATACAAAATGGCAACTTATAAAATGAACGTTAGTCTGTCATTTCTATCAATATTTTTGAAAATCTCTCTACTGTCTTTTCTGTTACTCACATTTTTACATTTTTTTTGCGTATAATCTTTCAAACATTTTCTTTCTTATAAATTTTGTCCTGATAATCGCAAACAATAAAAAAAAGGATTATCTAAATAGGTGCAGTAGTACCCTTCTGAAGTAATTGCACTTATATACATTCGGCAAACGATATTTATTTATATAGATATAAATATTGATAGCATTATTATTAAACATTTACCTTGTCTTCCGCTTCTTCGGCCCTTCCTTCGGCTTCCAGGACCCGTTGTTCCAGCTCCGTGAGCTGAAAGAATAAAAAAAAACATGTTTAAAAAATCTCGAGCAGACGAAATATTTTTATACACTTTAGGATTTCGGTTTTGATCAGAATCTCATATGATGTTAAATGGCGATGTGGTCCATGACGTAAACACGCTAAACTAATAGACTGGGTGTGAAGAGCAGCTAATAGAACACAGCCATAGGTGTTTGGCGACAACTTGAGTGGAGTAGATAACTAGGTGGGCTTAGAAGAGGACCTACCACCATGCTATGCTCATTGCTGAGCAAGCTAACCATTGAACCACCGTCGCTTCATTGTAATAACGTTTTGTTTAAGTTCTGAGTATGAACCAGTTATTAAGAGTAAGGCTCTTAATTATACCGCTTGCGGTACTTTCGAGGACATGTTACCAAGCCCATTTCTTGTAACTTTATTTTTAAGGGCACGGTATTTTTCGAAAATTGTAAGTCTACAGTACTACAGAGATACACCACTATGCGACGCGATAACTGTTCAAGAAAGATAGATTGGATTTTGTATTTGGATAACTTTGATCTATTAAAAAATGATAGAATTTTTTTTGTAAAGATTACCAAGATTTTTTGTTTTCAATCTCTTTAATTTTTTTGGCAATTTTTCGATATTATCGAAATTTCCATTAAAGGCACTGCGTGCCCCTACAAAACACGCCCTGCATATAACTACACATATTTCAATAAAATGTATCTGTAGAAACGTTTTTAGAAAACAATTTCTGAAAGTCTCTTTCAATGTTGGTTATTGTAACGGTTTGCTGGCTTTCTCAACGTCCGCAATAACATTACATAAACTTATTAGCTAAATTATGAAGCATCGTTAAAGCTATGATCCACAATAACCACAATAAAGCCGCATAACCGTTTTATGTATAACTATTTATGATTGTAGTTGTAGTCTTAACTTATCTTAACATCAGGTACATTGCAGTCTCTTTCTCGTACTATGACAAAAAAAAATTGACAGCATCTCGATGTGTTGCCTAATATTACTAGCGCCATCTCGTAACAAATAAAAGGAAACACGCGCTCTAGCGTATACGAAAAATGCTTTTAAAACTCTTTCTGGAGTTAGCTTGTTAACTAGTTACGTAGCTCCGTCACCACCCGATAGATGGCGCTCACTCGCTTTGTATTATCGAACCACGTGTTTCGAAGGGTGGTTTGCATATATTATAAATAGTCCTATTTTTAAGGGAGGCTGTAGGTGAGGTATTGTTGTTATGTAAGAGAGAATTTGTGCGGTTTCCGAGGCAAGGCGGGCCGCGGGGCGGATTGGTTCGTGAAAGGGGGTGTATACTAGAGAAATGTTATAGCTGTGATATATGGAAGCGAGACACGTGTTAGAGTGTGTTTGAAAGGTTTATATTACTGTTAGGAAAGGAATATATCTTTTGTAAATACGAACGTATTTTCTGCGTAACTTGTGGTTCAATTTTTATTTTTAAGTATAATATTTTCTGTAAACAACGTCATCCATTGTCTACGTCTGATATACTTTTAAAGGTCTAGTAAGAAAACTGCAAACATTCTGTGTCTTCAATGTAGACGAACATTATATACTAATTATGCCCGTGGTTTCGTACGCATTTGTTATTATTTATTATATTATGCGTGTATAAGTATCCAGGTGTAGAAATTTCCATGGCGAGTGATAGAACGGTATAAATCTTAATTAGTTCTAGCGACATCTACGATAATGGATAGTATAAAAATCTTCTCCAAGTGTGAAATTTCATAGTGGTTTGTCAAGTTTTAATATTAAGAAGGAAAACGAACTAATTTCATTTTTTTATTGATAAAACTAGCCGACCCGTGCCCACTTCGTTGGGAGGTAATAGGCATTATAAAGCTACAGCTTTTGTCTAGAAATCAATTATATATATCTCATAATTAAGGCAACGTTCATAAGAAACTTTTTCGTTCGACCATTTTTCTCCGACTCCCCAGATATTACCTCCTACAACCTCACACACTTTACCTTTATAATATTAGTATAGATTATAGATAATATAATTAGTTAATAGCTTCTGCCCGCGACTTCGTACGCGTGGAATAGTTATTTTGGGCTAAGACGCAGCGGAAGCTCTCAAAAGGAAAAAAAGCCCCGATTTTAAAATATTTTTCATTCTTGCTCCGCTCCTATTGTCCTTAGCGTGATGATATATAGCTTATGACACACACAAATAACTTGGCTTTCTATTGGTAAACTAATTTAAAAATCGGTTTAGTAGTTCCTGAGATTACTCCCTACAACGTCACAAACTCACAAACTTTACCTCTTTATAATATTAGTATATAGATTATAGCCCCTGCCCGCGACTGCGTCCACGTAGTAGTAGTTACTACTCTGGGCTAACGCTGACACACAGCAGAAGCTCTCAAAAAGAAAAAAACATCTCGATTTTGAAACATTTTTCATCTGTGCTCCGCTCCTATTGGCCTTAGCGTGATGATATATAGCCTATAACCATTCTCGATGAATGAGCTATATAACACTAAAAGAATTATTCAAATCGGACCAGTAGTTCTTGAGATTACCCCTTACAACGTCACAAACTCACAAACTTTACCTCTTTATAATATTATATTAGTAATATATTAGTATATAGATTATAGTCCCTGCCCGCGATTTCGTCCGCGTAATAATAGTTACTACTCTGGGCTAACGCTGACACTAAGCAGAAGCTCTCAAAAAGAAAAAAACATCTCGATTTTGAAACATTTTTCATCTGTGCTCCGCTCCTATTGGCCTTAGCGTGATGATATATAGCCTATAACCATTCTCGATGAATGAGCTATATAACACTGAAAAAATTATTCAAATCGGACCAGTAGTTCCTGAGATTACCCCTTACAACGCCACAACGTCACAACGTCACAAACTCACAAACCCACAAACTTACAAACTCACAAACTTTAGCTCTTTATAATATTAGTATACATTATGAAAGTCCCGCCCTGATTATGAAAAAATCCTTGACAAATTATATACTAAAACGTTCCTCATTAATCACTCTATCCACCGGTGAAAACGGCATGAAAATCCGTTCGGTAGTTTTTGAGTTTATCGCGAACAGATAGACAGACAGACGCGGTAGGGGACTTTGTTTTATACTATTAATGATGATAGATAGACAGATCGATTTTTTATAATAATTTAATAACACTGAATGGGTAGAACTTTCAAAAAGAATTGCGACCACGTGGTAATATTGTCTATCGTTAATTTTGTCATTGTAAAGTCGTCTTGCTAGAATAACTCTTTACGCCTTTAAAAATAACTTCTAAGATAGAAAAAAGGGAACACGATAATCAGGAGAAGATATAACAGCTCCACGAAACTGTAAATATAATGGTTTTAGAAATACATAGTGCAGTACAGTGCCGGGTATTTGGTTTGGCACTTCGTGGAAAAGAGTGAGACGTGCGACTAAGATCGAGTTACTTCGGTTTTGTAAAGTGTTCTCTCTATCACACGCGCGATCACTGCGATGGACAAGGATAACGCTATACAAAACCGAACTTAGCCGACTATTACAGTCTTGTCCGCGACGTGCCAAATCAAAAGCTGGGTACCGTATTTATGTTCAATTACGTGTAAATAATGAATAAACTATAAATAAAACATGAAAGATTATCATTTAAGTATGATGTACTAAGTTATCAAAAAAAATGTTTCAATGGTTGTAATCTTAGAAGGTTGTTATACAGAATGTATCATTACATGGACAATAATGATGTCTGGAAATGTTTCCTCCCTCTGTAAATCAGCTGAAAACGACTGCAACAATATTAATTCATATAGATGTAATAAAAAAAATATATAAAAAAGTTAGTTCAGATAGATTTTCTTGCCCTTTTCTGCATTCTTTTGAACAGTCTCTTAACGCTAGTCTTAACGCTTATAAATACATTCTCCGATATTAAATTGTGTAGCGTATTTATGATTTTGACTATCCAATCAAATTTATAACACGCATTGCCCGCTGGAGTTACCTATCTACCACCGTCAGTCAAGCAACCTACAGATGTGTCCCGGCAATTGAACTTGTGAACCAGTTCTCTAAGTTTAGCAGGTTATCATCCCATGTCACATTGTCATGAAAATGAGTTGAGATTGCGGTTAAATGTCGTAACCAAACTCCAAAAAGTATAAAAACACCTACTACTTTGCCATAATACAGACAAACATAGTTCCACTGCATATATACGAAACACGCTAACGAACAGAGAAATAAAAACATGCCACGGATTGCAACGCGGCCGTCAAAGGAAAAGCTAGCGGAATACACGATAAATCAAATTCTATCTCGCTTTTTACTCGATATCGAGGTATTTTCTCGTTTCAAATAAATTTCTTTCGAAGAAATCAACTTTCTTGTTAATATCCCTACCGTGTCATAACAAGTCTCATTTGATAAAATTGGATAGTACATTGCTTGGATCGCTTGAACATTCTTGACATTATGCATTAGTACATTGTACCCATGCGAAACCGGGAAGGGTCGATAGTATGCCATAAAGAAAGTACCGAACGATAAAATACTCAAGGAACAGGATTCAGACGTTTTACAATATGCCTCGACCGTAAACAGAACGTCATAACTGATACTTCACGTTTCCATACAGGCCGTAAGATGATCAACAGTCATGTTTATAGACAGCAATAGATATGGCAACTGGCACGTGACACCATCCCGGGCCACATCACACCCGAATCGACGGTCTATAGTGCCACGCTTACGGATGGCCAGAATACAAGGCGTCCCGTTTCATAATATTTCGTTAACTTTTGTTCGACATCAGGGGTTCTATGTTATCCGGTCGGAATGTATTTATAGCGCAATAATATGACACATCTGGGTCAAAGCCTCCAACAAGTCTTCTTGAAGAGTTATGTCAGTTTTATTGACGTTTGTTTTGAATTTCGGCTTGGCTGTTTATAAGGATTGTTCATGTTTTTTCAGTTTAATATTATTTGTAAGATTTAAATGCTTTATGGCTTTACGAATAAATGTTAAATTGTCACAAATTGGTTAAAATTAGACCACAGTTCATAGTTTTTTTTTAACAAAAACCTCTGGATGTGTTCGGCAGCTGCACTTGAGATCCAGCCTCTATAGGTATAGCATGATTACCATCTTCGACCACATCGCTACTTAACATCAGGTGAGGTTGTGGTCAAATGCTAAAACCTATAAAGTAGAAAAAAAATGTAAATTAATTTCTACTTAAAGTAATTCTCTCATGTTTGATAAATTAAACTTATTTGTGAGTATAATCGATTTATACACATCTTTAATCTTAAATTTCATTAAAATGTTAACTACCTCTAAAGGTCTCTCATTGCTAGCTTTTGCCCCCGCTTTCGCTCGCTTTAATGTAGATTTAAACTGTCCCCTATGAACGGTAAATTTATTCTGGACTAGCTCCGCCCACGACTCTGTCTGCATGGAACCTAGTGTATATATTAAGTCCATTTACTTTTCTCTCGTTCTTAAGACACGTCGTCATTAAAATTACAATAACTTTTGGTAGAGTGAACCGATTTTAATTAAACTAAAACTGAATGTTACTCGAGGATATGCTTTACGATTTTTTGGTTGAGGTTTTATCGTGAGCGCAGTTCTTTAGCAATAACGCGTGTTCAAACAAACAGACAAACAGACATTTATAATAATGATTGAAAATATATTTCATTACCTATTCCTAGACACCTGCAACAATTTTTTTTACAAATATCTAAAAAGTACAGACACCTTAGATTTTATTCTTATTATGTATATATTATAGGTACCTTATGTCATTTTATTTCTAACAACGTGTACGCAAAATTTCACTAACCAAATTCCATTCGCTTGTATAAATACTAGTTAGAATAACATTCAAATATATGCAACTCGTATATCTCCTTAAATATATTCACAAAAACATGAGAAATCTGAAAGCAATTTAACGGTATCGGAGTATATTAGACTGCTTTCGTGTTTCAAAATAATTCGACGGCACTCGTTCAATATCAACATGTTCGAACTTGATTTAATGCATGACCGATCCGCTTTAATGCTATTTGATGTGAAGACTTTCACGCAAACGTAAGTTTGCAGCAAAGAGTTTCATCCCTTTCGTATCTCATCATGCAAGAAATTGCCTGGAGTATGGGATATACTTCATATTTTGTATCGGTTGTACATACGTTATAGTAATTCGATTCATGAAACGAGATGTCCTTTGAGGAAGAAATTTATTTGTTTGGAACAAGCGATCGCTCACGACTTCATGCGCTTTAAGCCAAACCCTTTATTAATTGAAAATGTGAATATGAAACTATTTCTTTGGTACGCTTTTATGTCTCAACTACTAAACCGATAATCATTATACTCTAACAAACGGCCGCGGCCAATAGTTTGTTACAATACAAAAATTAGTAAATACTAGTTGTGACCCGCGATTTGGAATTTAGCAAAAAAAAATGTTCAGTATAGTACGCATGACTCGCAAACCGTCCAGGATAAGTTACTCACTATAATATCAGCTAACTGCTAGTGAAACTCCCGTCGAAATCGGGACAGCAGTAGCGGAGACTAGTGCGAATAAACAAGCAGAATGACAGACAAAATAATGGCTTTTTGTATAACTACCGTTTATACTTTATCATATAGTAGAAAAAAACTGTTATTTTAACAATACAAAGACACTTCACTTTTATTTATCTGTATAGATAAAACATAGCTCCCATAGCACTAACATAGCACCCATCAATAAACTTCTTCAGAGTAATTTATTTTCAATGGAATGGTTAAGAAAGAATTAACGATAAAAGATAACGAATAAAGATTTAACAGTGAAAGGCAATGACAAAGTATCACGAAATTTCATTATATAGCAGACAGTTATCGTCAACAATAAAATATAGTTAGATTCAATAACGAACAGATATTCTTTTCTGTCATTTTCCGAATAGAAAATAACACAAACAGCTGACTACCACTCCTGTAACTGAAGAAATATTCTAACAGGAAAGGTTAATTATTTTGTTAAATGAAACTGAAAGTCCTGGTAATATTGTAACCTCGGTTGATTCGGACAAACCGAGCTGAAACTCAAATCCGTTTCAATTTTCTGCATCAGGTGACGGGCTAAAGGTTCGACCTGTGAATTGGCGGATTTTCCACAGGACCAACCCACCTTTGAGGTACTCCCGTGGCACGGAACTAACACGCGGACAGTTTATTTACTTGTACTAAACATGGGTCGCCGAGTGTGAACAGCATTTTTCCTTTAGATTGTTTTATTAAAAAGTATATTATTGTTCCTGTCTCTTCTCTCAGTAACTATACGTTTCATTATATTTACAGACTTATTTGAAATCGTATTACTAGACACGTATTTTTTTAATTAGGCCTTATTATTTTATATGTTATCTGTAACGGTAATGATTAGCTCCATCATAACCTAATAGAGATTGTCATACGACTCCTTTTCTAAATTTATTATTCATTAATTTTGTACAGCATTCAATTAATTTATTGTTGATTTAGGAGGGATCGGACTCTCTGGATGATTTTGTAATGAACAAAAGGGCATCCATCAAAGACTCATTCCGTGTTATTACGAAAAAGTTAAATACGTATTAAATACTTGGTTTAAAAAAGTTTCCTAATAAATGCACCGCGCTCGCCCGAGGCAAGTTAGCGTTATCCTTTTTCGCAAGTCTAACCTTTTTTTTTTTTTTTTTTTTTAACGTGGAGAACCCTCTTCACAGACATTGCCAGGTCCCCGGGGGAGGTCCTGAACTGAGTCAACCTTTAATCGACTAAAAAACTCCACGATAACCTACGCCGCACTATGGGAGTGCCTCGGGGTAGCGTGAGCAAGCTCCGAGACGCCCCCGGCGGCAGGCGTTCCGACGCCGCACCCGCTGAGGCAGCCCGGTTACAAGACTGCCTCCCAGCCCGCCGAACCCGTGCAATGGGAAGTCAGGACCCCCGCCCCTTCCCCCCTGGGTTCGGCCGGCAGCGGAGAGGCCAAGCCGCTCCGCCGCCGTCCCGCGATTGATTTTTTTACCGAGGTTTACTCCTCGTCCACCATGGCCTCCCCAGGGCCCCTCCAACCTAACTACCCCTAAGCCTAACAGCCCCCCTCTTACCTAACCAACCCTACCCTAACCCGGAACCCTAACCGTACGCCCTACTCCTACTTAATCCCTGGTCAAGTCTACTTTGAAAGTAGGCAAGCCAGTGATTTCCTACCCTATACCCACCCTACCTAGGAGGTTAGTCTAGGGAGGCATGTTGTGGAAATATCCTCTACCTCTTCTTCTTCTACCACGTCCAGCTCGTCCGCGCTGGCTCGTGATGGGTGGTCTGGACGATATCTCCCTTTCTCTTTCGGCCGTCTCCTTCTTTAAGAGCACACTCTCACAGAACGAGGCAGTAGCACGCCATGCTTGTTCGTTGGCAACCATCAACTGCACTACTTTCCCTAGGGAAAGATCGCTGCCAATAACCGCTGTCAACATATTCCGTTCTTCGTTCCACGCTGGGCATAGCTCGAGAGTATGTTGAGCTGTGTCCGAAGGTGCTCCGCAGTGATGACACTCAGGTGTTGCCTCCTTACCAGCAATCAGGTGCAGATATCTGCCGAAGCAGCCATGCCCTGTCATCAGTTGCACCACTCTATATGTGAGGGTTCCATGTCTCCTTCCTATCCATTCATTAAAGTATGGGCGAATGGCTTCGATGGTTTTGGCTCCCGCACTAGGTTCAGCAAGTGCTTCCCTCCAGACTCCCAGCATTTGTCGTTCTAGGCAAACTTTGATCGCCTCTTTCTCTCTTGGAGAGACTCTGCTTCCACGCCTAGCTTGCTCCTTGCACAAGCAATAAAAGTCAGCTTGGGCGTGGGCCACCAATTCCCACGGCGCCGATCCTGCTAGTAGGCATGAGGCCTCATAGGATATGGTGCGATAACCACGGATTACTCTGTTCGTCATTAGACGCTGCAGTCTCCGGAGAGTACCTCTACTGCTCGACGATATAGCGTCGTGCCAAATTGGGGCTCCATATAGAGCCATTGAGCGGATTACTCCCAGATATAAGGCGCGGCATCCAGCGTTGGCTCCGCCAAGATTCGGGAGAAGTCCTGCGAGTGCCGAGGCGCTTTTAGTAATTCTCGGAGCTAGGAGCTGGAAGTGCTTATCAAATGTCCAGCGACTATCAAGGGTAACACCAAGGTATTTTAATGTGGTACCTACATTAATGCGTACTCCTTTAACATTGATATGAGAGTTCAGCGGCGGGGCTCTCCGAGCACCCTGGAAACATATTGCCTCCGTTTTATGCAGGGCTACTTGCAGTCCGAGCATTTGGATTCTTTCCACTACTAAAGCCACGCTAACCGAGGCGAGTCCGATTGCATCCTGGAGTGTTTTCCCTCGCGCCGTCACAAGGGTGTCATCGGCAAAACATGTAATTTGAGAGCCGTGGGGGAGGGCTCCACGCAACGTCCAGTTATATCCTATATTCCACAAGAGTGGCCCAAGGACCGATCCTTGTGGGACGCCCCGCGATATAGATCGGACGTGAGTGCGATTATCCTGTCCAATGCACATAACATGTCTCCTTTCTAGGTAGGACTCTACTAGTCTGCGTAGATACACAGGCACTCCGTGGTACTTTAACGCCTCTGTAATGCACGCCCAGGGAAGGGTGTTGAAAGCGTTGGCAATATCGAGTGATACTGCCAACAACACCCCTCCTCTGGACGTCGTGTCCTGTGCTAGTGTCTTAACTTGTAATATAGCGTCTATTGTAGACCGACCCCTGCGAAACCCAAATTGCGTCTCAGCGAGATTGGGGCCTGTCCTCGAAAGGTGCTTCGTTAAGCGGTTAACCACGATCCGCTCTAAGAGTTTTCCAATCTCGTCCAAAAGGACGATAGGCCGAAATGCCGTCGGAGAATCAATGGGGCGACCGTTCTTCCGCAAAAGTACTAGCTGACCCTTTTTCCACTGCTGGGGAAAGGTACCGGTTTCCAAGCAAGAATTGTATAGACGTTGCAATCTGCCGCCCAGAGCTTCCATTCCCAAGGCCAGGACACGTCCTGGGATCCCATCGGGCCCTGGGGCGGTTTTCTTACTTTGTAGACGCCGTACCGCCATGCTAAATTCCTCCTCAGAGATAAATGGTATCTGATTTGTTCTTCTTGGTTCACGGGAGCCATTTTCAGCTATAAAAGGGGGAGAATACTCCTCCTGCTGCGGGAAGAGCTCTGACAGCACTTCTTGTAGTAGTAACGAGTCCATGCTTTGCGTAACCGGTGGTGCCCACGGTCGCAGGGAGCTCAGCACCAGACGATATGGGCGTCCCCAAGGGTCGCTATCCAATGTTTTTAAGAGGTTATCCCTGGCCCGAGCCTTAGCTTTTCTTATGGAGTTTTGCAGGATTTTCTTCGCCTCCTTAAAGCTCTCGTACAATTGTGCTTCTGTCACTGGATCTCGGCCCAGTCGAAGCCTGCGATGTCTCGCGCAGCGTCGCCTTGCTGCTATGCAGACCGCCCGTAGGTTGGCGATTTCCAGGGTCCACCAGTAAACGCGCCGCTTCGGTGGGTGTGATCGGACTCGAGGCATAGCTGCATCAGCGATGCGACTCATAGCCCCTTGGAACCAGTTCACTTCCTCGGTAAT